>OZ038327.1:2136352-2261352 GCA_964035795.1 Pterobdella sp. o SKG-2022
TTAATGTAGCGAAAACGTAGGTTACTTATCCTTGTCTCTCTGAAAGGCGATTTAACTCGTAACCAAGTACATAAAAGTTTTTAAATAATGCTCTAGCGTTTAATTTATTAGTCAAAATATTGATAATATAAATATATTCTTTATGTGTGTTATGTTAGCAATTATATGAATATGGGGTTTAATGATAAGTATAACCTGCATTGGACAAATCCAAGTTTGAAAAAATTAAAACAATGATAATTGTCTTTTTCAAACAAAAAAATAACATATTTAACTTGAATTCACATTTTAAAATTTGCAATTATGCAATATTTTTGAGATGTTTCTGTTTGAATTTGAATTTCTGTTTGAACAATCTAAACTTTAATTTTTACCTGTGTCTTAAATCTTTTTCATTTTTTACACAAAATATTCATTTGAAAATGCTTTTCGTGTGTTTTATTATTGAAAACTTGTGGTAACAACATTTTTTTTTGTGTAATTATATTTTTAAAATTTTATAAAGAATACGTAATTTCTAAGAATCATCCCTCCATCACTATTTTCGCCACGTCGTTCCGTTTTTGCTTGCTCGATTTTGCCGACAGAAAATGAGACTGGTGCTCTTGAACGTTGCTGTGTTGTGTTTTGCTTTTGCAAATGCCGCAAAATATGACATAAATAAAGATTTAGAGAACTCAAATGTAGTGAGAAAGATCGATTTGAGTTCTCAGTTGGTCAGAATCAAAACTCAAATCACCGTAAAAAACAATGGTGCCTCACCGGTGACAAGTTATCTTCTTCCATTAGAACCTCAACTTGCATCTCAACTCTCACACATCAGTGCGCTGGTTAGTTTTCGTGCATTCCCATCTAATCTTCATCCATTCATCTTATACGTATATCCTCCGTATTCAATGGACTGCTATTTTTGTTACATTTTATTTGATAAAAATTAATTTACAGATTAGCAAGTCGAAAGATTCTGAAGATCCATTGGCTGTGAAAGAAGTTAAAGTGGACTCCCACAGGTGTGCTTAATGTCGCCATAGGAGATCTTTTGATTATATTAATTTCAAGCTTGCTATAATTTAGTTTTTGAAAGCGTTTATCTATGTGAAGATATTTTTCAATTCATATAAAGTTAACTTAAACACTTCAATCAACTTGATAATAATAAGTAAAAAATTGCAAAATGATTCAAAATAAGTTTAAATTTTAAAAATTAATTTCGAAATTTTCAACAGCTCTAACATCTTCTATGAGATTGACTTGAAAAATCATGCCATAGCATCAAAATCCCAGATTAATCTCGTAGTCGAGACCATTTTCTCCCACTCCCTCAAACCTTTCCCATCCCACATCCTCCAATCAGAGAAACAATATGTCAAGTATCTGGGCAATCTGTATTTATTCAGTGCCTATCCCACCACTTCACAAGAAACTTCAATCGTCTGCTCATCATCCAACATTGATTCATACACCAAAGAAAAACCATTTACCATTAAGGATAAGAATATCAACTATGGACCTTATCAGGATATACCTGCTTTCAAAGAGGTGTGTGTACTTTCTATCTCTGATTTATATGTCTAAAATTTTTTATTTTCTGCTCTCAAAGAGGTATGTGTCTTAGAATTGTCTTTGATTTTTCTCAAGACTTTATTTTTTTTGATTTCTCTTGAATTTTTCATCTTTTTGCTTTCTTTGTCTCCTTTAAACTCAGCTAAAATTCATAAATTTAAAATTTAATTAGATTATCATTATAAAGTATAAACTTTATAATTTTACACTTGTAACAAAAAGGCATTTGTATAATTTAATTTATTTTTTGAAAAAACGATGATAAGTCAAAAATTAATTTTATAATGTTAAAAAAAATAGATAAAAATCATTGTTTTAATTTTAAATGAATTTCCACACACTCACAACCATTAAACAAGCAATCATTCTTCTTAAACCCATATATATGTAAATTCAAAAGCTTCATGGATTTCTTTCATAAAATTTTATTCTACTCTCTTTTTTCTCCCATCATAATTATATTCCTATCTGCCCTCCTTTCCCATCATTATGTTGTTTCAACTTACCCCCACTCTTCTCCCAGAAACCACTATCTTTGCACTACGAGAACAACTCGCCCTTCTTGACAGTCACCCACCTCACCAGGGTGGTCGAGATCTCCCATTGGGGCAACATAGCAGTTGAGGAAACTTTTGACGTTTTCCACTCAGGGGCTGTTCTCAAGGGCTCCTTCTCCAGACATGACTACCAGAGGAGTATGGATGGAGTGTCTTCTATCAAGTCATTTAAGGTGGGCTGGATAGTGGGGTTGTGTTTGTTAGGTGTGGGGATTTGGTGATGGCTGGAGTTGTGTTTGCTTTATTGTGCTGGAAGCTTGCTTGTGGGTTTATTTGTTGTGTGGTGGTGGGGTTATGTGTTTTATCACAAATATCCATAAGCAACTATCTTAGCTATTTATTAAATTTTGAATATGGCAACTTTTAACTACACCTCAATCAATATTTTATCACAAGCATCATAAGTAACCTCTTCATCACATCAACCTCTTCTGCAGACATTACTACCACTTTCGGCTCGCGACATCTACTACAGAGATGAGATTGGCAACATCTCCACCTCATCCCTCAAGGAAACTGACGCTGGTCTTGAGTTGGAGTTGAGACCTCGCTTCCCACTCTTTGGTGGCTGGAAGTCGCACCACTACATCGGATACAACGTTCCCAGTTACCAGTACCTCTATAACAAAGGTGGTTGAGTGGTGTTACTGTTAAATGGGTGTGGTAAAAGCAGTTTCCAACAAAAACCAATTATATTTTTATCCCATGCCATATCACCCCTCCCAACTAACCCATTTCAATCTCATCACTTCCTTAACCCATCCAAACACCAAACTACTCCCACTTTTTTAACTTATCCAACCAACCAACAACACACCATCACAGGTGACAAGTTTGCCCTTGTGATGAAACTGATAGACCACATATATGATGACCAAATTGTCGACTCATTTGATCTCAAGATTATCTTGCCAGAGAGGTCGAGGTGAGGTTGATGGTGATGACATAATACTGTTTATGATTGAAGTATTTGCTTTGTAATGGTATCATCTTTACCAACATCACCATCCTATCTGACTTTATAGTTTTCTTGCACCATCATCTTCACACCACCATCCTACCTTACATCAGCAATAATCTTACACCACCTCCTTACCTCACAGTGACATAGAGTTGAAGGCCCCCTACACAGTGACTCGTCATGGCAATGAAATGCACAAGACATACCTCGACACCATTGGTCGACCTGTTGTGCATGTCTCCAAAACTAACCTGGTTGAACAGCATATCCAAGATTTCCAGGTTTGTGTGTGTGTGTGTGTGTTTTTGACTGAAAAAGAAGGAATTTTTTGTTGAAAAAGGTTGTGATATATAGGGAAAATTTCATTCGTTTGAAACTGTTAAAATATTGCTAAAAATTTTGAAAACAAAAGAAGTTTGAGGAATTTCAAAATAAAGGCAAGAAACAGGTAAAACTGACCGGATTAAAAAAACCTAATTATCATAAAGTATTCGGACAAATTATAGCATTAACAAGAACACTGCGTACAGCTGATAACTTACCAGTGCAAAAAAGACACACAGTATCCTCATTGAAAGAATAGCATGCTGGAACATAAAAAGTTTGGGAAACTCTTTCATGCACTAAAACAATGCAAATTGGAAACAGCCCCGGGTATAAACTCAATTAGCTCGAATATGCTTCAAATTGGTGCGGAGGTAACGGCAAGCTGGCTCAAAGTGATCACTGACTCTATATGGGAAACAGAAACCATTCCGAAAGATTGGCAACGGCAAATCATAATTCCAATCCACAAGAAGGGTTCTGTATTTTTTGCCAAAACTACAAAGGGATATCCCTCTTATGTGTAGCCAGTAAGGATTTTGGCAGAGCAGTTTTGAACAGAATACAAAAGGTGTTAGAAAAACATTTAGACGACAATCAGTGTGGATTCAGGCAGAGCAGAGGTTGTGTTGATCAAATTTTTTCAGTAAAAATTTTGATGCAAAGAGCCAAGGAGTTCAACAAGCCAATACATCTCTGCTTCGTAGACCTACAAAAAGCCTATGACACAGTGAACAGAGGTGCCTTATGGGAAATACTGTCCAGATCTTTCAACATTCCAGAAAAATTAATCCGGATCATTAAAACCCTTCATAGTGGGACAACTGGATTAGCTTGCTCATTTGCAGGATGCACCAAAATATGTGCAAATAAAGCTGGCCTATCAAACCACTACAGGCGGATACATCAAACACAACAAACCATAAGATGTGAATACTGTGGCCTGAGCTTTAAACACCAAGGCATCCATAACCATCGCAAAAAATGTTCAACTTCCAATCTATTGCACCTGCCACATGGTGGATAAAAGCAAAGACTGTGTGTGTGTGTGTGTGTGTGTGTGTGTGTGTGTGTGTGTGTGTGTGTGTGTGTGTGTGTGTGTGTGTGTGTGTGTGTGTGTGTGTAGTTAACACTATCACTTGACCAAATTATTATTCAATTTTTATTTGCTACTAAATAGATACTCAACCATTTCAACCCACATATCATTTAGTTTGCATTATTGAAGTATTTTAATTGTTGAATATTCAATAAGATATCCCCTTATCCCCTCCCCCTCCACACACCTACCTTCACGCACACAGTTGCACTACACCTTCTCAAAGCAACTGATGTTGCAAGAGCCACTCATGGTTTTTGCCGCCTTCTTCTTCCTCTTCCTTTCCGCCATCATCTACGTCAGACTGGATTTCTCTATCTCTAAGGTGATTTTGTGATTTTATGTGCGTGAGTGTGTTGGGAGAGGAAGCATTGTGTATGTGTGTTGGTGAGTTTTTGTATGTGCGTGTGTTTGGTGAGGAAGGGGGTTTTCTATGTATGTGTGATTTTTTCTATGTAGATTGGTTTTTGTGGGTGTGTGTGTGAGTGTGAGTGAGTGAGTGAGTGAAGGCTAAAATGAGTAAGCATGTTTGTGTATATGTGCATGGATGTTTTTTCATGTATGTATCTTTTAACGTGTATGTGTTTCTTCAAGAACTTCACACGCAAACAACCCCCCCCCCCTCCATCACTTCACCAGGATGAAGTGACAGAGGCCAAACTGCGTCTCAGTGGTCTTCTGAGACAGGTGGTGGAGCTGCATGAACGCAGGAGTGCCCTGTATCAGGCCTATGATGACGCCATCAACAAGTTCAAGAGCAACAAAGATGCGTCTGCTCTTAAGGTATGGGTGGGAGGAAAAGGGTTTGAATGAGTGTGGGAAGGAAGAGTGGGGGGATGGGTGTGGTGGATGGCGTGTGTGTGTGTGTGTGGTTCAGGGGATGAGTAGATTTGTGGTAGATGGCTTTGTGTGTAGGATGAATGGGTGGATAGTGAACAGGTGTGTGAGTGCGGTTGGTGGATAGGTGGGTGAAATGTAACTACTGCCACCATCACTAATCAACAACAAACACACACAGTCGAACCAGAAGAACATAGATGGAGACCACAAGAGCCTCACCTCTCAGATCACCTCCTTCCAGTCCAAACTCAAGAATGAGTCACAAGATGCTTCCGATAAGGTGGATGGGGAGGAAAGGGTGAAGGTGAAGAATGGTTTGATGTATGAATGGGTGGGTGTCGACATAAAGTTTAATGTTTATGTGTTTGTGGTTAAGAGAAAGGTTGATGAGTTTGTGTGTGAGTAAGGAAAAAGTTGATGAGCTTGTGTGGAATGAAGAAGAGGAGGAAGAGGAAGAAGGATGGATGGGTATGTATGTGTTTGGAGTTGAAATATCATCCACTTTGTGTTTGTGTGTGTGTGTGTTTGTTTTTTTGTTTTTTTGTTTGTTTGTTTGTTTGTTTGTTTGTTTGTTTGTTTGTTTGTTTGTTTGTTTGTTTGTTTGTTTGTTTGTTTGTTTGTTTGTTTGTTTGTTTGTTTGTTTGTTTGTTTGTTTGTTTGTTTGTTTGTTTGTATACCCCCTTGATTGATCCTTTATGTGTTTATAAACTGATACCAACATATACACTATATATCACTACTATAATGCTTTCCATACTGATTCTCGTTATACAAACGTGCAGATAAATGAATTGCAACGTTTGGACAATCTGGTTCGTAGCCAGTTCACTTTGCTCTCTCAGGTATCTGGTGTTATTTTGAATCTAAAAAAAACACATACATGCAAACAGAAAACAAAGACACTAACATAAAGGTTTAAACATGTAGGCACAAACATATATACTCAAACATACAAAAATTAAAACAAATAAATTGTCACATAAATACTTAAACATACATACACAAAAATGTACACACAATACAAACACACACAGTGTTCAGAGAAGTTTGTGCAAGGTCGTCTTCAGAAACAGCAGTATGTGGACTCGGAGGCGTCCATCCGTAGTTCCATCAGTGATCTATCTAACAATATTGATAACATCATTGCAACCATGTGATGTGGTTGTGTGTGAGGTGGTGACGATGGGGAATGGTAGATGAAATTGTCAGTGTGTGTGACATGGGGGATAATGAGTAATATTATGGCAATGAGGTGAGAGTGATGAGAAATGGGGTTGATGGGATTCAGGGTAGGATAGTGAGGGGTAAGAATGGTGGTGATGGAGAAAAAATGATGATGGGAAGAGACGGGTATAAGGTGATATAAAAGTCATTATGGTGAGAGAGCCGATGCTGGTATGACGTTGATGATGACGATGGTTTGTGTGGCTGATGATGATTGAAGTCATGTTGTGTCACTAATGTTTGTATTGATAATAGTGATTGTCATCATCTTTATCCATTTACTGTTATAGATGTCATTATAAAAAATTATAGAATGATGGCGATGATGATGAGAATGAAGATGATTAGGATGAGAATGATGATAATATGTACGTGTTTGTTATTTATTTATTTGAACTCATTATAATTATAAATTTTTCACATTGAAAAGTTTCCAAAGCCAATTTATTGACAGATCGTAGGTGTCGTGTCTTATATGTTGGTAGATTTTGTTTAAAAGGCCTTTTTTTTCGTTATTTTATGACTAGATAATCATTATCTATCTAAACTATATGGGTTGATAGTTTTCTACCTATCCATATGCTGACAGATATATAGATATCTTGATAACTATAAAGTTTATAGGTATTTGTATTATCTAAATAGATAGGTAGATAGATAAATATCTGTCTAAATCTAAACTGATTCTGGTGATGAATAATTTGCATCTAGACCTGTTCGTTATATTGTAAGTGCTACTACTACTACTATTGGAATACGGTTGCGGATTGTGGGTGGATGATTGTATTTATTATTTTCTATCCGTTGTGTTTATAAAATGATTTTTAGTCATTAAATAAAAATTGTTTCGAGTATTTTTGAAATATTTTTGAAAGTTTTAGTTATAAAAAATATATATTATCACAAAAATACGTGTTTTTGAAAATTTTATTAAAGCTTGAGTAAATGTTTGATTAAATTATTTTGGCGATTCAACCCGAGCATCTCGGTAATTTTAAGTGATTACTGAAATGAAAGCGTTTTATTATACTTGAATAAGCTTAAAAGTTATGTCTACAAACATTTCGTGAAAATTCCATGGAGAAAATACTAAAACGTCAAGAAAAATTTCCGCATACGAATTTAAGGAAAAAGAAACTGCACTCATAAAAAGTGAAAAAAAGCTACCAAACAAACATGATAATCAGATAATTTTTTCGTCTGCAAACATTTCGGAAAAATTCCATGGAGAAAATACTAAAACATTTTGGAAAAACGTCAAGAAAAATTTCCGCAGACGAATCTAAGGAAAAAGAAACTGCACTCATAAAAAGTGAAAAAAAGCTACCAAACAAACATGATAATCAGATAATTTTTTCAAATATTCTACAATACGACTCATTACCAAGAGATTCTTCTTGTGGATGGACTGACTTGTGGAACTTTGGGAATAAGGTTTGTTCATATTGTATGTCTGGAGTGCTAACCTTTCATGCCATATTAATAAAACTTACTATCTGTTGAACCCTTGTTAAGAGCAAAAGCTATTTGATATATGTGTGAGTTAATTATGTATAGATATCAAATTCCTTGTTTTCATTCTCAAACTTGATACTTGGGAATTTGCAATATTTGACATTGTATAAAACTAGGTAAGTTATTAAAAATGCATTAAATTCATCTTTTTTTGTTATAAAATTTCACATATGGAACATTATCTATTAAATGAGTTATTAATTACTTATTCCCTATTTCAGATAATTTATATTTTTCATAAAACACATTAAATATCAAAATAAAGGTTCTATGATTTATAGTTATCTATTTTAAATTCATTATAACTTGAAACTAAAGTTCTCCCAAACACACATACCCATCAACACAAACCACATACTAACACCTATCTCTCAATCTCACCATAATTCCATTAAACACAACCTCGACTCTGAAGGATGAAGATAAAAGATGTAAAGAAACTGCTCATCGACTGGCCCACCACCATTTCCTTCACAACCCCCACAAAACAGCTAAATGCTGTGAGGATATGTATGAAGCTTCTAGACCTATACTGCAAATCTCCAACTCTGTATGTCATACTAAGTTGATGTGATAGTGTCATTTTTAATTGATTAAAAGTACATGGGAATAATAAATAATAAAGATAATAATTAAATATAAAATAATAATAATGACATAATATATTAATATTAATAATATAACAATAAATAATAATAATAATATAGAACTAATAATGAAAGTAATAATATTCCAAGAAAAATTGCTGATAATAATAATAAAAAATAAAATGAAATGTTAATAAAATAAACTAATAATAATAATAATAATAACAATTATTATAATTATATTTCCTACAGCTACCTCGTTTGTTAGAAGTGTACAGCGAGCCAGCAGACGTGAAGAATAAGGAGGGGTCTGAGGAGGATTACAGTGTGCCTTATCAGAAGATTAAAGGTCTATCTATCTATCTATCTATCTGTCTATCTATCTATCTATCTATCTATCTATCTATCACTATAACAGAAGCATTATTGGATCTGACTTACGAAGAACCCTGGGATTTGAATCTCACTTGCCGAGATCTGATTGGTCGAGTAGTAACGGCGCCTCACTTGCAACAAAAAATAATACGACAACATGTTGAAAGACGGGAAAAATTCGACGAGAAACAACAACAACAGCGTCAACAAAAACACAATGAGTGGGCTGATTCGATGGTGGAAACACAACAACAACATCAACAACTGGAGTCTATAAACATTCAGCTTAAACGCGCCACAACAACTCAACAACAACAACCTCTGTTACGTCATCGACATTCTTCCATGGAAGAAAACCTATACAAAAATTGCTTTATAATCCCCAAAAAAGAATGCCGGCCCATAAAACAACACCACAAAAACACAAGTTCTCCCGTTACGTCGCATCCCCACCATAGATCAAATATTTCTTTTTTACGAAGTTTCCTTGGAAACATAGATAAAACATTGAAGAGAAAAAATAAAGAGAATTACTGCGTTCAACACGAAAGAAAATACGCGAATTCACACCAGTCCTTTCACCACCACCACCATTATCATCACCAAGAAACTGGGCATTGTCGTCACCATTCATCTCCCAACAAATCGACAACACCACAGATTATGTCGGCTTCTTTCTATCAAAACGCACCTTTACGCCTTGCTTCTGAGACACCATCACGCCATAGCCATAACACCCCATTCCACTTCACTCACAACATCCCACCCCATAACCATAACGTTACGCCCCATCACACCCACATCACACCACTTCATACTTATGGCCCAACTCTACCCCACCATCTTTCCGACACCACGTCGCACCATATCCACAACGCCACACACCACCACTCTCATGATAACACTCCCCACTCTTCGCACGATTCTTTACTTCACCACTGCTCCCGCAACGCCTCAAACACCCCGCCCCATCATTCACAAAATAATCAAAATATACACCACCCGAATATCAACCAAAAAACTGTCTCAAAAATCAAAACAAATATTACGTCTGAAATATCTAATGATCCAAAGAATCAAAAAGAACGCCGTAATACAAAAATCACATCCAATATCGCTACTCAAAAATCCCAAAAAACCGAGCTTCCAAACCACCTCAACACCTATCCACTTTCTCCATTATCCACCCATCAAACGTTCTCTCCAGCCAGCCAAACCACCTCCCCACAACTCACCCTTCACAACAACTATCCCCATCTGACTATTACTGCCCCCATAAATGAAAGTAACTATAATATATAGAAACCATCATTATTTTTTTTCTATTGAATTTTAATAAAAGATGGATTGATGGATATCTATCTATCTATCTATCTATCTATCTATCTATCTATCTATCTATCTATCTACCCTCTCCACCATATATTCCCTAAAACACAGATGGGAGGACAAAAGAAGAAAGGAAGAGGAAAGAAAGACCACTGACTCTGCACGAAGAAGCAACCAACTACCTCGACCACCATTTAACACCTCAGCATAAGGATGATGATAGTGGTGATAGGAATCATAAGTTATTTGATTATAAACATGGTATTACCCACCAGTTTAATTTGAGGGATGTTCTGCGGAATGCAGTTAATGGGGAAGGGGATGTTACTGACCATATACTTAATGATAATAGAGGTTCTACCCACAAAATACCTAACGATAATGTTAGTATTATCCAGAAAATACCTGATACCGAAAGAGTTGAAACAAATGGTGGGGATTTCTTACAACAACAACAAAACAAACAACAACAAGAAAAAAAACAGCAACAAGAAAACAGGGAAGAAGATGGCGTTGTAAAACAGATGGATTTAAACGGAGTAAAAAGCACCACAATAAAAATCAACAATACGCCACAAAATAATGCTGAACCAAAACTAAAAATTGACGCCATATCGAAAAAGAGCATAGAAATGAAAAAAAATATAAATACGTTTAAGGATATGACGATAACAATAAAAACAACGACAGCAACAAACATTGCAACAAGATCAACAGAAAACACCACTACAACAATAACAAAACTAACAACTAAAACAATACAACTAACGAACACAACAACACAAACGACATTGTCTTTCAAGGACGACCTAAACTACATCATACCATCATCATCATCATCACCACCATCATCATCATCCACATCACATCATCATCATACCATGTCTTCTTCAGCTATCATCACATCATCCTCATCACCACCACCACCAACTCTGTTAAAACAATCATCATCATCACCACCGCGTTTAAAACAATCATTATCATCACCACAACGGCCCTCATCATCCCCGCAAAAAAAATCATTATCATCACCATCATCATCACCGCTAAAACAATATTTATTATCGTCTCTATTATCCCAGCCGTCATCGTTATCATCACCGCAACAATCATCTAATCAACTATCATCATCATCACCACCATCATCTTCTTCATCATCATCATTATCACCACCATCATCTTCTTCATCATCATCATCATCACAACCACCACCATCATCCTCATCACCATTAAAACTAAAATCATCTTTAGTATCTTTAAAAATATCATTATCTATATCACCGTCAATACCAGTATCATCATCATCTCCACCACCAATATCATCATTATCCTCATCATCAGCGCCTCCAATGTTACTATCATCCTCTCTACATCTACCATCATCTTCATCATTATCATTACCCCCATCTTTATCATTACCACTTCCATCATCTTCATTACATTCATCATCATCATCATTACCACTACAATCATCATCATCATCACAGCCATCCTCCTCCTCCTCATCATCATCATCATCACAACTCCCTTCCACTATAAATAACAGCACGGATACGGCATCACTCAGGTATAATTAATAAAAAAATAAAAATTAACCAATAATAATAAAAATAAATAAAAAATTATTTTCACTTTTTTTAGTTATTAACCTAGAAAAGCTAATAAAAAAGCAATTAAAAAATTGGAAACAACGATAATATGGTTACTAACGAATCCCATATTTTTGCCAATAAAAAACAATAAAAACAGAGAAAAAATTAATGAAAAATGAAACTAATAATGATAATAATACAAATAAAAAAAAATAATAATGTTATTAATATTAATAACAATATCACGAAAATAAATATAATATAAAAAAAATAATAGGATAATATTAATAATAAAATCAAAATAATAAGACAATAAAAATAATAGAAAAATAAAAAGAACAAAACATATTATTATTCTTATTATTCAGCATCTCGACAAAACAAACAACATTAGCGCATGTTAATGGCTTCCTAGTTATCATTCATAACAAGCGTCTGTCAATAACAATAATAATAATAACATTGATAGCTCATTTTTAAATAAAATTGAACAAATTTTTTTTGAAATGATAATAAAAATAATACTTTTGCTACTACTCCTACTACTACTAATAATAATAATAACAACTACCCATACCACACGCAGCTGCTACCACGGCAGCTTAAGCAGAGCTGCAGCAGAAGAGCTGTTGGGGAGAGATGGTGGTGATGGAAGTTACTTGGTGAGAAGGAGTGAGAGCTGTAAGAAGGATTACTCGTTGTCACTAAAGTTGCTGGGGGTGGGGTTGTGGGTAGAATGGGGGTGGATGGTAATGGAGGGTGGGGTGTAGGAAGGTGAGGGTGAAGTGAATGTGGAGTGGTAGTGGTAGTGGAAAAAGGGCAAAGGTGGGCTGTGGTGAGGGTTAAATGTGCTCAAAAAGACATAACTTACCAATCCATACATATAACAGAAATTTGACTACTGTTAACCTCAATTTGAACCCATATTTATTAACCAAGTTAACCAAAATTTATTAACCCAAATCTAACACTAATTCAAACCTACCCCATAAAGATCCGGAGGGACATTTCTGCACATGCGTATAGAGAAAGATCTAACTAACCACTTCATACTTGGTGAATTCAGCCAGCCTTTCCTCTCTATCCCCCTCATCATCAGCTTCTTCACCATCAATCAAATACCCATCAGGGGTAATAGTAATATTAGATTGACCACGCCTGTGATTAAGAAAGGTGGTGGTGACGGTGGGGGTGAGGGTGATCAAGATGGTAGTGGTGGTGGTATTGCTAATGGTAATGTTGGTGTTGGTGGTGGAAGTGGTAGTAGTTGTGGTGTAGAAAAGGGGTTTGGTGGAGATAATGAGAACCATGGTGGTAATAGTAATTTTGGAGATAATGGAGATGGAGGTGAGGATGGTGAAAAATGGAGTAGGGGTAGTAATGGTGAGGGTAGTAGTAATAGTCAGATGGGGGGACAGAGTGGAGTTGATGGTTATAGAGATGATGAGGTGAATGGAACTTGTATTGCAAATAACTTTTGTGGTTCTACAGTTGGAGAAAATGAAGATGATGAAGATGAAGAAGTAGATAATAATGATAGTGATGCTAATGATGATAATGATGATGATGATTAGACAGAAAAAAGAAAGAGTTTATGTGATATTTGATAGTTAAATGCTGAATTTTTCATTTTATTCATTAAACTTGTATTTACTATCACTTATTATTCTTGTTATTATTTTTTTGTTGTTGTTCATGAAATTGTTTTTTACTGTTTTCATTATTATTTTTTCGTTTTTATTATTTTTGTTGTTTTTTCGTTTTTATTATTTTTGTTGTTTTTTCGTTTTTATTATTTTTGTTGTTTTTTCGTTTTTATTATTTTTGTTGTTTTTTCGTATTTTTATTTTTGTTGTGCGTTTTTCCCACTGCTTCAAAAAATCTCTTTCATTCCATAATAATAATAACAACGTTAATAATAATAATGGTAATAATGATAAGAATAATAATATAACAATAATAATCATAAAATTAATAATAATAAGAATAATAATAATAAAATTAGTAATAACAATAATAATTATGTTACCCACCACCACACATTCACCGATAATTGGGGTTTTCAAAAACTTTACAACAATTGATGTTTCCATTGTAAGAATGCATATGAGGTTGCTATATGAAGCTTATATTAGTTTTTTTTATAATAATAAAAATAATAATAGATATAAGAATAAAAAAAATTATAAAAATAATAAATATAATCAATAATAATAATAATAAATAATAATATGATTATAATAAACATACTTTTTCGTAATGATAATAATATTAATAAATAAATGTTTCATATAATATTGTTTAATATATAATGGTATTGTTGAATATAATTTTTAGAATATAATTTTGAATTGAGTCTTTTCAGAGTCGTTTTCCTTGAGTGTATTTGTGTTTTCTATCCATTTACGTACCTGTTTTCACGTTTAAGAATACAAATAATAATAATAGTCCTTATGAGAGAACAAAAATTTTTCTTTATTAAAATAAATAAGATATACATATAAAGACATGAAGAAATACACAGAAATATATACAGGCATACATTAAAAAGTTTCAGACCTACACGTACACACACACACATAAAAACAGACATACACACACCAAAACCTACAGAAATACCTACAAATACACGCAGACATACATGCAAAGATACAATCATGTTCTAATAGTCAGTTTTTCTAGATCAAAAAGTCTATTTTGAGAAAATCAAAGTTAATAATAATAATGTTATTTTTATTGTTGTTATTATGATATTTTTCACATTATTACAAAATATCTATTATAATATTGACGGTTATTCTATTATTTTTCAAAATCGATCATTGTTTTTATTCAATCTTTTTCATTATTTTTCCCGATTTTTTTTTTATAGTTTAATTATTACTGTTTGATTATTTTTTTCCGAACTTACTTCACTTTTATACACTTTCCCAGTATTTGAATTTTTTGGGTTATTTAGTTTTTGTGTACCATTGATGCCATTGAAACTTTGTAAGCATATTATCACTATTCAGTTATTATTATTATTATCATCATGATTCAATTATTTTTTTATTATTCTTATTGTTAAGTATTTTTCATCATCACTCTTTTCATTTCTCCATCCTATAGTTTTCTATGAATTTTTCCTCGTATTGTATCTGTTTCATCTATTTCCCCACCTTTATTATCATTATTATCTTTAAAACATTGCTGGTATTTATATTATTTTTAAATAGATCTATGTTATTCTGTATTTTTTTCATATGACCCAATTTTTATTCCCATAATTTTCGTAATTTCACTGATTTTTTTCACACTTAACATTTTTTTTTGATTTTTCATCATTCTTCATATATTTTTGTGTTTTCTTTTTCTTGTTATTATTATTTTTATTTATTATTATTATTATTATTATCAATGTTATGAGGGTAGTTTTGTTGAGAAGTAACTTGAGATTTTCAGTTTTCCAGAAATTGATTTATTTTTCAAGTGTTTTTACGGATTTGATAATTAAAGAAGAAAGAAAAATATTCTATTTTCCAATAAATATTATTAAGTTTTGTACAATTATTTTAAAATTTAGTTTTTGTGACTGAAACAATATCAAATTAAAGAAAAAAATCAAGTTTTTGGCAGATATCTAAAGCCCGCCAAATTTTCAAAAATTCCGTCTCGCGATAGAATCAAAAATATTGCAAAACGAAGCTAAAATAATTGTCTTCATAAATAATATTAAAATACTTATATATCAAACAAAATAATCAATAATTGATTACTAACACTATAAACAATGGTTTGATATAATAACCATAGAAATAATTTTAATCCTACTAACAAGGATAATTATGAATAAAATTATATTAACATTGGAAATAATAATATCTTATTGATAATTAAGTGATAAAGTTTCCAATAATAATACTAAGTTATTTCAACATTATTAATTAAATATGATTTAAAAGGTAAAATTATACACCATTAATATAAACAAAAGATCAAAAAGAAGGCTGCTTTTAATCGCAAATGCAAATTATTTTCGATAAAATTCTTCCAAGGCGGGAAAAGAGGGATGAAAACTAAGCAAAAAATATTGGAAAAAAATCTAAATACATAGTATCTAGACTGATAAAAAAATGGAATCAAATGATCTTACTGTGTTAAAGTCTTTGTAAAAAAAACAGTCTAAAGTATGGGTTGCATACTGTAAATGGAAAAACCAAATAATAATATTTCAAAAAAGTAAAAACAGGATATTTGAAGATAATTTCCTTATCAAAGCCTTGTTTGATCATTATTGATAGGATTGAATCCACAAAAGAAATGTTATTTATATTGAATAATGAGACTTTTTGTTTTTTTATTAATATTTTTGGTTTTATTATTATTTTTTTTATTATTATCATCATTATTTTATTCATTATTAATGTTGTTATTATTATTATCCTTATTATTATTATTATTATTATTGTTGTTATTATTATTATTATTATTATTATCATTATTATTATTATTTCCATTATCATGATTATTTTTTTTTTTTTTTCATTTGCATTTGCATTATCAATACCATTATTATTATTTTTTATTATTAGCATCAACATCATTATCCTCAATACTAAATTCACTATTCAATTTAAATCAATTAAAATATTATTCATTCTGAATAGTTTGATTTTTATTATTATTCTTCTATTTTTATTATTTTTGTCATTTATTATTATTATTGCTTTTTTCATTACTTCTTACTAATATCATTGCTTTCATTATTTACATTATTTTTATTATTATTATTATTATTATTATTCTTTTTCCTCAGTGTTTTTGTACATATATATTAATACAACAACTTTCCGGACAAGTAGTCACTACCGTACACGTAAAGGCACATTCACGCACGCAAGCACATGTACATAGAAACATACATACATGCACATACACACATCCATAATGATACACAAATGTATGAATGGGAATACGCTTAGATAATATCAATTAGGCGCTTGGAAAGATATGAAGGCGCGTACATTCTCACGCACGCACGCACGCATGCACACAAACTCACACACACACGCACGCACACACAAACACACACACACACACAAACACACACACACACACACACACACAGACACACACAAACACACACACACACACACAAATTGATCGAGTCTTCTCCTATAAATGCATGCACAACCAGACTTCTTTGCATTATTAACAATAATAAAACAATAATAGTAATAATAATAACAATATAAATAATATTAATAATAATAATAATATGGATAACGATAACGATACAGATAAAAAAAAGTAAAAATAGCGTTAATATTAACATCAAAAATAGCAATAATAAAAATAACAACACAAATATGAAAAAAAAACAATAATAAGAGGGCTATTTATAACATAACGAAAGGAATAAAAAAATAAAAATAATAACAACAAGAATAATAATATAAAACAAATTGAAGGTTGCTGCCGTCATAAAATTTTTAAGCTTCAGACGTACACTGTGCGCTACATAAAACATAATAATAACAATAATAATAAACTATAAAAATATATATATATATATACATATACTCATATATACATATATAGATATGTACTCATATATATATATATATTTATGGGTTTGGTTCTGTAACAGAAAGTTGCTTCATTGAATCGTTTAATGTTTTTTTTGTGCTGGTAGAAAGAGATTTATGTAGTTTTTGGTTATTTTCACCGTAAGAATTTGACAATTTCAAGAAAATGTAGTGGTAAGATATAAACGATACAGTACAATACAAAAAATACAGTAAAAAAATGTAAAAAAAAAATAAAATAGAAAAAATTTTGTTCAATACAAAACACAAAAAAATACAGTACAATACATTACAACTCACAAAAAATCAAAATGAAATACAGTCGAATTTGATTAAGAAATACAAGAAAAACAAAAAACACAATACAACACAATACAATAAAATACAATACAATAGGAAACAATACAATAAAATACAACATAATACAATTCACAACCCAACAAAATAAAAGTGGCGTCAACCCAAACATGACTTCAACCACTGAAGTTGTTTGCGCAGATCTTCATATTGATGATTCTTTCCTTTCTAATACTATTATTACTACTACTAATACTGATACAAATACAATTGAAAATGATAGTAATACTATTAAAATAACCAATGGTATAAGTAAGAGTAGAGCTAATACTACTGATATTAACATAAGTGATATAGTTTCTACTACTACCACTACTACTACTTCTACTACTTCAACAACAACTACTACTACTTCAACTTGCCCAAAAACAACTAGCATTTTTATCACCAACACAACTGCACTGCCACACAACACATTCATACCCACTACTACAACTACCCCCAACATAACCACAACATCTAGCTTGGAAACAGGTACAGGCAATAAAAAGACTAATACTGCAACAAGTATTGTTCTCACAACATCTACACATATCATCATATCAGCAGAGAGAACTATTACGTCAGAGAAGTTGGAAGAAAACTTTTTTATTCCAACAACGACAGGAGAGTTAGAGATAGATAATCTAACTGATATTACATTAGAGAAGTTAGAAGAGAATTTTTTTATAGAAGAAACAGAAAAATTAGATATAAAAAACCTAAATAAGCCAACGATAAAAAATTTAAAACAAAAAAATTATACGAATGTAACTGGAGAAGAGTCAAGGAAAGAAGGGTTGACCGTCAAAGACATAGAAGAATTAAAACCAGTAAAATTAACGAACACACTGGCAGAACAACTTACGGCAGAAGGCTTAGGATCAAAAAACTTGACTGATATAACGATAAAAAAAATAGCATCAACTCTAGATACAAATGCTAATACAACTATAATTACCCCAACTACTACTACTAATACCACTACGACTACAACAACAACTACTACTACACCAACACTTACAACAATTAATACTACAACAACTACAACTACACCAAGAACTAATACTACTAATGATAGCACTGAGATAACTTTTAAAGTCCCTATAATGGCAACATCGGTGAACCCAACACTAATAAACACAACAACAACAATACTAAACCCAAACACAACATCAACTGACCCAAAAATAGCAACAATTGAAAATCCAACATCGACAACACTAACAGAAAACCCAACAATGGCAACAATACCAAAAACAATAGAAATTCCAACAAAAACATCAATGGACAAAAATTTAACAAATGAAAACATAAAATCAACAAAAAATAATAACAACAACAACAACAAACAAAACAGCAATAATAATAATAACAACAACAACACAAACCCTACAGCCTCTATTCTCACTAGGGAAGATTTTGAAACAATTAATACAACTAATGGTACTGATACAAGGGCAACTAATACAACAAATGGTACTGATACAAGGAAAACTAATACAACAAATGGTACTGATACAACTAGCACCCCAACTGAACCCAATGAAGCTGGTACTGCAACATCCAATAAAGCTAATAGAACAATACGTAACGGAACTACTACAAAAATAACTAAGGATACTATCACAACTGCACACAACGGTGCAGAGATAACTGAACCAAAAGATACTATTAAAACCACATGTAAGAGTAGAGAGACTATTAAAACAACACAACAAACTAATGAGACCTTGAACAACCTCACACTGCCGCCATCATCATCATCATCATCAGTGTATACCCCATCTTCGTCTTCTTCCTCTTCACCGAACAATGGGATTTCCTACGCCATTGATGAAATCTTAGCCAACTTACCGGAAAAAGATGGTTTAGCTCCAAAAGCGGAAGAGGATTATTTAAGCGATGATGACGATAAAGATAGTTTGGTGGCGTTGTTGAAGGATAAATTGTTGAAGCAACAATCTCAACAACATGGAACTAAGATAAAAATAGAACCAAAAAAATTGAAAGGTCACTATTTTATTGAGAAAGATAAAGGTGTGGTGATGAAAAGTGAAATTTTGGAGCAAGAAAAAAAACAAATTCAAGTGGAGAAACAACAAAATCAACCGGAAAGACAACAAAACCAACAAAAAAAACAACAAACAAAACAACAAGAAACTCTTTCAGAGAAGCAAAATCAATTAGAAAAAAACTCAAAACAAGATGATGTAGAAAAACAAAAAAAAATTGAAAAAAACGTCATTCAAAAAGCCGAAAAACCATCGCCCAATCACACCACAACACAAACAGCAAATAAATCTCAAATATCTTCTTCCGTTTGCGTCACTTCCGGTGATGTCACATCCGCTGATTTCACTTCCGGTCTAGACAAAAGGGATGTGCGAAAAATGAATGAAAGAAGGACGGAAGAAGGAGTTTGTGCTATAAATAGAAACAAAGAACTACCAGCACCCAACACGACCAAAGAACTCTTAGCGAAGTTTGAAGAAATGCAGAATAAAAGTTACCATTAGAAACAATTCTTTGTATTTTTTAATGCCTTTGTGTTATAAGTATGAAGTTTTCATATCGTTTTTATTTTTTATTATTTCTATTTTTTTTAAATATAAATTTCCCCCATTTTTATTAAATCAATATGAGCTTCGTCTTACTTTTGTATATTTTTATCCCCGCTAAACTGTTCCATTTTTTATTTGTTTGATTTCATTTTCATTAAAAATAAAACATTTTCCATTATTTTTACTTATTATTTTTTTTATTATCATTATTATTTATTATTTATTTTTTTATTATTATTATTATTTATTATTATTATTTATTATTTTTTTATTATCCTCCCAGCAAAGGAACTTAGAACGCCCAGAAGATCGAGGTTCAAAATAAATTTAAGCTCTTTAGTTTGGAATTGAAAAGACCTTCAGTCGCCAAATTTGCTAACTAAAATCAATTTTCAAACGTTGTAATATAAATTAACTTTTAATGTCGTTAACTTAAATTAACTTTTAAATGCATTAATTTAAATTAACTTTTGAACACATCATTTTAAATTAACTTTTAATCAATCATCAGTAGATCTCCTTGTAATTCAATGAGTTCATGCGAAGAGGATTTTTACGATGTGCTGCGCAACAACCAACAACAACAACAACAATATCAACAACAACTAAAATACCGCCGACCTTACTCTTCACCGGCTTCCACGTCCCAACAAATATATCAACAATTATTATCACAACGTCAACAACAACAACAGCTACAACAAAATCAAACATCTCAAAACTTGAATCAAGATCAACAAACAAACCAACAAACTAACCAACAAATTGATCAACTACCAGCACCAACACCACAAAAAAAACAACTACAACAAAAACAACAACTACAACAAATTCCATCTCAACATCAGCAACAACTTCTACTAGCGCAATGGAATCTTTTGCAACAACATGAAGAGAGATTACGGAGCTTGGAAGAAGGTTTTGTTATTATTTTAAAAAATTTTTCTAATGTTTGCAATAAAATTTTGGAAACTTCATTAGAACACGTCATCACTAAAAACAAAAAGCCCTAACAATAGAAAGCATAAAAACAACAAAAGATGCTTTAACCACTGAAAAAATAACAAAAACGAAAAAAAAATTTAAAAAAAACACAAAAAAAAACACAAAACCAACAACAAAAACAAAAAAAAACAAAAAAACACCTCAACAACAACGAATCAGAATATAGAATCCTCAAACGTCCATCATCGGTGATAGAACACAGAACAACAACACCGATAAACTTCGCAATAACACCAACACACATCGACATAACAACACCTTTTATTGTTGATGATGCTACTAGTAGCCAAATTGGTTTGTTCTTTTTCGTCATTTTTTACATTATTTATTCATTTAACGAGAAAAAATACGATTTAATATTCATTTTTATTCTATCGTTTTATGGTTTCTTTATTGTTCATACAATTATGATTTTTTTTATTGTTTTTATTATTTAAAAGAAAATTATTATGTTTTTTTTAAATGGAACCTCTTATGAATCACTAAAAGCATCCATAAACTGACAGCTGTCAACCCCAGTTACTGGGACATGTACAGCAGTATAATCTAATTAGATTAATATTTTTATTACTGAGGTAGAGTGTAATACAATACAATACAATACAATAAAATACAATACAATACAATAAAATGCAATAAAATAAAATACAATACAATAAAATAAAATACAATACAATGAAATACAATACAATGAAATACAATACAATACAATACAATACAATACAATAAAATACAATACAATACAATACAATACAATGAAATACAATACAATGAAATACAATAAAATACAATACAACACAATACAGCAAATACTACAACTCCACCTAACCTGATGACGCAATCCATGGTACTACCCGGACACCAAGGTATAACTGGTTATTTGGATTGTATTTTGGTTAATGTATTACCTTATAAACAATATAATATTTTGATATTATTGTTGTTATTAAGCTCATAATTTTTATATATTATTTTTATTATGAACATTAATTTATTCTTAATACATTATTTTATTATTACCAAAATTTATTTTTATTATTATTATTTTTCTTATTCTTATTCTCTTAACAATCATTATCATCATCACCACCACCTCCACCACTATCATCATCGTCATCATCATCACCACTATTATCTTCATTATCATCACCCCCGCAGGTTTGAAAGATCATCATCATCACCACCCACCTCTCCTCATTACAAGACTATTGCTGGCAAAGTTCCAACATTTGGAGCAGCTGTCAAAACTGTCCTACACGCCTCACACGCCTGTTATTATTATTATTATTATTGTTATTACTATTAGTATTATTATTGTTATTTTTATTGTTGTTATTATTGTTATTTTTTGCTGTATTTTTTTAATTGTTTTTTTTCTTATTGTTGTTATTATTTTTATTCTTTTATTTTTATGACTGGTATTCTTTTTTTTGTTATTTAATTATTATTTCAGTGAAACCTTATTATGGTTATTAATATAAAACTTATTAATTTTGTTCTCATTTCCAAGAAAATTCATTTTTATTATTGTTATTATGAATAATAAACTTTTTTTTTTTTAATAAAATGTTATCATTGTTATTATTCTATTTTATTATTGTTATTATTCTAGAGGCAGCAATACAGATGGCCAGTTAAACTACCAGAGTTCCGAAGAAGCTCATCATTGGATGCCAGGTTCTTGGCGGGCTTATTGATTTTATTATTATTATTTTTTTTTTTTAATTTTTTTTTTTTATTTTATTTTATCCATTTTTTTCATTTTATCTTTATTTTTTTAATTTTTTTTCAATTTTATTTATTATTTCAATTTAATTTTATTTTTTTATTATTTTTTATTTTTTTAAATTTTATTTTTTTATTATTTTTTATTTTTTTTAATTTTAATTTTATTTTTTCATTTTTTTATTCAAAAAAAAATTTTTTTTTCATTTTTCAATTATTTTTATTTGATGTTTTTTTTCTGTTCTCATTTATTATTTTTTTTGTATATTTGTTTTTTTTTGTTTTTTTTATGTTTTATGTTCAGAAGAGAAGAATACAAAAATTAAATAGTTCATCATGTAAGTGCCAAACTGACTGCAATAAATCATCATTTTTATATTTTAAAAACTATTACACGTTTTTTTATTAATATTACGCTTAATATTCTTAAATTGATTTCTTCTATTTTTTTTTCTATTTATATTATTACTCATAATTTAAAAAAAAATTTTCCATTATTAATATTACTTATGAACTTTTTTATAGAAGTAAATTATCGAAAAAAAAATTTGAGTTTTTATTGAAAATCATAAAAATATTTTCCAGAAATAAATCAGGGAACAATTACAACTAGAATAGGAAATACGTTGGTGATGGTGATGAGGATGAGGATGTTGATGAAGAGAAGGAGGAAGAGAAAATGGATGATGATGATGATGATGAAGAAGAAGAGGATGGTAATATTAAAAGATTATATAAATAATGAAAGATCGCATTTAATTGGAAAATAAACAAAAAAAGGGTATTTAAGAAACAATAAAAATAATAAAAAATTGGAAATAATAAAAATTTAAACAAAAACTATTAAAGTAGAAAATCAATAATGAAAAAAAAACAGTTGATAAACAAAAATGAATAATATAATATAATATAATAGAATAATAAATGAAATGAATAAAAAATAAAAAAAAACATTTTAAACAAATAAAAAAAATAATAATAAATAAAAATAATGACAAATGGAGACAATAACATTAATCTATTGCAGTAATTTGTCAAAGCTTGTAAACAAACATTTTCTTGAAGAATATATAATTAGATAATCAATTAAAAGTTAATTTATATTTGAGAAAAAAATTTAATTCATTTTTATAAATTAAAAGTTGATTTATGTTTGAAAAACTAAGTTGGTTGATTTTTAATTTTTTTAAATAGGTAGGTTTGGCTATTAGTATTACCAACAAGAAAGAATTTTTTAAAGGTTGATTTGAGTTCTTATGTTGGTAAGGGAATGATAAAATTACTTTAAAAGTTATACAAATAATTAGTTGAATTGTTATTTTTAAAAGTTAATTTCCACTTAATCTTTAAAGCCACTTTTAATTTGTAATTAATTTTGACAAAATTATATAGACTTGAAAAGTTTGGCTTTTAGTTCGACCCTAGAGAAACACTTAATTCGTTAAATAGTTTCAATTTGCTTTTTTTGCTTCGTTTCTTCTCTTCAGCAGCTTCCAAGCACGAAAAAAAAAAAATAATAAAAATAAAATAAATTGAATAATAATGAAAAAAAAGTTTGAAGGATAATAATAAAAACAATGCTTAATTGATTAAAATAATAATAATAATAAAAATAATTTAAAAAAGTAATTGCTTGAATAAAAATCAATGGAAAAAAAACTCAAATAATAATGAAACAATACCAAAAAAAAGTTCATCAAAAAAGCTCGAAGAAAAAAACAATAACAATAATAAAAAAAAAATATTAAAAATGCAAAAAATAATAATCACCAAAGAAACTAGGAATTGTAAAATTTTTGTCCTTTTCCAGTAGTGATTATGTAAATTAGGTTATTTCTGTTTTATTACTTCATTAGTATGCAAATTAGGGGGTTTTGATGCAAATTATGTTCCAATGAAGTGGAAATATGCTAATTTATTTATTGATTTTTTCCATGGATACCGCAATTTTTTATATAATATGCAAATTAGTTTGAAAATAGAATCATGAATATTCAAAAAGTATAATAAGTTGATTATGTCATTCATATGCTATAGATTTATGAATTCAAGACCTAAAAACCAAAATTACATTTTTTATATTTATATCCCACATGAATATGCAAATCAGCTTATGAATATTCATGATGCAAAATTGTGATTTCTTGTGATAAATTTTGAATTAATTCAAATTATGCTTTGAACTTTGAAATTTTTCTAACTACTTAGACCATTCCATTTGACCGTGTTCATTTTATATTCAAATATTATAATCTATTTATAGAAAGCTGATATTACTGTTACTATTAATATCGTTATTATTCTAAATATTGATTTTTCTCTGGTTTTCGTCATAAAATGTCCGCTGAATTCTGCCAATTTTTTGAAATCTTCATTATTAATGTTTTTATTATTATTGTTATTATTATTAATTAAAAGTTGTTATTTACGTTATTATTATTATTTTTGTTATTACCATTTAAATGCATATCTTCCATTCGGCAATTCCCTTTTAAAGCTTTTATGTTCATATTGAACCTTCCACAAAAAATAATAATAATATTGTAAAAAATAGCGATAATAATTAAAACTAACATAATAAACAATAATAAGAATAAAAACAACAATAATAATCAAAGCTATAAAAATAGAAAAAATAAAAAAAATATAAAATAAAGAAACTAATCATAATAATATGTATTGTCAACATTGACAACAATAAAAATAAAAATTTGAAAAAAAACATCCTAGCACTAATATAAGGATGAATAGGATCGATAGTATTAATTGTGTTAACAATAATAAAAATAATAATAATAGCGAGAATAGTAATAGCAATAACAGTAATGATACTAATAACAATAATAATAGCAATCATAATAACAATAACAACAAAAATAATTATATAAATAACAGTAGTAATAGTAATAAGAAAAATAGAAATAAGAAAAAACAATAATAGCAAAAATAATAATAATGATAAAAATATTAATAGCAATAATAATAATAAAAATCCTCTAGATTCCCTTCTTCACATTTCTATTTATCCTTCCATCTCGCGACAAATTTTTGAATAAATTTTGAAGTTTTTCTTTTATTTTATTTTTTTTTCGAAAAATATCCATGCAAAATTGGCAGTAAATGGATGAGAATTCTCAGCATTAACAAAAATGACAATAATAAAAAAAATAACAATAACAATAAAAATCAAAATAATGATGTTCAAGTATTATAGGCGAAAACTTTTAGAAATAATTATATTAATAATCTAAAAATAAAAATTCTTAATAAAAAAAATAATAATTGAGATTAATATAGTAACGTTCAAGTATAATAAGCGAGAACTCAGTGATGACAATAATAATAATAAATAATAATGAGAAAAAAATAAAAATAATAAAAAAAATTAGTATAATAATGATGATTTACAAGTTGTTGTGGTTGATATGGATCAGATAATGGTGAAAAAAATCATAATAATAACAAAAATAATAATAATAAAAATAATAATAATAAATAATAATAAATAATAATAACAATAATAATAATAAAAAAAATAATAATAATGGAAAAAATAATAATGTTTTTGGCCACAACTCATAACCAGATGACACTGCCATGAACTGAAAACATTGAGTGGAAGAGAAATCCATAAAAACAAGAAAATATAAAAACGACAATAATAAGAATAAAAATAAGATTAGAATAATAAAAAGAATCCTAATCATTTTTCAAAAAATCAAAACAATAAAAGCAATAATAAGAATAACAACAACAATAAGAATAAAAAAAATAAAAATAAGAGTAATAACAATAATTGCGTTAATAATAAAGATAATAAAGTCATCAGTAAAATGAAAAAATAAAATAGACACTTCTTATCACAGAAAGAAAAGGCCGAAATCATGGTTGATGACTAAGTCTGAATAAAAAAAAATAATGTTAATAATACAAAAAATTTCAATAATAAAAAAAATAATGTTAATATTAATAACAACAATAATCCTAGGAAGAGAAGGAGAAGAAAAAATACATATCGCATATTCTTTCTTAATTAAATAATTTGAACTATATTTAATACTTGTTGACCATATTATTATTATTATTATTATTATTATTATTATTATTATTATTATATATTATTATGCACTATTTATTATTTTTATTATCCCTTGTTGATTATCATTTTTATTTTTTTAAAATTGTTTTTTACCATGTGTTATTTATTATTATTATTATTATTATTCTCTGTATCATCAGCATTATTATTCCCAGAGGACTTGAAAGACTTCTCTTGAGCGATTCTGTGTGAGTTTGTATCCATCCGCCATTCATCCATCCATCCATCTATCAATTTACTTATCCATGCATTCATTCATTTACACACCAATTCTTCCATCCATCCGTCTACCTTTTATTCAAGATGGGATTTCTAATTTTATCCAACGGTTTCAACCTCAAAGGTAAATCACTGCTTCTATGTGAGTAATTATTGTTACTATTAATATTTTTAAAATATTATACTTACTAAGAATAATAATAATAATAAATCACGAAAACAATGAAAATAGTAAAAAAATAAAAAAAATATTTTTATTATTATTATTATTATTAAACCTCATTGTATGCAGATGTTGTTCATGAGCCTCATTAAAACGGTTTAGAATTATCTGTAATAATAATAATAATAATAACAATAATAATAAAACTTTAAAGAATTGATAATAATGAAACAATTAACACCCTAGAATAAAAAAAATTTTAGTAACATAACAATAATAACACCATCAATAAAAAAATATAAACAATAATAATAACAATAAAAATAATGACCCCAGACAAAGACAGAGGAGACAGAAGGGAGTACGAGGGATGTTGCTTGCTGAGCAGCCATGGGTGTTTGAGGGCTTGGTCGGCTGTCATCCTGGCTGTTGGGTCTACTAGCAAAAGTCTGTGTGTGTGTGTGAAGATTGTTGGCTTGGTGGATCTGTCTGCATGTTACTCTTTTCCAGCCAAATCTTAATCATGAACTTCTCCCTGACTTTACCCCTTTTCCAAACCTTAATCATAACCCATCTTCCTCTCCCACAAACCTTAATCATAAACCCTTTTCTCCAAACCTTAATCATAAGCCCCAACCCCCATCATTCCTCTTAAATCCTAAACCCCTTTCTTTCCCCCCAACCTAGCGATAAAATCCTTAGCCTCAGACGACACCATCTTCCAGTCTTCCTTATGGAACTTGTAGTCACCAGCCAGTATCTTAGCCTTCATGCGTCTAGTTAGGGCAGTAGAGTCGTTTTCGGGGTAGAAAGGCGGGTAGCCGCAGAGTAGGATGTAGACAATCACGCCTAGACTCCACATGTCACAACTCTGTGTGTGGGTGTGTGTTGGCTTGTGTTTTTGCGTAGCTATTTTTGAGTGTGTTTTTTTGTGTAAATTGATGAATGTTTGTGTGTGTTAATTCTCGATTGAATGTGTGTTTGTTTTTGTGTATGTATGTGAACGAGTGTGCCTTTTTATTTATTTTTTTGTGTATTAGTGCATCTGTCTCATAGTGGACAAACGGGCAATAAAATGTGCGTGTGCATAAAAGATCAATTTTATCCACAAAAAAAGTGGTATCCTGCATCTAAAAAATACTCTATGCTATCCACCTCTTACCCAACCTTATCATAACAGATGGGGGAGGAGGTGGGATGGAAGCAGGAACTTTTCGGCTTTCTGTTCTTTAAGGCTCGTATTACCTGCGTGGTAGTAATTTGAAGGGGTAGAAAAAAAGATAGATAGAAAGACAAATAGATAGATAGACAGATAAAAAGATAGATAGATAGATAGATAAATCTTCTGTTTAGGGCTTTAGTTCTCCATGATGAAACCATATTTAGGTCAGCATTCATAACATCATGCCATCTTTGATGTTGTTTTCCATGAAGTCTTTTACCTTCTTCGAATTTACTGACTAATAACTGTTTTGGAAGACGTGTATTTTCCATTCTCTCGATATGGCCAAGCTATCTAAGTCTTCTACGCTGGAGTATTGTTTCAACGCGTTCGATGTTTGCACGTCTTCTTAGGTCAGTATTTCTTAATTTGTCGAAAAGCGACAGACCAAGTATTGTTCGTATGCAGCGATTGATGAAGATATTTAAACGTTGAATGTGATGATTAAGTGGGGCCCAGGATTCACATCCATATAATAAAACAGGGAGTATCACAGCCTTGAACTGTCGGAATTTTGTACTATGTTTGATTGCAGGCTGGTACCACACCAGTTTATTTAAGCATCCAAAAGCTATTGATGCTTTATTGACTCGAGCGTCCACTTCTGCGTTTAGTTCTACTTCATCTGTGAGAATGGCTCCCAAATACTTGAATTGTTTCACTTCTTCTATGTTTTTCAAAAAATTGTTACTAGAAGTTTGTTTTGGGAGTTTTTTCTGTTTTGGCAATATTGTCATTCGTTTTGTTTTGTCAATGTTTATTTTCAAACCAAAAATTTTCAAATTGTTTTCTATTGTGTTCATAAGACAGTTCAATTCTTCATAGTTCGTACCGATTATAACCATGTCGTCTGCGTATAGGAGGTGTTGCACTGTTGTACGCCTATCTAGTTTACATTTGTTGTTCATTAAAGGAGCTTTGATGTTATACATAATTTTTGCTCCAATATTCTTGCGGTTTTCTAATGCGCTATTTATAATTGTGTTTAGATATAGATTGAACAATAAAGGAGATAGTATGTCGCCTTGTTTTACTCCTGATCTTATTGGAAATTCTTTGGAAGTTTGGCCTTCATATCTAACTACTCCTTGAGTTTCTTCATGGAAGGCTTTTATGATGTTTATGATTTTGCTTGGCAGGTTGTATGAAGGACGCAAAACCTTCCATAGTGCATTGCGATTTATGGAATCATATGCTTTGCACAGATCAATGAAGGATAGGTATAGAGGTGTATTATACTCTTTGGCTCTTTGCATTATTATTCGTAAAGTAAATAATTGGTCACTGCAACCCCTATTTGAGCGAAAGCCACATTGACTTTCGTTTAGCTGGGAGTCCAATACTGGAATAAGCCGGTTTAATATCGTTCTACTGATTATTTTGTTTGTGACGCATAAAATAGCGATCCCTCTGTAATTGTTACAATCAGATTTTTGCCCTTTTTTGAATACCGGTATGGTTATTTGATTTTTCCAGTCTCGTGGTACCGCCTCTTCCTTCCATATTTGATTTGCTAGTGCTTTCATCCAACTCACCGTTGATTCTGATGTCAGAGTTAAAATTTCCGTGCTGATTTCGTCAATTGCAGGTGCACAATTTTTTTTAATTGTTTTAGAGCGGTTTCTATTTCTCTTTCTGATATTGGAACTGTCAATTGGTCTAGATCATATTGTATATTACTTTTTGGCAGAATGTCGTATGCATCATCGTCGATTTCGGTGTCAACATTTATCAAATTCATAGTGTTCAGCCATCTTTGCAATTTTTGTGTATTTGTGACAATTTTTGTTGAACTATCTGAGCTTAATAAATATTGATGCTGATTATGACGGAATTTGCTTATAAGTTTTAATGTTTTGAGAAGAGAACCACCTCTACCAAGTTTCATATTGATTTCGGATGTGTCTTCGGCTTCCTTGGTTTTCTCTTCCCACCACTTATTTAAGGCTCTGCGACATTCATTTTTTGTTTCTTTTTTCACAGTAGTGTATTGGTTTTTGAGTTTTGATGGGATTGATTCACCTTTTTGGAGCAACTGTGTTATTTGAAAATGTAACAAACTCTTTTTTGGTCAAATTCTTTACTTCATCTGTGACCCACTTTTTTTCAAATAGTTTTTTGCTTTTTGGGAGGAACTGCTCTGTGGTTTTTCTTAGAGAACTTTTAAAATTTTCCCAGATTTCTTTTACTGTGCCATTTTTATTTTTTGAATATAAATATTTATTCAACTTTTTTATTGTTTCAGGAGATAGACTTGTTGTCTTGATATTATGAGAATTATATTGACTGACTTTTTTTAGTTTTGTGTTTATATTGATGTCAATTCTTATTTTTGATATCACTGGGTGGTGATCTGGTATGTGTAAAGAATTTCTATGTGCTCTGATATCTAGTATAAAGGCTCTAAACTTTTGATTGACCAGGATGTTATCCAACACATGTCCTCCTGATGAATTTTTTTATGAGGAAATAATGTGTTTGTGAGTACTAAGCCATGGCTGGTGCAAAATTCCAGAAACCTTTCACCATTGTTGTTGCGAGTGTCGGGATTGTGAACTCCATGAAGCCTTGTAGGCTTTACAGCTGGGCCAATTCGAGCATTGAAGTCTCTCAACATAAGCAATAAATCTTTATTATTTACTCCTTTTAGAATGTGAGATAACTGATGATAGAATTCTTCTGAGATTGATGGATCAGTGACATCTGTAGGAGCATAAACAGAAATTATGCTCAGCCATATCTTTCCTATTTTGAGTCTCATTTTCATCATTCTCCTATTTATTGAAGTGAAATTTTTGTTTTCCTTCCAGGCAGTTCTTAGGTTGCCTAAAAGAATTTCTGTTGTGCTTCTTTGATTAATAGAATTATTATCTGTGGATCCTGAGTACGCAACAGTGGCATCTTCTATGTCTAGAACACCGCACCCAGGCCACCGCACTTCAGCTAGCGCCATTGCACAAACTAAATAGATAGATAGACAGATAAAAAGATAGATAGATAGATAGAGAGATAGATAGATAGATAGATAAACAGGCAGACTTGGGGGGCGGCAAAGTAGGGGGTGAAGTTCGGTGTAGTGAGATTTCCCTCATCCAACTTTGCGAAACCGAAATCTGTCAGTTTAACTGTTGCGTCCTACGATTGATGTATTTATTCTGAATGTAAATATATAGAAAAATAGGAACATATAGACATAAATATAATACATAACGAATAATATATAGTAATTTAAAAAAATAGATACATATATATTAACAAACAAACACAGACAGGCACACATACACAGACCGGCAACTTCCGGGTGAGAAGAAGATTTTCCGGTTTGAGATCTCGATGCGCGACGTTCAAGTGATGACAGTGTTCTATGGCGTGACATATCTGGGTGGTGGATGAGTAGTGGCGGATGGGTAGGTGGGTATTGGCGGATGGATGGTTGGGTAATAGTGAATGGGTGGGTGAGTGTTTGGATGGTGGATTGATTGTTGGGTGGGTGTGATGGCAGATGGATAGATTGGGGGTAAATGGGTGGGTTGGGTTTGTAGTGGATGATGGATAAATTAATAAAGAGCACCACCTCTTTCATCACCAAAACCTTCCAACAGACGTCATACACCGCCATACCACCCACCCAGAATAATCACCAACACACCCTCTATATCATTAACGAACACCGACCTGCGTAACCACCCCACTTCCCCTACCTCCCCTTACCTACCTTCTTGCTCCTACCCCCCATACCACCAACACTCCGACCAGCGTAACTACCTTCTCCCTCTTCTACCCCCATATCACCAACACACGACCAACGTAACCACTCTCCTTCCCCAGACCACCAGCACACTCAGCCTGTGTAACCACCTTCCTCTCCCAGATCATCAGCACCTGTGTAGTTAAGTTAACAACCATATCTTCAGAGAAATGCTTCAACGATTTTATGCTGTCAAACAATTCTCCTCCCTCCATCAACTCAATCACTAGAAGTAGGCGGGTTCTGTGGGTGGGTGGAGAGATGAGTGTTTGTGGATATGTGTATGTGTGTGTATGTATGTGCGTAGGTATGTGTATGTGCGTGGGTGTGTGTGGTTGCATAGTTATTTCCTTGTATTAATTAAATGTCAATGAGCACTTGAAACTCGAGTGTATTGGGTCTGAATGTCTGCTTAGCTCTTTGTGTTTGTGTGCAATAATAATAATAATAAAAATTATCTGATTGTGTTAAATATCACTTCAGCATCCGGATGCGACGTGAAAAAGATAGTGTGTGTGTGTGTGTGAGCGTGTACAAACTTTGAAACATCTTCTCTGGGAAACTTCATGTTGTTGCTGTACACCGCATACAATTTCAGTATGTTTTCATGACCTGGCATAACAATAACGATAATAATAATAATAAAAATAATAATAATAGAAATAACAGCAGCAATAAAAATAAAAATATTGATAGCAATGATAATGCTGAAAAAAAAAATATCAATAACAAGATAAACAGCAACAATAATAATAACAAAAACATTAACAATAATAAAAATAAGAATGACAACCATGGCACTTATGATGCAAAGCCACTTCCTGTCTGGCACGGGGACCATCCAATAGGCACTTGAGGGCATACTTCTTGTCCGTGTGCTTCAGACGACATTGTCTGGTTATTGTTGTTGTTATTAATAATGTTATTATTACTACTTTTATTATTAATACTAATAATATTAACTTTGTTAGTATTATTATTTTCATGATTATTATTATCATTAACCTGACAGCACCTGTGATACCACATCCCAGCTTACTGTTCCACAGAACTTCATAATCGTCAGTGATGGGGTTGGTCTAAGGTGTGTAAAAATAGTTGTATTAGTAGTAGTAGTAGAAGTAGTGGTAATAGTTGTAGTTGCAGTAGTAGTGGTAATAGTTGTAGTAGTAGTAATAGTAAGAGTAAAAGAGTCACTGAATGATAAAATTATTTTTATATCTTTACGCTTTTTAATACTGATAATATCATTAGTATTAGTGGTAAAAAAATTATTAGTAGTAGCATCGGTAAAATTACTAGTTTTATTAAATTTATAATATTTTAATAATTTTATAACCTTAATATTAGTAAAATTCTTATTTAATTTGAGTTTTAATTTAAATTGTGCAACCTTTATGGCGAGTTCTTGTTCCAATTCCAACTCCATCCGAAAACCATGAAATAGTTGCAATTGCGAAATTCAAAAATTGAACGGCTGCAAAATTAAAAACTAAATATTTATTTATTTTTAATTTTAAATTTTAATTATCGTTTGCTCGCGAAGTTTCGAAGTTTTGTAAAATCAATCATTTTTACAAGAAAAGTGAACTGAAGGCAGGTTGTTTAAAAATATCAAGTATTTTTTTCAACTTTTTTGATAACTTCTATTATTATTTCAACTCAAAGTTAATTTCAAGTTAAAAAAAACACACTTTTATAGTTTAAAATTTTCGATTTTCAGACTCCAAATTTCTCATGGCTGTATAAATGATTCTGTATAAATAGCAAGACACGACTTGGTTTAAATATAAGAACGAAATGCATAAATAAATATTTTATAAATAACTGATTAATTTTTTTTTGTATATTTAATTTTATTTTAATGAAATAATTTAATATATGCAATTAATTCAACAAACTCAGTACGGTTGACAACCCGTTATGAATGACACTGGCTCATTGTCACTAACTCTCGATACAAAGAAAGCTGCCTGAAACGAACATTATACCAGATAACTCAACCAGGAATATCCTTGGAGTGAGAGTAGTTTGATGGAAAAAAGGTCGGTTGAAGGACCCAGTGTTTCCATCACGCTTGATATGATTATGCGCCTCAGTTGCTTTCCTTGGCGCTATATAAATAGTTATTATTATTGTTATTATTATGATTCAAAAAGCTATTTCCAAAATGACTGCCGATAAAGCTTCTGGACCATCTGGAGTTTTGGCTTAAATATTGAAAGCCTCTGGTAGCTGTAGCATTCAGATGCTTTGTGACCTAGTTAATGCTATCCTATCTCAAAACAGCATTCCAACTGAATGGCGCTACAGTTGCATATTTAACCTTTATAAAATAAAAAGCGATGCTTTGATTCATAACAATTATAGAGGTCTAAAATTATTGGACCATCTTATGAAACTGTTGAAGGTGTTGTGGAGGCACTCATCAGGAACATGGTTTCATGCCTGGACGTAGCACCACTGAGGCAATATTTATCATTCGACAGTTGCAAGAGAAGTACATGGCTGTTTTACAAAAAGCATTTGATAGAGTGCCCAAGAAGGTTATTTGGTGGAATATGCTCAAACATCGAATTGAAGAGTGGTTGGTACGTTTTGTTGAGACTATGTATGAAAATGGAGAAAGTATGGTAAAAGTTGGTGATGGTTATAACGAGAAGTTTGATGTTGGTGTGCATTAGGACTCTGTCCTCAGCCCACTTCTGTTCATTATTGTCCTCGAAGCTTGAGAAATGATTAGAAAGATTCAATGTAATAGACAAAATGCTAATAATTATTCATAATTATATAAGAAGTTTTATGCACAAAATTTCTGCTTTTTATTTAAAATTTTTTAAAAATAAATCTATTAATATTCATCCAAGCGGTTCAACTCTGACGATTGAATATAGTCGTTTTAAGCTGTTTTCTCCTTCAAAGTTTTCATATACGTGCAAACAACTTGTAATCGAATGAAAATCCCAATTTTTTTTTGAAACTTTTCTATATAAGAACACAATTAAAGCTTTTGATGTCAAAAGTAATATGTTGTTATAAAGTAAAAATATTAAGAGTTGTTTGCAAATAAGTGAGTTACGATTAATGACTTTCTACATTTAATGTGTATAACAATGAAGTCAGCGTGGCTCAAAAAAACCACGAAGTGCTTAAACACTTAGAAAATGATGAATTTATAGAAAAAAATTGACACATTTTATTGATTTGACAGTTGAAACATTCCTCGGACGAACCAAAAACGTTTGGTTTCCTGATTTTGCTCTTAGCCATCTTTTGTGAGTCACCATTAGATTTTGTAGAATATTTGAATTTTTTCATGGTAAAACACCTATTGAATATATCATTATTTGATTAAAAACGTATTTTTATTCGATTTCAACGCTGAAAATTATCTTTCGATAATAAAATAGTTCCAAACCGTTGTTGTAATGATAATGAGTACTGAGGTTATGATAACAATGATGAGAGTGATAATGATGCTTATATCTATAATGATTAAGCTTTTGGTATTAAAAAAGTTAATAGTGACGAGCATAATGAAGGTAGAAATTTTAATTGAATTACAATGAAAGTCTTATAAGTATTCGAATATAACACATAAGTTTGTAAATAACTCATCCAGTTTTGAACGGCTGAAGAATGGTTAGTTCTGGCAAGATGGTGAAGCTGGAAGGCAAGGAGGCCGACGTATGGAGGGAAGGAAAAAATGTATGGGGAGGTGGGAGGAAGTGAAAAGTGCAGTGGTAAAAGAAGGCATTTGCCTTCGTCAACAAGGGAGACGGGTCAGGCTGTTGGCCTTTGGTGTATTGGGGATTCTTTTTGGAACTTTTGCAGACTTGTCGAAATGTTTGGTGAATTTTGAGATTTTTCTTAGCAAGTTCAGTTGTTATTTTAATCATTTAGTTTTCAGGGTTTGTTCAGACAGTTTTCCATCTTGCACTTTTCCACTGGTTGTGAGCGTTCTCTTCAGTTTGCAGCATTTATGTTGGGGTGGCAGGGTTTTTGGGATGACCGTTTAAAATGTTTGCAGAAAGTTTTGAGACATCGTTTCAAGAATATTATTCTATTTTTAAGTTATATGTATTTAGTTTTTAAACGTATGATGTAGTGATGTACAAAAGAAAAAAGAGGAAAAAAGAAGAAAAAAAAGAAACTAGCTTGAACTATTTCACTTAACCTGGACATGCTTAAGTGAAAGAAAAAAAGAAAATAAGGGAGACGATTGAAATGCTGAGAAGGACATTGAAGAGGAAGGAAGGTTGGAGGAGGTCAGTACATCACCACAAAAATGTTTATAATTAAATACACGGTTTTTGAATGATATTTTTATAATTTTGTATTAGATTTTCAATTTTTCAAAAATTTAACACTGAAAAGTTTTGGAGCGATGTATTTAAAACTATTTTCTCTGCAAACTGCTTTTAAACGATTATCTTTGCTTCCCTAAACATAAATGTGAGATGAAAACGTTCACATTCAGCTTAAAAGTGTGAGGTAACAACCTGCCTACGATAAACTCAAGAGACTCAATGGCTAATTAAACAATTAACATGTTTTTGATCAAAATTTTTTTAAATGGCTGAAAATCGGAACGAGTTGAATTTAGTTTTGAAACTTGAGTCTCCGAACACCAGACCGACTTTGGACCCAGTCTTCCAAAAGATGGACTTCCCCCCTCCTCTTCTTCCTTATTGGCGAGGAAGAGCTCCAACTACGGTTTGCTGGCCTTCACCCTAAGCTGAGATTGTGTATCGAGAGCTGCGACTCGAAACTTTATACAGCTTAAATGTTTATTGGTTTGGATGCACTAAACTTATTCAATTGAAAAAATGTATTGTGTTCTAGTCCAATTCAACATTTTTGTTGATTTTTACGCATAAAGCCATTCAAATTGTTGTTTTGAGAGTCAACAAAGTGATTTAAAACTTAGTTTTGTGAACTAATTCAAAACTTAGAAACAACTTGTGAACACTATAAGATTGTTTAAATGAAGTATTGATGAACTGTTAAAAAAAGGTGAAAGCTGTGTGGTGAGCTTCTGAACCTACATTCATAACATTCGAATCTCACATTGTTTTCGCGACTTATCGATGTCTAAACAACTGAGAAAAATTTTGTTTGCATTTTTAAACGATTTATTTAAACCATTTTTTAAAATGTCCATAACAAGAATCTACCAAAATTTTTAAAAGTAATGGCATATGATCTAATTCTCAACAAGCGTTGTTCATCTTTTACTTTCAAAGCTTCATTAATAATTAAGGATATGATTTCTTAAAACATTTAGCTTCGGAAAAGCAGGGAGGTTTCAAACACTCGACCTTCGCAGCAACACACGTGAACAAAGGCTGATCTGCGCAAAATAAATTCACAGTTTTGCAATTATATTTTTCTTTACAGATATTCATATAAGTAATACTTGAGAAACTTCTAAATCCCATTATTTATGTACCTCCTAACCATATATATTTTATTTCATAGAACTTCATTTAATCAATGAAGTAAACTTCAAATTGGAATTTTTAAATTTATATTTGATAGTATAATAACTTAGAAGTCAAATTGTTCTATATTTGATATTAGTTTTTGTTTTGTACACTTTATAAATATAGGTCAGAAAAAAGACCCTCAGTCTTACAAACGTTGTCACCTATAAGTAAGGACAACAAACACAAAGTATTTATTAAATGACACGAAGCTTTTCGTAAGGCTAGCTTACATCATCAAGTGATCATCACCTATGCTTTGAAATTTTTTAAAGCTTAAAAAGCTTTTTGGACATTTTATTGAAGTTCAGTGTTGAAAAACTCTCGAGTGAATTATTTTGGTCTGTTAAATGATACCATTCAAAAATATGTATTATGAAATAATAAGTCAAACAAAAAAAAATATTAATAATTGGATAAAACTTTAGGAAAAAGACCATGCTAAAACAAAAACCACCCTAATCACCCCCCATCATTACTATAACCAAAGCACGCTCCACCATCAATACTACCACCACTTTCAATAATTTCTTATCCCTCTATGATTTATTCATTTTAAGAATAGCCCCAGGCGAAGGATAGGGTCGTTGTTGGAAAAGGGGTCCAGAGGCCGTAGTATCGACTCCCGTCTTGGCACTACCCCGCTGGTCTAGGCCGGATTTCCAGTCGCCTCTGCGTGGAGTGGTTATAATAATAATAATAATAACAACAACAACAAAATTTATGATAATCAAAAGAATAATATTAGGGAAATAATAACAAAAAAAAAGAATTACAAGAACAATAAGAATAAAAGTAATAACAAAAAATCAACAGAAATAATAATAATAACCTGGGCACGTCAGAGTAGGCAGAGGGGTCCATGGGATCAAGGTCATCTCTCTTTCCTTTCTTCTTCTTGCCTGTCTTCTTAGACTGGGTCTTATTATTGTTACTATTATTATTATTATTATTATAATTATTAGTGTATTATTCTCTGACCCCATAAAGATGAGATTATAAAGGATGATGAGGATGATGATACTGATTTTTTATTATTGATATTAATGTCTTATTTTTGTAATTATTATTAGTTCTATTGAAATTTTTTATATTATTGGAATTATTATGCTTCTTATAGTATTATTATTATTATTATGTAACCCACCTCTTCCACCCTCCCTCGAACATCCTCTTCCTCTTCCTCCTCATCACTCGGGTTGGACTCCTCCGAGTGGAGAGGTTTGTTCAGTTCTGTGGTTATAATAATAAAAATAATAAACAAAATGATGGTAATAATAATAGTAATAATATTATTATTATTAAAAATAATAATTCAAACAACTATGATAATGGTGATGAATAATACTATATAGGAAAGCATATATAATATTATTAATAATAAAAAAAAATAATAAGAACTAAACAAAACATAAATCTAAAAAATAACAATAAAAAAAACCATAATAACAATAACTATGATAAAGTTCCCAACATATGCTAGCATGTAAAACGATAATAATAACAACAAAAACAATAATAAATCAACCTTTGAGTCTTACATGGGACAACGTCACGTGACTTCTAGGGTGGGATGGAGGCAGCCATGACACCTCGTCTGTCTGTGTATTCCAGTAGTAGTATCTATTGCTGTGTGTGTGTGGGTGTATGCTTGGATAGATGTGTGTGTATGTTTTGGTGTATGTGTGGATGGATGTGTGCGTTTGTTTGGGTGTATTGGTAGATAAAGGTGTGTGTTTGTTTGGGTGTATATGTGGATAAAGGTGTGTGTTTGTTTGGGCGTATCTATGGATAAAGGTGTGTTTGTTTTGGTGTGTATGTATTTGGATGGATTTGTATGCATGTGTTTTCTTGTCATTATACACACATACTATGTGGGATCTGCCACTTCCAGCCAATGGTCAGATAATGGATACTTCTCCAAAAGACGATCCCTCTTGGATAACATGCTGACATCTGGTTTGAAGCGCTTGTGTCCATACCTGTGTTTTTGTGTGTTTAAGAATGTGTTTGGATGTGGAGAAACTGTGTGTTGTTTATTTTTATATGTGCGTGAGTATAAGTGGGTGTGTACTTTTATATTAGTCCCACATCTGAATACATGTACAAAAAACTACCAAATAAAACACATAAACAAGCCCATCTGGTAATAAACAAAAAATATCAACAAAAAAAAACACATAAAATATAACATACCTCTTAACACAGTAATCAGAACATGTGTGATACGAGTTTGACAAGTTGACACAGGCAGGGATCTTATCAACCAATTGCTTGTCATCTTGGGATGGTTTCTTTGGGACCGGGATCTCATCATACTCCTCTGCTATCACTTCTTCATGTGATTCTGAGATGGAGAAGAAAGGGGTATTGAAAAAAAGCTAGAAAAAATTTAATGTGAGAAGTAAAGTATGTGAGGCATGCGATTTTTGGTAGGAATGGTTGCCGTGTTGAGAAATAAATAAAAAGAAAAAGATCTAAAAAACAAAATGTGATTTTTTGTGGAAAAAGATAAAAAAGAAAAGTTGAAAAATAATTGAGAAAAAAACATAGTGTTGAGAAATAGTTGAAAAAAAATATTAACTTGGGATTTAATTAAAATTTATATAATTCTATGATTTTAAGATTAATGTAGATTTATTGCTTGAGTATATAGTTAATCAGATATAATCTACCCTGGTAGAATTTTGATAACTTGAAGAAAATTTAATTCAAAACTACTTTGTCATCCAATTTGATTTTAATGAAAATCATTAATTTTGGTGAACTCACTCATAACCCTCTAATGTTTTTGAGTCGACTTAGAAATATATTAAATACGGTCAACACTTTCGACTTGAAAGTTGAACTAACCTGAAGGAGTTGTGTTGATGATCCCTCGTTTCAACAACTTAGCAGCCAATGCAGCCGGTAACGGCATTTTGTAAAGAAAATAAGAAAGAAATCGAATGAATTTTTTAAGTGTTAATCTAAGTTGTAAGAATCAAAATTAGTGATGGGCTGTTTGAATTTTTTATAGGAAATGTAAATAATGTATACATAGATTTTGGTTCAATTTTTTGTTGAAAAAAACGTTTTAAATTAAAAACAAAATTTTCATGTTAAAAACAGGATACATTGATACAAAACTTTAACAATTTAACAAACGAAATAATTTGTAAAAAATTATAATAAATTAATATAATAAAAAAATTTATAAAATGAAAAAAAAAAGAAATGAAAGTTCAGAAAGTTTCAAACCTCAAACGAAGACAACAACACATCAACTTCAATTTTTGAAACAATCTTCTGTAGATTATTATTTTTATGACTGTGATTATTGTTGTTATTATTATTCTTGTTATTATTTTTTCAAATTTTTATTCTTTTTATTATTGTTATTATTACTTTCGCTATTGTAGCATCATTACTATTATTCTTGTTTTAATATTTCTTATGATTATTATTCTTATTATTACTATTAATTTATTATTATTGTTGCTATTATGATCATTATTCTTATTATTACTATTATGATATTATTTCCTTTATGCTTGGTATTTTTATTATTCTTATTATGATATTATTTTTTTTATTTTTATCATTATTGTTACATTTTGATCATAAAGAAAATTCTAAACTTCGCTTTTTCGGCATTCTTATTATCCACGTTATTATATTGTATACTTATTTTTATTGTTTTTTTACAATGTCATCTTATTTTTATTTGTATTAATGAAACAAAACAAATTATGTTATTTATTCATTTATTCAACTACTAAAAGTTTTGTTCTTTTCTTAATATCGGTTATTATTTTTATTATTATTATTATTTTTTTTATTATGAAATTAATTATTATTATAACTTTGATAAATTTATGTCCATTTATAATTAATTTTTTTTTAAACACCTTTAAAAGCAGAAAAGAAACTAAGGCGCGAAGCTATTCTTTTTTCTTATTATTATTATTGTTATTATTGTTATTTTTATTTCTATTTTTATATTTTCTGTTCTTATATTTAAGGCGCGTAGCTATTATTTTTATTATTATTATTGTCATTATTATTCTTATTATATTTTTTTACTTTCATTTTTATTCATATTGTTGTTATGATATTCTTATTGTTTTTATTTTTCTCATTGTTATTGGTTTTTCCACTGTAGTTATTATTTTTTCCCATTATTTTTTTTATCATTACCGGAAAGATTAAAACTAATAATATTAATATTTTATCTCATATTGTTCTTATCATATTCCTTATGTTTTTTTTTATGATTATTATTTTATTTTTTTTATCATTGTTATTTTATTCACATATGTACTCAGCTTTATGATTTAAGAGAAATGTTCAAAGCATAAAAACTCTATAAGCAGCAACGTGAAAAATTATGCAATTAAATGGAGAAAGATTGAAATATAAATATATAAATATAAGATTACGAATAATTTTATAAAAAAATAATAACACTAATAATTAAAATGAATATTAATAGTAATAAACGTAACAACAAAAATCATTGATTCAATAGTTAAACTAGGTATAAAAAAATACAGAATAAAAACGAAAAAAAATCATAAAAATAACAATAACAGTAATAATAACATCAAAACAATAATAAAAACAATAATAAAAACAATAATAAAACAATAAAAATAATAAATTATCCTCTGAGCGATATTATTAGCGAGGCAATTGTTTTTGGTTTGGAGCAATTAATCTCGATGAAGTTATTACATCCTTCTGTTACGTAATAAATAATAAAAATAATAATAATAATAATAATAATAATAATAATAATAATAAATAATAACAATAATAATAGAAGTTATCGTTGTTATTGTTGTTATTATTTGTGTAATTTTTATTATTATCGTTGTTATTGTTGTTATTGCTGATACTTCTAAAATTATCGTTAATATTGTTGATATTATTTTTATTATTATTATCATTGTTACTGTTGTTTTTATTATTCTTTTCATTAGAGTTATTATTTTTGTTGTTATCATTGTTTTTATTATTATCGTTATTATTATTGTTATTGTTATCGTTGTTTTCAAAAAAATTTTCGACAATAATACCATAAATTCAGCAACAACTATGATTTGAATAATTAAAAAATAGTTTTATTATTGTTCTTGTTTAACAAATTCATAAATAAAAGTGCTCTTTTTTTTCAATTGATAATTCAATAAAAACCAATACTATATTTCTAATAACACAAAATATATTTTAAAAAACCAAAAAAATAATAATGAGCACAAAAAAACTAGCCTATATAAGACGGGAAACCCTTGCGAGAAGAGTTTTGGAAATCTCTATAAATGTTCATTAACTGTTTTTCGTTTGGTATTGTTGCTATGTTTTTGATCGGTAAAAGAAATATTTTTTTTTTAAATTTTCTGTTATTAAAAAATCTAAAAATTAATTTCCATTAAAAAAAGCTGCGTGTATTCCCGTTGATAAAAGGTTTTGATTGTGTAAGTCAGTTTTACCAAAATTTTCATTTTTTTTGTTTTTTTTTTAAATTATTTTTAACGATAATTTAATAAATAATAATAATCTACATTATTATTAATATTATTATTAGTATTAAAAGTTAATACCAGTTTTTTTTCTCAAAATAGTTGCTGAAATCTCATTGGACATTGAGTAATATATTTTTTTGCTTGTTGAAGGTACTCTGGGATGTTTTCGGATATCCATTATAAAGATTTCGTAAGAATGCTATCTTAGAAAAATATAAATAATAACCTTAACAATAAAAAAAAACAATATAATAATAAAAACAACAGCAATAATAAAAATAAAAAATTCAACAGAAATAATAAAATCAGTAATAAGATAAACAAAGTTACAATGTTGAAAGACAAGGAAGTGTTGAAGATAATCTTACCTAACCATTCCCAAATTTTCATTCTATTGCAGGTATTATTATTTATTATTTTTATTATTATTACTATTATTGTTATCTGTTGTTATTTTTGATTTTTATTTGCTTTATTTTTTTGTTATTGTTGCTTTATTCATCATTAGTGTCATTATTTTTACATAAAATGGAATTATTAAAAACGAAAAAAAAAAAAAATGAAACAAATCTTTTTTTTTCGTTTTCAATAATTCCATTTTATGTTAATCTCATTATTTTTATTGTTTTTATTATTTATTGTTTTTATTATTTATTATTTTTATTATTTATTGTTTTTATTATTTATTGTTTTTATTCTTTATTGTTTTTATTTTTATTATTCATTACAGAGAAACGATAATTGCTACACAGTGGTAAAAAAGGTTTTCGAATGTATCAATAACAATAATAACAACAATAACAACAACAATAATAATAATAACAAAAATAATAACAATAAAAATAATAACAAAAATAAAAATAATAAAAATAACAATAATATTTACTACAACGCCAACCAAAAATGCAAGAACACAGCATACTCTGAAAATCTTGAGCTGTCCGATGCGTATGTCTAAAATTTGAATATCTAATTAGGTGAATATATAATTAGGTGAATATTTAAGTAGGTGAATATTTAATTAAGGAAATATATAATTAGGTGAATATCTAATTAGATGAATAGTTAATTAGGTGAATATTTAGTTAGGTGAATATCTAATTAGGTGAATATCTAATTAGGGGAATATTTAATCATGTAAATAAATCCTCATTAAACAGAATAGCAAAAATTCATAACTTTTTTTACTTTTTGTTTTATATCATCACACAACGATATCGTGTCCTATATCACCGACGTAATATTTTCAAAAACTATTTTTCAAAGTACTTCAATCTGTCAGTGATGGGTTATATTTAAATAATCAAATATAAAAAAAACATGTGCAAGACAAATTATCAATTAACTTAGAGTTTTTGTTATTCTATTTAATATTCATGAAATCTTTCTTGTATAAAATTAAGCGGAAAAGTTAGCACATGAAAGATACAAAAAAACATACATAGAAACAAATGGGTACAGACAAACACACAGATTCACAAATATATGAACATATGAACACAGAAAAACACACAAATTCTCAAAATACAGACAAACAGATAAAAACATATACATGTCTACTTATACATACACAAAAACATACAGAAACACTTAGATAGAGACACCCAAAGACAAACGCACATATACATACAGACACACATACAAAAACACAAATACAGACACACAGAGGCGGAAGTAGGAAGATATGTTTGGCATGATTACAAATATTTTTCATGTTTGGGTTACAATAAAAAAGTCAAAGAATGGGTGGGTAGGGGGATGGATGGGTGGGTAGATGAATGGTTGGGTGAATGGATGGATTAATGGGTAGATGGATAGAAGGATGGATGGATAGATAGGGGTGAAGAAATTAGTGGGTATAAGGATAATGAATAAATGAATGAAGAAAGAATGAATACCGATTTAAATAGAAAAATAAACAAAAAAATTCAGATTTGGTTGAAAGAAGAGAAGAGCTTACAAGACCAACTTAAAGGTGAGGACCCGTTTAACATGATTTAATAATAACATAAAAATAAAAAAAAACACTAAAAATCTCATAGAAATAAGAATAACAAAATAATAATGATAATAACAATAAAGATGACGTAGTGAGAATGTCAGTAAAGTTTTACCCAGCCAATCCTGATCTTTGTGGCCCTGTTGCTAAGTATGTGTGTTTGTCTGTCTATCCATCCATCTACCCATCCATTCATTAATCCATCCATCCATTTATTTATTTAACCATTTATCCATTCATTCATCCATCTAAGAATTCATCTATCTATCCATCAATCCATCCATCCATTCATCAATCCATCAATCCATCCATCTATCTATCTATCTATCTATCTATCTATCCGTCCAGCTATCCATCCATCCATCCACCCATTCATTCATCCACCCATTCATCCATCCTTCTACAGAACCCTCATAAGAGAGCAATTATATGAAGACCTTCTCAGCCAAAAGTAAACTTAAATTCCAAACATTTTTCACTCGTTATTGTTTTTTTATTGCTATTATATTTTGTTTATTATCATTTACATTATTTTATTTATTTTTTTTATTAGTTTGTTGTTATCAGTTCCAATACTATTGTTGTCATTTTAATTATTTTTATTGTTCTTAGTAAATTTTTTAAAATTTTATTGTTGTTATTATTCTTATTTTTATAATCATAAAATAACGAAAATAATGAATAACCACTTATTATTGTTCTTATTACTTTTATTGTTATTATCATTATTATTATTATTATTATTGTTATTATTATCATTATTTTTATTATTATTATTATTATTGTTGTTATTATCATTCTTTTTAGTATTATTGTTTTCATTCTTGTTATTATTAACATTGATATTATGATTGTTATTTTTATTCTCATTATTTTTTTTTTTTCTTTAAAATCTTCAGATTCCACTTGATACTGAAGATAAATATTATTGTATACACTTCAATTACAAAAAGAACTCAATAAAAAAATATAAATTTATATTTATTTTTCAAAACATCAATAAAAATGGATAAAAAAATCATTTTAAATAACTTATCTGATTTTTTTGATGAATAAAATATTATCAAAAAACTAAAAAATACTAATTACTTTTTCTTTTATTAGACAATCATAACAATAACAAACTCAACCACCACTGAAAAACAAAACATTTGAGTATGACGTCATCCAATTTGTTTACTGCGGCGCCCTTGAAAGTTTCAATAAAACAATAAAAATAATTTTATTTCTTTTCTTCGTTTTTATTATTGTTTGTTATTATTGATATCATAAAAGATTCTCCATTTGAGACAAAGTTTTTTTGATTATTTTGTGCAAGGTGACTAAATATGAGTTATTTTATCATTATAAAAAATATGATTACAACATAAAAAAACTAAAGGAATAAAAACAATCAATTATGACATCACTAATTATAAAGAAATGTTTGCTCATTGTTATGACGTTTCAAACAAATGACGTAACAGGATCACGTGCTCCTTCTCAACCTTTTCCTGGCTTCTCTATTATTACATCCGTTCTTCGTACTGCATGTATATTGAAAACAACAACAACAACAATAATATTAATAATAACAATAATAATAACAGCTTCAATAATAATAATAAAGTTCTTATGAATGATTTCAATAATAATAACAATGACAACAACAAAAATAATAATAATAACAATAATAATAACAATAGCAGCAACAAGATACAACACATAGTTCAACACATACACCTTCCACTGGAGTTTGAAGATTGGAGACCGGAAATGGATTCCTATGTGAATGATATACACATGCTTTGCAGGTATATGCGTGTGTGTTTATGTGCGTGATTTTATTGTGTATATCAAGAAATAAACAAAATATACAACGCACACAAGCAAACACAAAACCCTTGAAACTCATACAACACAGAAAAAAACAAAGCACTTATACAAAACACCCATAAGCAAAACATAAAACTCACATAAACAAAACATAAAAAACACACATAAACAAAACACACAGCGGTATGAGCGCTTATGACGCGGGAAAAAGATTCCTGGAAGTGTGTAAGAAACTGCCTTCGTATGGGTGTCATGTCGTGCTGGCCCAGGTTTGTGTGTTTATATGGTTCTATGTTCATGCGGTTTGTGTTTATGTGGTTTTATGTTTATGTGTTTGTTTATTAATCAGTTTGTTTGTTTATGTGTTTGTGTGCTCATTTATTTTCATGTTTAATTTTTAATGTGTTTTCAGCACTTTTTCATTTTATTGATTATTTTTTTGTAGGATTTTTTCATTTACGCGTTTTTAGCGCTTCTTTAACAACAAACATTTTCATCAACTCTACAAACCCCCATAATCCACAACCCTCATCACCCCTTGTTTCCCCACAACCCTAATCACCCCTTTTTTTCCCACAATTCCCTTTTCCTACCCCTCTCTCTTCACCCATCTACTTCTTCCTCTTTCTCAGGACGAAATCAAATGTGAAGTAGAGGTGGTATTGGGTAGAAAAGGGTTGGATGTGATGAGGGATGGAGAAAAGCTATTAGCATTCAAATGGAAACAAATGAAGAGCTTTGCATACAAGGATAATAAATTTATTCTTGTCGAGAAGGTTGGTAAAGAAAAGGGTGTTATGGTTGGTGGGAGGAGGAGAGTTGGAGAAATGTGAGAGGATAGTTTTGTTTGAAATGGGTGAGTGTGAAGGTGAAGATAAGTGTAGGTTGGTGGAGGGATGGGTGTAACAGTGAGATGGTGGGTGTTGTGGTTACGGATGGACAGTTCTTAGGATGAAAAGTGTGTTGGGGTTTTGTATGTAGAGGGAAAAAAGTAAGTATATGCTTGTAGAAAAAATTAATACATAAACACAGATCGAAACAAATACATACAAAAAACTCTGAAAAACACACACACACACACACACACACACACACACACACACACACACACACACACACACACACACACACACACACAGCAGTCCAAAGACAAGTACATAGCATCATTATCATCATGCCTCACTGCCAAGAACTTCTGGAGGCTAGCCGTGCAGACTCATGAGTTTTTCCGGTTATTATTTTTATTATTGATATTATCATTATTATTTTTATTATTATTGATTTTATTATTATTAAATTATTTTGATTACTATTATATTTATTACTGATTTTTGCAGTGTTAAGGTTATTATTATTACTATTATTAATTTTATTATTACTATTATTAATTTTATTATTACTATTATTAATTTTATTATTACTATTATTAATTTTATTATTTTTACTATTATTGATTTTATTATTATTGCTATTATTGTGTTATTAGTTTTGAAGTTACTGGTCTTAAGCAGTTTGCCTTTGTTAATTGGTTTCACCATGGACGTTATAGGTACTTGTTTTGTTATTTTTATTGTTATAAAAAACATTTTTATTTTTTTATTTTGTTTTAATAATTATATTTTTATACTATTATTATTGTTATTATTTTTTTTTATTCTTTGTTTTTATTATGATATTTTTTATCAAATTAAACTGATAAATACCACAGATAATCAAGTGTAAACAGATTCAATTTAGATTCACTTTCCAGATTTTATCTATTTCACTTTTACTTTTTCCACTTTTAGTTTTCCTTTAATTCGCTTTTAGTTTTTATCTAATTCTAAAAATAGCTTAATTTTAAAACTTTTCCATAGTAATTTAGTCTTAACCACATATGTAAAAATATTAATAACAATTTTATTAAAATTATTTCGAGAAATTTGATATTACAGCTTAAGTTTCCTTTTAGTGATTCAAGATTTAATATTTAAGTTAACTTTTCATCACTTCAGACTCGGGCCGTTGAGGTCCAGAAGCACACTCTCTTTCAACAGCACAAACACATACAATAGTAATAATAATAACAATAATAAAACAAAGAAAAATAATAATAATAAAAATAATAGCGATAATAACAACAATAATAAAAAATTTAAAAGACATACTTGGTCTGAGTATACTACGCCGCATTGTAATAATAATAATAATAATAATAATAATAATAATAATAATAATAATAATAATAATAATAATAATAATAATAATAATAATAATAATATCCATAGAAATAAAAATAGAGACAATATCAATAATAAAAATAATAGTAGAAATAATAATATTAAATCCCCCACAATGCAGTCTTACCCCTTTAACTATGATTTTGATTATGACGAAGACGACCATAATAACAATAAAAATATGAATAATAATAAAAATATTAACATAGAAAATAATAATAATAATAATACTAATAATAATAGAAACAATATAAACAACTGGATCAAAGAAAACATAACGCGAAAAGCAAACTTAAGTTTAAACAGGTCCTTAGACAGAATATTCCGAAGATCTTCATCAAAACAAAAAACTGACCAAAGGTCAATTTTAACCATCGCTACTCCTTCCGCTTCTCCCCAAGTCAATTTCAGATTCTTTCCCAGGTATCCACCGACGCGCCATCTATCATTAGAGAAAAAACATAGGTTGAACGAGAAGCCTTGTAATTTGCCGAAGGTTTGTTGTGGCGGTTATTGTAGCTGTAATGAGCAATATGACTTCAATGATATGCATAATAACAATAATAATAAGTTTATTATAAAAAACAACAATAATAATTTTTCTGAAAACAACAATAATAAAAATTCTATCAATAATAGCAAAAATAATAATAATAATAATAATAATAAAAATAATAATCTTATCAACAATACAAATAATATTATTCTTGAAAATGAAAGACTCACCGAAAATACCTACAGCAATCAGCCAATTAAATACAGAAGTTACAAAAACAATGGTAATAAAAACAAAAATAATAACAACAACATAGTAAACAACAAAAATAACAATAATCACCCAAACAACCAGCAATACAACAACGATGTGTATATAAATAGCCTGGATACTGTGTTAACAACAACAACAACAACAACCGCTACGACAACAATAACAACTTATAATAATATCAGTTATACCCATTGTAGCAATTACAGCGATAGCCATGACTACAACCACTTGAAAAAGTATTATTGTTACAACTACTATTGTTGCAACAACAATAAAACCTATTGTAACCACCATCCTTTTAATAATAACAATAATATTAATAACAAAAATAATAATAATAATGAAAACAATAGAAATAATAATGATAATAAAAATGATTTAAATAATACTATCAATAAAAGATACATCAACCTATTACGTCACACTTATCATCCGGCAATGTCAGTCAATAATAACAAAAATAACAACAATAACAATAACAACATTTATAATAACAATAATACCAATAATAATAGCAATAAAAACAACAATAATAATAACAACAACCCAAAACGTCATTCGGCCTCGGAAATAGAAGATATACAGAGAACGCGACGTCACCAATATTACACCAGCATTGTCCCCCAGTGGTGTCTTGAGTACATGCGGGATTTTAATAATAATAATAATATAAATATAAAAAATAAAATTGATGACAATAATAAAAACAACAACAAAAATATAGAAAATAATAATGATAATAATAAGAAAAATAGTGGTAATAATAAAAATAATAATAACAATGATGACGATAGCAATGAAGATGCTGATGATAGTAGTTATGACAATAATGATAATGACATTAATAATAGTCATAATAAGCAAAAAAATAATAATGATGAGTTTAAAAGTGAAGAAAATTTCAACAAAAATAAAATTGGAAACAACAACAAGCAGCAGAAAAATCAAACACAAAACAACACACAACAACAACTAGCCAGCCCACAAAAACTGAAACAGCTAACCAAAACACAGCAACAACAACTCCAAAAAGTTAAACAACTAGCCAACACACAAAAGCAACAACAAAAAAAAGTTAAACAGCTCACCAACACACAACAACTAAAACAACTACCTCCAAAAGTACCCAAACGCAACCCTGGCACTGTCCTATCAAGCCCCAAAACAACTAAGTTCAATACAACAATAGTACCTACTACTGTTGCTACAACAGTTGCAGCTGTTACTACTATTAACAATAATACTGATAATATTACTACTACTACTGTTACTACTACTACTAACGCAATTTTGGCTTCACAACCAGCAATAACAAAAGCAAAAAACAACAACAACAACAACAATAATAATAATAATAATCATAATAATAATAGAAATAATAATAATAATAATAGAAATAATAATAATAATAATAATAAAGTGAAAACTATTATCAGACCTGCCGCAGTTACTAATACTACTTCTGCCAGGATAAATTTGTACCAGCCTTTGTTAGCTGGGAAGCTGGAACTTAATAATAATAATGATAATAACAATAACATGTTTAATAAAAATAATGATGGTAATAATAACAATCAAAGTAATGACATGATAAATAATAATAATTTACAAAAAAATAAGCTTGATGACTTTGGTTCTCAAATAAAATTTATACAAAATTTGAAAATAGATATTGCTACAGATAATGATGGAAACAAAACAATACAAAAACAAACAAACAGCAATACAAGTAGAAACGCAATCGAACGTACGAGCACACCCTCAAAACAATACGAAACCACGCACAAAAACACCCAAACGGATGACCACGCACAAATACAAACTCACACAAGCACACAGACAAATAAAGATACAGACAATGAGACAGACACTATAAATACATTATATAATACTGATACTACTGCAAGTAAAAAAAGTAAGCAAAAAAAATCTCTTTTTTCTTTCACCCCTTTTCTTCAGTCCATCTACAAATCTAAATCATCATCATCATCATCACCACCTCAATCATCATCATCACCACAATCATCATCATCACAACCATCATCATTACCACAACCATCATCATCAACACCACAATTATCATCATCACCACCACAATCCTGCTCTTCTTCTTCCTCCTCATCTTTATCTCCTATGCCTCTAACTACTATTCCCACAACTACTGCTACTACCTATAGTAGCATTAAGAGTAATATTGTTAATACTACTATAGATAATAATGATATAACCACAAAAAACAAAACACCATATAATAATAATAACAATAATAAAAATAATACTTATAACATTAATAATGCTTTTACTAATAATAATACTAACAATAAAACTGGTAATGATACTAACGATGACGAGGATACAACTACAACTACTCAACAACGACAAAATTCTATTCCTCAACACCATCAAAATTTTACCTCTATTAGTCAAAACCAACATTATAATTTCAACTATCTACAACTACACAGAAAACATAACAACTATAAGCAACAACATAACCAATATAAATTTCTGCAACAGGAGAATTTTTTATACCAACAACAACAACAACCCGATTACCTACAACAACATAACCAACAACTACAACAAAAGCAGTTAAAATTTCACAAAAATCATCAACAACAACAACAAAATCAACAATTTCCCACAAAACACATCACTATAAAAGCGTATTTAGATCCTTATGTATATGAAGTGAGTCATTCAATATAATATGAATAAAAAAGTTTGATAAAAAAGAATAAAAGTAACAATATGAAAAATAGTAAGAATAATAATAGTAGTAATAATAATAAGAATAAAAATAATAATATTCATATAAATAATAAAAAAAATAATAATCATATTCATAAAAATGATAACACTAATGAAATAATAATAAATCTCTACAGACCCCTATGAGAGACAACAAGGGCATAGATACAGGGGTATACGAGAATTTTCACGTATTTTCGCCCCTGAAAATAAACGACCACTTAGAAATAACCCCTGCAAATCTCACCACAATAACATCCTACATCCCTAAGAAATCAGATCACGGACAGTATAACACACTTGAATCTCACGTCCATGAGTCTTTTAATCAGGCGCATGCTAAACAAACTTCCGTGGGTTCTTTCATTTGTCATTTCGACGAGCTTGGGTTCCGGATAACCGAGGTCAGTTGGGGTTTTATGGTGGTTGATTATATATATTATCACCCTCCTCATATATTCAACCCAGAAAAGAGAAGGTGGCAAGGTTATCGAAACATCCATACAAAAAGAATTTAATGACGAAGAATTTCGTGAAAGTGAAGTTAGTCATGAATAAAATATTAAAATAATTTTAATTGGTCTTTTAAAAAAAATAAATAAAATTAGTTAGTCATTAATAATTGTTTTTAAATAATTCAAATTAGTTTATCTGAAGTAAGGATAATGACTAGTTTTTTCAATTCAATAGTTGGAAATATTAAAACAAACTAGAAAATTTATTAAATTGAAAATAACTCTTTTTTTTTTACTTTGATTTATTTAAATTATTTTGCAAGGTGATTGACGATGCAATTTCGTTTCTTCTGGTCAATTATCCCGGCTTTACTGTTGAAGAAATTGAAATAAAAAATTAGCTAAATATTTTTCAAAATATTTGCTTTCGTTAATTAATTAAAAAAAAAGATTTTTTTCAGTAGATTATTAGTAAAAAAAGAGAAAAAATTCAGCTAAATAAAATTTGCTTTTTCGTATTTTCGTCTTTTTAGTTGTACCGGCATATAAAATTAGCGTCTGTTGTGAAATTTTGACTTCCAAAATAATTATGAAGGCTAGTTTTCAAAAAATATAAATCAAGTTTTTTATATAAAAAATTTTTATTCAAACAAATAAAAAACAGGATTCGAAAGAAATAGATCTCAAAGGAAGTAATTATTTCGAAACATTCAAAATTGTTTTTATCGAGTCATAAACTACGAATATTCGAAAACAACCAATTTTAACTTTTAATAATAAAAACATGTCTGAATTATTTTTTGAGAATATCTGATTTCGACTAAATAGTTGAAAAATCTTTGTCGTTCTATGCTTTAGCATGAAATATCCAATGTCTGAAGAGTTATATATTTATATAACATTCTTCCAGTACACGAATACTTATCATTTAGCAAAAAAGAATTTCAACAACGATGGGACAGCAATCCAGCAGTAAATGAGTATTCTATTCGAATATCATCAGTCGTCGTTTCTAAATATCATTTTCAAATATCAATCGTGCGAGAAACAACCACGAGTTATTTCTTCAAAAAAAAAACATGAAACTTTTTTTTAAAAAAATCTCACATTTTCGTTTAAAAAAGTATGATTTTTACTAAAAACTTTTCATCCTCTAAAGTCCACAGGAAAACTGGACGATTACCAAAAGATTAGAACACTGGGTACAGGGTCTTTCGGTAGGGTGATGTTGATGAGGAACAGGTCTGATAAACATTATTATGCCGTAAAGATCCTTGATAAAGAAAAGGTTATTTTTTAATTGGAGCCCAACTCTTGGTAAAGGTCATCGGGCTATAAAAGGGGTTGATTATCGCTTGATTGATTGATTGAATGATTGGTTTCATTTGCTTTTTACTTTTTTCTGTATATAGAATTCTACCAAATAATTTTTCCAGTTTATGCAAGATGATTATATTCATAATTGTATTTTCATAGCCCTCTAGCGACTGAAACTTTAACATAACATCATTTATAATCAGATAGTGAAGCTGAAACAGGTTGAACACACAATGGCGGAAAAAAAGCTTTTATACTGCGTCAACTTTCCTTTCATTGTTCATTATAAAAATGCTTTCAAGGTTGGGGGCTTAAAAGCTCATGTTGAATGCATGTGTTAACCAACTAAAGTTATTATTTATTATTTTTAGAGCGCACAGTTTGCAAACTAGGTTTGCTGCAGAGGCGCTGTTTTAATCAGAAGGGCTATGAGAAAGAAATTTGGCTATAAAGATGCGTTTTTAAACGCTTGCGAAAAATTTTAAGAGAAGGTGAAAGACGGACATTAAGTGGAAGAGAGTTCCATAAGTGAGGGGCGATATGCGAGAAGGAGCGATGTAAGAAAGGTTTAGAAGAGACAGGCTGATGTAGGCATAAACCAGAGTTGGAAGACCTGAGAGACTCAGGAGTCTGTCTAATGGAAAGACGGTCATATAGATAAGCCGGCTGATTAAAATATAAGATGTTAGCCGTGAGCCATAGCAACTTGAACTGGGCTCTTAGTACGACCGGCAGCCAATGGAGGCGATCGAGACAGGTGTGAGATGAAGAATAGTAGTCGGCTTGAAGAGCGGTTTTAGCAGCGCGATTTTGGAGAGATTGCAACTTAGAAATAAGACAGTTCGGGAGTCGACAAAGAAGAGAGTTACAGTAATCAATCCTTGAAAGAACTAAAGAGATGATCAGAGCAACGGCAGTGTCAAAGGGTATTGCCACCATATTCTTAACTCAAATGTTATTTACTATGGCACTACTCCATCTAGTAATGATCCTATCGTCACCACTTCTCCACAACTTCCCACGATTATCACCAACCATCTTTCAACCACCACCGCCATTCATTTATCAAGCCCTCCACCATTATTTTTCAAACAACAACCCCGTTTCTTCATTATTACCATTCCACCTTTCCCCACACTACCACCACTTCCATTCCTCCACCATCCAAGCACTACTTCCAACCTCAACACATTATCTTCAGGACAACTCATACTTATACCTGGTATTGGAGTTTGTATTGGGTGGTGAAATGTTCCATCATCTACGTCAGAGCCGGAGATTCACGTGCGATGATGATAATAATAATATCAATAACTCTAGAATAATGATAATAAATTTCTTTTTCCATTTGTCCATTCATCCATCCACCCCTTCCCTCCCTCCTCTTCTACCCATTCATTCACCCCCTTTCCTCTCTCTCCCACCCATTCACCAGCGATCCTCAGGTAAAATTTTACGCAGCGCAAGTTGTAATGGCTTTTGAATACCTTCATAATCTCGATATCATCTATAGGTGGATTATTATTCTTTTTGTTATTATTATTGTTATTATTATTATTTTTAATTAAATAAATCATAAATTATGAAGATGGTGATGAAGATTATAAATTCGTATCATCAGGGATTTGAAACCAGAGAACTTACTGATAGATCATTATGGCTATGTGAAGGTGCTCATATGTGAATTTTTGATAAAATATCTGTTGAACATCATCATCATTAGCACCACACTCATCCATCATGACACCCACCTCACTATCACACTTACTTCATCACCCCAGTCCACCATTACCATCTCACAACCACGATCATCTTAAACCTACCACCGCATTAACCCTTCCAATCACCCCACTCAACTGCCCCTACCAACCCCACACAACCACCATCTCACCCACCCAAACTTTACTCACTCACCCACACACACACCAGGTAACAGACTTCGGCTTCGCCAAGAAGATCAAGGGGCGTACCTGGACGTTATGCGGCACGCCAGAGTATCTGGCCCCAGAGGTCATCCTATCGAAGGGATACGGTATGGCGGTAGATTGGTGGGCGCTTGGTATCCTGATCTTCGAAATGGCGGCTGGATACCCGCCTTTCTCCTCTGACGAACCCATTCAAATTTACGAAAAGATCGTTCATGGCAAGGTTTGTTGCTGTTGGTGTTATTAGTTCTATCGGTTATTATTATTATTTTTATTTGCTTTATTGATTGTTAATGTTATGTGCTTCATTGGTTATTATTATTGTAGTTATTATTATTAGTACTAGTGGTTATTATTTTTGTTATAATCATAAAAATTTTTATTCCTCTTTCCATTATTATTATTATTATAATTCAATGAACAGCTCAAATTCCCCAGCCACTTCAACAGCGAAACCAAGGATATCATTAAGAATCTTGTACAGGTTGATAATAATAAAAATAATAATAATAGTTTTGATAATAATAAAAATGATTTCAATAATATTACTAGTAATAATCATAATGTTTTTAATGATAAGAATTTCAATAAAAATAATATTTAATAACAATTTTAATACAATCAATATTAATATCATAAAAATAAAAAAAATGAACAAATAATAACACTACCCTTCTCTCCCTTCCCCCCAGAACGACTTGACCAAACGTCTGGGGAATATGAGGGCAGGAGTCGCAGACATAAGGAATCACCGTTTCTTTGACGACATCAGGTGGATGCAAGTTTACCATAGGGAGGTTTGTGGGATGGAGGAAAAGGGAGGAGTGGAGAATATATTGTTGGGTGTTATGTGAGTAAGAAAAGGTTTGTGGAGAGAGAGATGGGAGAGAGGGGAAAGGTGTTAAAGAGTAGTGTATCAGGCAAGTAAACAAGTTCGTGGGAAGAGGAGAGGTAGGTTTAATGTTAGGGTGATGGGTTGACGCATTGATTAATTCAGTTATCCATGAATACTTTACTAACAGGTAGAACCAGTCTTTATTCCTTCAGTATCCGGGGATGGTGACGATAGTAATTTTGAAGATTATAGTGAAGAGGTGCTGCTGGTGGCAGACTTTGATCGATATCCAGACGAGTTTTTGGCTTGGTGAAGTGGCAGTTCGTGTGTGTAGAGAGGAAGATAAAAAGAAGAAGAGTGGAAAAGATGGATTATGTCCCGGTTTTTGGGTGTTTTTGATTGAAAATGTGGTGTTTTGGGGTTGATGGTTTTGGTGTAGCTGTAACTAGAAAAGCGTGTTAGTGGATATGATGTAAAGTAGTGTGATTGGTGGTTGAGGTGCTGGGATATAATGAGATGGTAGGGATATGAGGGGTGGTGGTGTGGGAAGGGTGGTATTTGGTTGTTTTTTTTTCCACTATTTGAATTGAAAACGTGGAAAGATGTTTATGTGTTTGGATATTTATAAAAAATAATATTAAAGTTCACAATGAATGTTTAATGTCTTATACTCAAGATAATGTTAAATAGAACTAACATTATCATTATTATATAGTATTTTCATCTTCTTGTTGGTTTATTTTTTGCCATTATTAGTTTTTGTTTGAAATTATTTTGTTTAGGTATTTTTAGTATTTCAGATGCAATTTTGTTGTTAATTTTAGGATATTAGATGTTAAGATATGATTTGACGATTTATTTTTGTCGATTTTTAATTAAATTTTTTTCAAATTGTTTTGCTTTATTAAATGAATTTCATTTTCTACTTTTGAGTTTTAAAGATAATATACTAAGTTTGAAATTTTGGAATCTTGGTTCACTTTTTACATTCTTTCATTGCAATGAACAAACTTTTGCAAAATAACACTTCGAAGTAAGAAAGTTTGAACTGATTAGTTTCATAAAATGCATAAGACGTATACTGTAATTTTATAACTCTCTATCTGAATCAGACCCTCAGAGCAAAGTATTTCAAATGATCTCTCAGTGATACCGTGGAAAAATTATTTTGAAAGAAACCAGAAACTCAAAATTGACAATGATGTGAGTTTATGCAAATTTTTTCCGAAAAAATGCATTTCATAAAATTCTCATCCAACTTTTATCTGTAACATACAATACTTTTGCATGAAAGCCAATTTATAAGCACTAAAATAGGATTGCATTGAACTCTAGTTTATAACCAACGAAAAACCTCAATAAGGTGTTTGAGGTATACTTGTCTGGAGATTCTGGAGTTGTCTGCTTTATGTTGCATGGTGGAGGCTTTTCTGCATTGTCATGGGCACTTCTTACTGTTAGTAGATAATAAGATTTGGTTTTAAAATAAAGATTTTTGATAGTTAAAAATTAATCTTGCTAGACTATTTTTAGTTTTTAGAGTAATGTTTTGTGGTTTTTATTGGAGGTTCATCATGAAAGACTATGTTAATCGATAGTTGTCATGGAATTTTTTTTTTTACTGCTAGAAGGTGATAATTTTTTGTTTTTCAATAGCTGTGTCCACTGATGGGTGGAGTTTCTATTAGTAGAATATTTTTAGTTTGTCAGTAGATAATGATTTTGTTGGTTTCAATGAATGTTTTCAATGGTAGTTGAAAAATCATCACAATAAACTTTTTTCAGTCTAGTAATTAAAAATTTAGTAGAATAAGTTTTTTTTTGCATAACCATCCAACACACCTACATACATCTTATAAAAAAACCAATAATTCTCTACTAAACCCACTCCATACCTAACCATCATTCTTTCATATTTATTTTCATGCTAGCATGGGTTCAACCAAAACCACAAAAATAGCTAATTAACATTCTACACACCCATACCACAAATAAATCTAATCACCACACCTACCCACCTTCTACATATATACCCACACCACAGAAAGAGCTAATGGGGAATGGAGGGGTGAGGTGTGTGGGTATGGACATGAGGGGGCATGGGGGAACTTATACTGGTGATGATGATGATCTTTCTGCTGATACCCTTGCTTCGTTAGTTGGATGTTGTTATTATTATTGTTCGTATTTTTTGTTGTTGTTATTGATTGTAGATACTGCTGCTTCGTTGTGGTTTATTAATTTTATTGTTGTTATTGATGTCACTAATATTTTGTTGATTAGAGTTTTTGCTTATAAATAATCAATAAATTAATTAATTTTCAAAGTTTAAAGATGTTTTTATCGATTTTTTTTTCCAAAACAGAGATGTAGGTAGGGTAGCTAACACATTATTTGCAGCTGAAGCTCCTCCCATCCTTCTGATTGGCCACAGGTGTTTTCAAAATAGTTCAGACTAAATAACTCGGCATTTTTATACTAGTATTTTATGATAAGATCGGAAACTAAAATCCTTTAAAAATAATTTAAAAACCACCTTGTTTTAAAGTTATGCCAAAAAATAAACTCAAAAAAAAATATTACATAAGATGAAAATAGAAACCTAATTAGCTATTTATAACTTCAATTTATCAACTAATCGAACAGCATGGGCGGTGCGATAGCTGTGAGGGTAGCCAATAAGAACCTGATACCATCATTAGCGGGACTGGTTGTTATTGATGTGGTGGAAGGTAGGACTTATTTTTATCATTATTATTTTTTTTTTGTTATTTTTATTTTTATTATTATTATTACTCACAGGGAGTGCCATGGAAGCTCTTAGCAGCATGCAAAGCTTCCTCTTCAAAAGGCCATTATCATTCTCATCACTACACCAAGCCATCTCCTATTGGTCCATTTTTGTTGCTATTAATAACCACTTTTTAATTATCTCATTATTATTTCTATTTCGGTTTTTATTGTTAAAATTATTATTTTTATTGCATTTTTACTTTCATTTTTTTGTTTTTTTTTTTCAAATGGTGTATTATATTAATTAAAAAATACAGTTTGAAATCAGGTCAAATCAGAAACGAAGAATCAGCTAGGGTGTCTGTCATTGGTCAATTAAAGAAGTTGGACCAATCAAGTCTTTTTAATGATACTTCATCTACTTACGTTATTAAAGAAAATGTGGATGAAGAAAAAAATGAAGTAAGAATTATATTTCTAACAAAAAAAATTATAATAAAATGAATTTGATTTTCAATATTCAAAACTATTCATTTATAAATTTAAATTTTACTTAAGTTTGCTTTCAACAGCCGACTTCACAAATTCAAAATGGCGGCTATATGTGGAGGGTGGATTTGAGAAAGAGCGAGGTTTTTTGGAAAGGTTGTATTATTGTCTTATTATTTTCGTGGTCTCATTTTTAATGGGGTTGGACATAAATATTATTATTAATATTAATAATTATTTGATAATTTTTTTATTATTATTGTTTTTATTACCATAAAATAATAATAATTCTTATTATTATTATTATTCACAGGTTGGTTCGAAGGCCTATCAGAAATGTTTTTACAAACGCCAGTGCCCAAGATGTTGCTATTAGCGGGTGTGTGTTGTGTGCTTACATTTATGCATGTGTGATTATATTTATTACTGGTCATTCTATCTTACATGTGTATATTCATGTATGTGATGTCATTCTTGTATATTACATCATAACTTGCACGCACACAGGTCTGAACAGATTGGACAAAGCTTTAACTATAGGACAGATGCAGGGTAAGACTATTCTCAGTTTATTTATTGAAAGATTATTTTTTTTTATGAAAAATAAAAATTAGTTCATTTTAATATACTATTTTAAAAATTTAAATGAATTTTTATTATTATTGTTATTATGAATATCATAGGAAAGTTCCAATTAGAAATCCTTCCCCAATGTGGCCATGTGGTCCATGAAGATTGTCCTGAGAAGGTTAGTGTTTGTGGTATAATAATAATAATAAGAATAATGTCAATAATAATTAAAATAATAATAAAAATAATGTTAATAAGAATAATGATAATAATAATAATAATGATGAATCATTCTTGATGGTTGTGATAATACTAATTGTGTCAATTGTGATAGGGATTGGGTGTGATGATGTTTTAGGTGAGGGTGGTTGTATTGAGAAATGATGATAACTATGAGGTGTTTTAGAGGCGGAATTTTTATTTGAGTTGTAGCGTTTTAAGAAATACTATGTATTACAATAATTTAAAAAATTTTATATTGTTTTTCAAGGTTGCGGAGAAATTGTCAGTATTCATTAACAGATTCAAAATGCTTGCTAATTTGAACAAGAAAAAGCCTCCGTCTTGAAAGATTATAATACTAAAAAATTTTTGAATATTTCTTTTTTAATTTTTATTAATTTAAAATGAATTTTCGATTGTTTCAATTTTTAAGTTTTCACTTTAATTTTTCATTTTATAAAATAAATTTTCCATTGTTTTTATTTTTAAATTGTTGTATCTATGGTTAACACGCCAAACGAAAATGCGTCTGCGAACACCGTATTTAAAAATTGAATAAGTTTCAAAATATAGAAGTAATAAGACATCAAAATGTCGATAGAAGGCTTAAGAAAACAGGTCAACAAGGCTAATCAGGTGAATTTTCAGTTTTAAATAGTTGAACCATAAACTTTTCAAAGTTTGTGTACTTGATTTGGTAATTAAAGATTGACTTTGAAAAGCTTTGATTCGTTTTGTTAATAAAATTTTTGGTTTGAATTTTCTTGTTTATAGATAAATTAAGCCTTTTATGAACTGCTTTTTCTTTAAAAAATATCCATTTCATTTACTCATTGGTTTTGAATCGATTGTAATTTTGAAAATTGATTCTCAAGATAAATATATAATATATTTTAGTATGTCTCCGAGAAATTTTCAAGAGTTAAAAAGACTGAGATTGAAGAGAGCTTTATTAAGAAAGAAAAGGTTCTGTTCAACATAAACTCAATCTTCCATTAATTACTTAACGAGTTATATATAATTAACTTTAATAATGACAATCACTTAGTTGAATTAATACCACTATTTTTACTTTTCATCTCATCAACAACTATATTCTTTATAATTTCAATATAATTAAAAATTAATATAAATTTCTTACTCTTTAAGCCTAAAATAAATGTTCAAAATGAAAATACTCCGAAGTTGTTTCAAGTTCTCGCGAAAAAGCTTCAGCGACTTGAAAAAACTCCGAAGTCTTCATTCCTAATATGATATAATTTTAAACTCTATAACATCTCATCCCTACATAACAATTTTTTAATCTAAAAAACCGCAAGAAAGTGGATTTTTTAAGCAAAATGATACAAGAACTATCCGCAAAAACACGCGATATTCTTCAGCCAAACGCAGGTTGTTAAAGACATTAATAGATTTCAATGTTATCGATGCTGTATATATTCAAAAACCTTATTTTCTTCTCTACATCACTTCAACGCCATCACCATTATCACTACCACCACCATCCCGTACATCACTGTCGGCCCATATAGCTCAGTTGGTTGAGCATTAGACTAATTATCCAAAGTTACCGGGTTCAATCTCACGTGGGCCGACAATCAGCACACTGTTCTACAGTGTGTTTTCGCTACATTAAATTTGTAGCAAACGCTTTGATCTATAAAGAAAAGCGCTTTATAAATACCGCATTACATCACCTCACCACCCAAATCACCCATTCCTACTATCACAGCCAACCATCATCTCCATCCACTACATAACCACCAACACACCCACACACAGCAGCCAGGATGAAGGTAGCAGCATCGAGGGGCATCTTAAAATCATCATCATCATACCCTCATCCGGAACTATTTCTTGCCGAAAGTCTTTTTAGATTCGCGCCACTTTTTGGCACCGGTTCCCCCTATGGTAGGCGCCATGCTTCTTTTTAGATTTATCGTTGTTGAGGGGTTTTAGCTTGGTAATGACTTTATAGAAGGCGCCATGTTTTTTTTTTGTTAAAAAAATTAGGGTTGTTGAGTTCGGTTTAATTTTGGGAAGTTAAAACGGGGAAAGCCATTTTTGGTTTGATATGTACGGAGTTTAATCTATGTTTCTCCAAAAAATCTTTTTTCACTAATCTCCATATTTAAATTTATTTTATATGTTTTCTCAGATCAATTTGTCCATGAAAAAATCATTCATATATCTATCCACAAAACCATCACCTTCTTCATCAAACCGAAACCAGTCCAAAATTATACATCATTAAACCACCATGAAAACTAAAACTTCCCCACAAAGCGCTACATAATTAAATCCACAAAGGCCGTTCATTGGACCAGACAGCGGAAGTATTCAAAGAGATCGTCTGCGCCAAAAACTCCTTAGAAGAGGAAGTGAACGACACCTTCATAAAACCCCTGCAAAGAACAGCTAACGACGAGATTAAAGTTATCAATGTGAGTTAACTTTTCGTTTTAATCAATATTATTAAATTAAGCGCTATATGAATTTTCGTATTATATTTTTTAAATTTATTTTTTTATGCTTTGCCTTGCCCTCTTTAAGGAAAACGGATTCTAAATGAACTGATGATGATGATGATGATTATTATTATTATTTTTATTAAGGTTATTTTTAGTTACAGACTTATCTATACTAAAAAAATCTATCTCTCATTTCGCAAAAATCAATAATATTAAAACCTAATATTTTCATTATTATTATTATTGTTATTATTCCTAGTTTCACCGGAAAAAGATGAACAACCGGAGGCTGGATTACGATTTTAAAGTGAGGAAGAAGTCTCAAGGTGGAATAATAATAAAAAAAAAATAATAATCATTTAAAAAATCATCATAAAACTAATAATAAAGATGATAAAAATGAAGTAATAAAAATAAAATTAATTCAAAAAATGACAAAACTAGTTTGAAGTAATAAGCTGAATAAATGGAATACTAGTATCAATCGATCAAAAAAAGCCAAAAATAACAACAACAGTCGTATAACCAAAAACAATCATGGTGAAAATATTAAGGCATTAATACAAAGCTTTATAACGCTTCTAGTGTTCATCCTACAGCCTCTGTAACAGTAATAATAACAATAATAATAATAGTAAAAATAATAATACTACTCAGAATTCTTAACAATATTAATAACAATAATTATAAAAAAATAATAATACCATTAATAATAATAATACTAATAAAACTAACAATAACAACAAAAATAATAATAATAACACAAATACAATCAACAACGACAATAATAATAATAACAACAATAGTTATAACAAAAAAAAATGAATAACAAAATTAACGAAGGTTCAAAGTTCACGGAGGAGGATATAGAGAAGGCGAAGATGAAGTTCATTGAGAGCAAGGACAATGCTGAGAAGTCTATGAACTTGTTGCTCGATAATGATGTAACTTGTTATTATTTTTTTGTTGTTGATTGTTATTATTATTGTTGTTTATTATTATTATTATTATTATTTTTCTTTTCGTTATTATTGTTATTTTTTTTATTCTTATTACTATCTCCACCCATTCCACTTGCACCACCCACCTCCACTTACCACCATCACCCACACCACCCACTCCATCCACCATCTTCGTAGGCTGAAAGAATTTCTCACTTATTGAACCTACTGACCGCCCTAAAAACATACCACCAACGATGTGAAAGCCTTATTTCTAACCTGGTGATCTCACTCCACGAAAGGTCGTCACCTTTGACCTAGTTATTAGACGTATGAGTGGATGATATCGTTTGTGTAGAGTTGATGAATGAATGGATGCATGGGGGGATGGATAGGTGAAATAATGAATGAATGGGTGGGGGAATGGATAGGTGGAATAATGAATGGATAGATAGGTGGGTAAATTTATGTGTATATAGATCGATGCATGGATATATAGATGGATGGTGAGGGTTGAAATGCATACATACATATAAATAAAGCGCAGATTCGGTTTATCCACCCTTACTACCTTCACAGGAAACTAGTGGCGCAAAACGAGAGTTTGGTCGATTATATATCGCACGTTGTTAAACCCCTATCTTCCAAAAGTTTGCCAGTGACGCGAGGTCTGGAAGGGTTGAAGGGGAGGGCTGCGAGTCGCAAGACAAGCCAGCCTTGCAGGATGGGCGTCGTGTGCGAAGATTGTTAGTGGCTTGGTGAATGGTGGCGCAAGATGGTTGTTAGTGGATGGGTGATTGGTGGGTGTGGCGTTGGGTTGTGGTGCCAAAGTTGTTAGCGGCTGGGGTATAGGAGTGAGAAGATGATTGAATAATCTTTGTGATTGTTGGTAATATGATTGGGTTTAAGGGTGAGAAAAGGGTGGTTAAGTGGTTGGTATGTTTGTTGTTGTTGGCAGTGCTTTATGTGTGAAAATCTAAGGTATGAGTGTAAAAAAAATATGCACACATACACACACACACACACACACAGGTACAGAAGTACTAGTGGAAGCCTTATACGACTTTAAAGCAGAGAACAGCAACGAGCTGTCATTCTCTCAAGGGGTTCTTATAGAGGGAGTCAGTTTTTTTGTTATTATCATTATTATTATCATTATTGTTATTATTATCATTGCTCTTTATTATTTTTTTCTCATGTTGTTATTATGCTTTTTTTCAGCATTATTATCATTCATTTTTATTATTGTTATTATTATTATTTTTTATCATCATTATTTATTATTATCATTATTATTTTTGTTTTTGACCCCTCAACCACCCATCATCAAACACACCAGGTAACGAGAGTCGACAGTAATTGGCTGCAGGGCAAATATCAAGAGAATGTAGGCTTATTTCCTGAGACTTACGTCAGAGTATTGACTGGCAATCTTAGAAGGGCTTCTTCTATCAGTCTTTGATGCTTTTTGTGTTGTGTGTGCGTGAGTTGAGGGTGTGTGCTGTTTAGAGGTGTGTGTATGTGTGGGTTAGTGTCTGTGTCTAGTTGTGAAATACGTGTTGTTGTGGGTGTGCGCATATGAGTTAAAAATATGCTTATCATCATGAAGAAGGGCTTTAAGTATTGTTTCAGAGTCTTTTGATGGGCGGTTATCGTTAATGTTTGGAAGTATTAATCAATATAGTTATATGAAGGGCTTGCTGATGAGTTAAATAATCTATATAAATAGATTGCTATATCTAATGGTAATATTGAGAATTTCAATACACTTTATCATTACAATGAAATAAAATAAGTCGATTTATAAAGCGCCAAAGCAAGAAACAGAGGCGCCCTCGTTCGATACATTATGAGATTAAGAATAATGGTGAGAAATATTGAGAATCTAAATATAACTGCTAGGGTAAGAAGTTGGTTATATTAAAAGGTGTTTTGAGTGCTTTTCAAGAGTTAATTTATTATTATATATATATATTAATTTTTTTTGAAGGTATAGCTTTTTATTATTTTGTTTAAATATTTTTTTGTCTTTTATCAATGTTAGTTGAAATTTATTTTTTGAAATAAAGTTTAATGTTTTTGATTGGAAGTGATTTTTTTAGAGTTATTTGATGTTGTCTGAAATTGATTTTTCGCCGAAATTTCCTTACGTAAAACTTTATTCTTTTTCTTGATACTTAGCTGAGAAATATAACAAGAATCTCTCAAACAAAATTTAACTTCTAGAACAACAAAAAAAAAATGTACATCAAAATTTGTTTATCTATCCTCTCTACAAGTTGCATTACTTAAACATCATCATCGTTTTGCGTCCGTTCTCATACACAGTTCGGCAGATATGCGCGATTAAAAAATGTGTTTTGAAGGAAACTGAAGAAGGCGATTATCTCGGCTCCTATTCACTTGTTTTCCGAGTATTATACTTTGAAATGATGCTTTTGATAATTACTACAAGTTGGCATTAAGAAATACGCTATTTTGAAAAATTTTCATTCTTGTGAAATTCCATGATATCTTCCTGTGAGGTTTTTCGGCAAAATGAAAGTTGTCAAAAGTTGCAAAATGTTACTTTTATGAAAAATACATTCAAAAAGAGGAGTCGATGAAAAAATTTTCACTTTTCGACAATACTTGAAAATGTTACTTGTTGACTAAAAGCTTCGTATCTTAAACTAACCAGTGTTCTGAAATTATATTCGTTTTACGGTTTGGCCTTTGACAAAATCATTATGTTGTGTTCCTTTTTATTTGGATTTGTGTTTCTTATGAAACACGTCAAGACTCCTCATATAAAAATAATTCTATAAAAACATTTGAGTTAATATTTTGAAGTTTTTTCCTATGAAAGAAAGTAATTATTTGTAATATCCCTTCTTGGAGATTTTTTTAAAAGCCAAACCGTAAAATGAATATAATTTCAGAACACTAGTAAGTTTATTAAGATACGAAGCTTTTCGTTATCAACGTAACATTTTCAAGTGACTGATGAATTTATTTATCAATTTGAAGCACATATAAAAAATGGTAATGTTTCATCATATTTTATGGGTTATTTTTCGAATATTTTTTGCTTATGTATTCGATTTGGAATCCACATTTACAATCTATGACAGATATAATTATGAATGTATTAGAATTGCTTCGAACTTAATTTATAGTTAATACTTATAGTTAATTTTGCTTAAAAATTTCTTACGTAATACTCTTAATTGTCTTTTAACTCATGAATAAATATTCGTTTTTATTGTTTTTTTTTTAAACTAAAAAAAATAAATATAAAATTGATGAAAAAAAATTTCAAAAATAATAAAAAAATTGTTTGGGTAATTTATTTTACGGGGTTATAATATATTATATTTTTATCTATGTTTGTATTTGAAAACACACTTTATTTTTTTTAAATACAAAAAATTTCATACCATCGATCTGAAATTCTTCCAAAAGCATTTTGTGTGAAGAGTTTTTATATTTCAGTCTACAAAAAGTTCTTCCTCTTCAAGTGCTTCCATAATTCATATTAGCTTAATTTGGTTTAAACTCCAATTTAGTGGCTAATTGTCATATTTGCATCTCAATTATACCTATGTGGCTGAAGAATCAGTAATAATTGATCCTTTTTCTAAAAATTATATAATTATAGTCGTCATATCAGCACTTGATTTTATAAAAAAATGGGACAAATAATTACCAAAAAAATAGTCGTAGTTAAAAGAGGTTAGAGGATTGAGAACTATAAGATTTAGAATATTTAAGTGTTAAAGTGTAACTTTGAATACGAAATACCGAATTTACAAATACAAAAAGAATGATTTGTATAGTGTATTGGAGATAATGAGTTATTTGGTATACAATAAGTAAACAGAACAGTTAAATTTTGCAAAGCTAACTTGAAGTTAAATATAAACTATTCGAAATTTATTGCTTCATAGATGTATTTAGAGGCTCAACTTTTATAATTGTCTGTTTACTGAGTAACTGCATTCATCAATTGATTCAATTTTAAAACGATATTTTCATAAGAGAGGTATTAAAAACAGGGAATTTGAATTAAACTCTCAAGCCAAGTATATTTCTATCACTTGTAAATGGTTTGAAAGGTTAGAAAATTTAAAACAGCTGTAATTTTTTGTGTTGAATATATAATGTTAATTGGTTATGTGTGTTGCAATTTTTTTCTACTGAATTTATAAGCAGAGTTTGCATAACAGAGGTAATTTTACAGCGAAAAAATGCAGTGAGGTTGTTTAGTTGACAACACCACGTGAATATAAGTATGTTATTCATAATTATTATTTGTTATTATCATTAAGATTTTTATAGCGCACAGTTATCAATTCAAGATTGCTTCAGAAGCGCTCAAGGTTTGTAAGAGATTATGACTGGGGATGTTTATGGTATAAGTGAGTTTGCAAAAGTTTGCGAAAGTTCATGAGAGAAAGCGATGAGCGCAAGTTAGAAGGAAGTGAATTCCACAGACGTGGAGGCTGGTAAGAAAAAGAGCGACTAGTAAACAAGCCTGAAGAAACAGGTTGATGAAGTTGGAGACCAGAGTGCAAGGATCTGAGTGGTTGACGTGTTAGTCTGATTGACAAAAGATCAAAAAGATAAGCAGGTTGTTCAAGCTTGAGAGTGCATGCAATGAGCCAAAGTAGTTTAAACTTGCATCTTTGGGAGACAGGTAACCAGTGCAAACAATCAAGACAGTCGCTAGAAGAGCTGAAATAATCAGCTTAAAGAACCGTCTTGGCCGCGTAGTTTTAGAGGGCTTGAAGTTTGCATAAAAGATAGTTTGGCTGCCAGCATAATGGAGTTCACCTGAAAATAAAAATTTGCATAAATCTTCTGACACTCAAAGTCAAGAGTTACTTCAGAATGAATTCGTTGTTTATAGTCTAGACTTTAGTTTGAGATCCTTAATGTTCAATAAGCAAGAATTTTTCAGAACCAACTTTTTTAATGTAGAATCAATATCTCAATTATTGTAAGAGAATGGAATTCTTGAACCTTTTCAGTTTCAGCAATGTGGTTCAAACTTTGCTATTTATCACTGATTTTGAAAAATCATTTATCAAAATAGCATTGTGTAATGTAAGTTTCCAGAAATATTTAGCACTGTTGTTTCAAGCCATGGTATTTTCCCTTAAGTTTATTTGAGCTTATTCACATTTTTAAGTATGTATTGCCCATATAACATAAGTTACAAAATAAAATCACTCCTGTTATTTGATAATCAAATAAAAAGAATAGCTGTAAAACAAGCTTCTAGAGTGGTGGTCATATAGAAATTTCGCACCCTGTATTTACTGTTTCAGCTTAATATATATATAATTATATATTGAATATATATAAATTATTGAATCTCGTCAGTTTTTCAAAGTTTTCGACTAAATAAATGGACAAAGAATTTATATTTTATATTTTGAGCTTGTACTTACTACTTTCAAGTGAGAATATTTTTTCTTCAATGCATTCAATTTATTTCAAGTTTGACAGGTTTGAGAATATTTAAATTCGGTTTAACCGTTTTCGAACAAAATCAGCTTTTTTTTGATCTAATTTGAAAAAATATTTGTGATTTTCTGTCATTCAAAATTTATCCAATACATGTGTGTATGTAGGTGGGCCATCCATTGTCATCAATGTTCACTTTCAGGTACATATGATATCGAGCACAAAAAATCGTTTGTGGCGAGGAAGGGTGATCATGTTGTGATGGAAGTGGAACACCATATTGGACGGTTACGAATCGAATATCGACCTACTCCTAACAAACTCATCACAGGCTTTTTCACTGACAAATTCAGAGATGGCTACCGATATTCCCATAATGGCTCTGTTGGATATTTTGAAATACTGAACTTGACCGAGAGGAATGCGGGTTTTTATGAATTTTTTTATGCCCTTTTTACAGGAGAAGGCATCGAGTATGCCATTGACATCATTATTGCAGGTGAGTTGATTCAGAAGGGCTTTTAATTCCACTTTAACAAAAATTACAAATTTCTCAAATTTTACTTTATGAATGAATGTAGTTATGAAGCTTCAAAAGACCATATTTCTGATAAATTTTTAGTTATTTTCAATTTGAAAAATTTTAGTAAAAATTTGATATGAAAGTTTCTAATTTAACCATTCAAATTTGATGAATACATAATTCAAGATCTGCAGTGTGGATTGGACTACCCAAACTATTACATAATAGATAACGACTGCCAAGGAGTTCAAAAAAACAAAATCGATTTTCGGTGTAATTTGGCTTTAGCTCAACCTACGAATGTCACATTTCCGATTGAATGGAAAACAAATAATGAAAAGGGAGAAATAATAAATGTAACATACAAAAATGAAACATATATAGAGGCACGAGAATTTGATGTTGCATTGAAGGAGGGAGAAACCACCGAATGTTTTGTGAACAATATGAGATGCAATACAACTTTTTTGCCAAACCTCAAAATCTGTGAGATTTCCCTTAATTTGTTGATAAACCTGATAGGAGATCGGCATTGTTATTTAATATTCATTTACGGTTATCTGCAAATCCCTAACCCAGATGCAAACAACAAGACGACAAGACAGCTTACATTATACAGAATCAATCCCATGACACCAGACGACAAACAGTCTGTAACTTGCCAGGCTAATGTCAGCCAGTTTGTGCACTGCTCTTACAAATGGAGCCACAAAGATGGAAATGTGGTGAATGAGTTTCAAGGAAAAATACTGCAAAGTGAAGATCTCAAAGAAAATGGTATCTACGAATGCTTAGCCTCGTGCAGTATAATGAATCACCCTGCTGAGAAATGTGTTCTCTTGTCTGATAGGGTCAAGTTCTCAACTATGGTCAAAGGTAATTTGTTTTTTTTTGATTATATTGAAGTGGTAATTTCAATTAAATTTTTAAATAAAATTTCTTTCAACTTAGGTAAAAGTGAAGCAAAAAACGTTCTCTTGATTGTTCTGTCAGTGGCCCTGTTTTTAATTATTTGCATCAGTTTAGTTCTCTTGTATGTCTTTGTGATCATGTACGTACAAACCAAATTTTCAAATGAATCTTTTTTTCAAATTCCATAAAAAAACATTGTATAAATAGGAAAAAATGTTCGAGAATAATACGAGGACTTTTTGAAAGAGTAGATTCGGAGAACATTCAAATTATTCTTTTGCCGGAAAACCGACACATCATTTTATTATTTGTTGAAAAGGTTGAGAAGAGTTTACAAAAAGATGTGGATGGAATTTCAGATTCGATAAAAAATGTTTCAAAAGTCCGAAAAGAATTTAAAAAAAACCCAGATTTTCAAAAAAATTTCAATAATTATGCGACTTTCTTTGAAAATATACAAATATTAGAAAAAAAGCTTTGGAAATATTGTGAAAATTCTACGAGCTTTGATAAGAGCGATGAAGATGAGCTGAGAGTACAGTTATCCAACCAAATAAAAAATTTCAAAGGTTTTTTTAACATTAAACTTTAAAAGTTGTTGCATTATTTTGTTTGATTTAGGCTTAATCAAAGAATCAGAGAATTCTCTAGAGTTTGAAAAACCGGATGAAAATTTAACTTTGCTTGGAAACCCTCAACAAATCGATCCACTTTTGAAAGTTAAGGAATCGAAGATAGAAAAGTTGTTGAAATTTCTAAAACATTCAAACTTGGGCACTCTTCTACAAAACCTTTTGAGTATTTTCAGAGGTCCATCTACTTGCTCAATCAACTTGGAAAAGTTTTTAGATTTGGATGGAGAACTTTTGCAAATTTGGAATGGCCTTATAAACAATCCTAACATTTTTCAAAAACTGACACTTTACCATTACCAAATACAGAAAAAACTGCAATCACTTAAACAGGACTTAGATGGTATTCAGTTTTTTGATAATAAAAATTAATTTCAAAAAAATTTTAATAAATACATTTAAATACCTTTATAGAAAATCCCTTAAGTAACAATGTATTTTTTCAGATAATGGAAAAATGACTCTACCTGAGAAAGATCCTGAAAGACGAAAATATATTTTTAATACAAAAAAAACAGAAAAAAGTCTCCTTTTGTCAATGGAAAAACATTCAAAAATGCTCAGTCTTATTGATGAGTTGTTGAACTGTTTAGAAGGATCGTCAAGCTCTCATGAAAACTTTTACACAATTTCAAATTGGAAAGAGGATTTTAAGAACTTCCGAAAAGATATTGAAAAAGTTTTAGACATTAAAGTTGATTTTGAAGAAACTCGAAACTTGTTCAATAAAATAGCAGAGTTAGAAGATTTATTTTCGAATTTTCAAGAGGAATTCGATAAAGATGAAACCGACTCAGAAATACTTAAACTCCTTCAAGATGAAATCAAAACGAAACTCATGGATCTTGGACAGGCTCTTAAAAGTATTTTTAATTAATAATTTTTTCTTTTTTAACTTATATTTGTAAATGAAAAGATTTCGATGAGAAGTTGCAAACAGAACTACTCAATACTAAACAAGATACAGATGCAAATGTTTCCGATGGAAACTCTGAAAAATCGCATCTTCGTGAATTTTTGGAACAATGTTTCAGAAAATATCAACCAGTTTTCTGGAGACCGACAATCATTCAAATCAACATTGAAGATATCTTTATAAGTTTGAAAGGTTTCGAAAATATTTCAGATGCTTCCAATAGACTTTCTCTTCTTCGAGATGCAACTGAAAAAGCACTAGTTAGAACTGATGAAACAGCTAAAGGTAATTTTGAGAAAAAATTCATTAAAAAACTTAATATTTTTTTAAAATTAATACAAAAACAAAATAAAATTAATTTAAACACAGATGAGAAGATAAGAAGCATCAAAAGATTGAGAGATGTGAAGGCCTTCATTGAAATTATCAAGCGTGGTTACAATGGCTATGTTGGTCTCAGTATCAACTTTGGTCAGATAGAGGAATTGAAAGTCAAACTTTCGGATTTCAAAATTGACATAAATAAATCGGGAGATTTTTCCGAATATTTCGAAAAAATTTCAAATTTTGAAATCTACTTGAAAATGTTTACAAAGAAACATAAGGATTATTCTTCGTATGATGATGGTAAACTTTTGGAGGTCTATGTGGAGTTGAAAAACAATAAAGAAGGTTTGGACCAAGTCCTTGCAGGTAATTTCATAAAAGTTTAATTGAGAATTTTCATTTATTATGATGTTGCATTTTCAGAGTTAGAAAAAAAATTAAAGCAAATTTCACAAAACCCAACATATTCAATAACTCAAAGAGCAAAATCTTTGAATGCTGGGTCAAACAGAAAAAATGCCTACAAAAGCATTCAACTTTTGTCGGCCAAACTCGTAGATTTGAAAAGTTTCCTTCGAACGTTCCAAAATGCTTTTGTTGATCTTACATCAATTTATATAATTTTCGAAAAATGTTTGGATGGTGAGCTAGTGAAAGCATGGAAAGGTCTCGATAAAGATTCCTCTTACGGAAGTATATTTAGAGCTTTAAAGAAAATTAAAATGGAAATTATAAGAAAAACACAACAAGCTATAGAAGGTTGTTAGTTGTTTTTGTTGATAAAAACACGTTAAACTGTTCATTAAGAGTAAATATAATATTATGTGGTTGAATCTTGTTTGCCTCGTTTATGAATCTGCTTTCAAATTTCATATAACAGTCAGTTTATAATGCTAAGAAACTGTAAGGTCAACAAACACAAAGTATTTTTTCAAAAACAGACACGAAGCTGCCTTAGATTATCAAATGATAATGAATGCTGGAAAAATTCTCATTCATATTTACTTTCAGCTTTTCCTATTACTTGATAAGGTAAACTAGTCTTACGAAAAGCTTCGTGTCTGTTTTGAATAAATACTTTGTGTTTGTTGTCCTACAATTTGATACAGATATTCTACGTCATTTTCAAAATTTTCTTTTTAATTAAATTATTATCATTAAATAGTTTTGGACATTTTTTATTCGAACAATAATCCAGAAAAAAATAACCTGGAGAAACCAAAAATGCAAACAGTGAAATGCCCCTCATCACAACTCGAACAAAATGTAGAGTGTGGACAAATCATAAGAGAAGAAAATAGCAAAGAGTTGATTTTAAAGAAAATGGAGCTTAATTCATTGCTTAAAAAACTCACCAACATGGAGTATTTCATCGAAAAAATTACTTTCAGCTTCACACCATACAAATATACGTTAGTTGACTATGAAACCCTCTGTAGGTTTCATGAGCGTAGTTTGTCCTGCAAAACAAAATTGCAAATATTTGGAAATTATTTTGATGTTCCAATTTACAATGAGTTCATGCAGACTCTGCTAGGTTTGATAGACAGTATTTCAGGCAATGAAGAATCGAGATCGAGAGAAGAAAAAATGCATCAACTTAAAATTTTTTATTTGAAAATAAAGGAAAAACAAGAAGAACTGAAAAAAAGTTTCAAAAGTATTTCCTTCTTTCAAAATGTTCAAATCATTTCAAAACTTAAGTACAATTTCAGCTTTTGAAGAAGAACTCCAAAACGTGTTAGAAAAACAGAGTGGAAAACAGGACCAAAAATCTGTGAAAAGTTTTCTGGATGATGTTTTCTCAGTCAAGTCCTATCTCGAAAAATTTTTAGATGAATCAACAATACTTTCTGTTGATCTAGATAAATGTTTGGAATTGAATGAAAGTATGACCAGATTCTGGAATAAATTCAAACACTCAACTTACATGACTTTGGATACACTAGAAGTTCTCATAGAAAAACAATATGACACCCTGTCTATAGCTCATATTCATCAAGAACCATGAATCAGGGCGAATATTAAACCGAGTATCTTCATCATCGTCGTCATTATCGTTTTTCTATTTCTAATAATCTCATCACCCTCATCATCATTCTCGTCATCATCGCCATCATCATCATTCTCGTCATCATCACCATCATCATCATTCTCGTCATCATCACCATCATCATCATTCTCGTCATCATCACCATCATCATTATCCTCCTCATTCTTGTCCTCATTATATTAGCACATATTTTTTAGCATAAGTAAGAAAGATACCCTATTCTCCTGTCAAAGTGTTGATCTTTGGAGTTTTTCTTTTCAAATATATAGCTTCTTTTGCTAAATTGTCCATCTTATAACAACTAATTATCACAAGAAGACGATATCTGGTTCTTCAGAAAATACTGTAAGATAAAAGAATTATTTGGATAACTTTTTATTTTCTATTTTTTATGAAGAATTTTTGATACATTTATTTAAGAAAAACTAAAATTTTCGATAAGTACAACCTTATCATAAATCATTAGCAGTAAAACCATTGTGAAGGTAGGTGATTATAAAGAATTTTAAACATAGATAGGAAAGAACAATTAAGGAAGATTAAATGTTGTAAAGTAACTATTATGTAATTATGTAATCTTGTAAATGAGTAAAGTTAATTATTATATGAATATTCTTATTTTGATCTAAAACGATTTCATTGAGAGATTGCTCTCTGTGTCCCTCCATTGGTTGCTTTTTGTATTCTCTTCATTAGGGGGTCCCACGCACTTGATTTGACTGTTAATTGTGGGTCATTGTGCCCTTTTCTATTGAATCATTCTTTTTGATTTCAAGGCCCTCCCTAAAAAGAAGGTCCCTCTACAATTTGTTTTTGTTTTCTACATTATATTTTTTTATTATCGTGGGGGATTCCCAGCATATTTTTCCAGCACTACAGATTCGGGTGTGTTTAGAAATGCCACTTATATTTTCATCTTGTTTGGTGGATTCCACATCTTTTTTATGTTGGAACATCCTGATGGCAATATTCACCCTTGACTGTCCAATATAAGCTTTATTTGGGTCACAAGAACAATGTATTTTGTATACACCTTTTTTTTGCATTCTGTCAGTTTTGTTGTTGTTGCATAGAATGCTTCCTAATTTAGGTCCTGATTTGTGGGCTTTTATCAGAGTGTAATAATATGGTGTTGTAGATCCTGACGGGTAAGTTTTTTTATAATCTATTTCTTCGAGTTTGCTTTTTTTGAGTTCGAGTAATTTCTTTTATATTTTTTGTTCTAAGGATTTTGTTTTGTCTTTGTTTTCTGGTTTAATGTTTTTAAAAGCTTCCATAGCTTTTTCATGCAGCATTGACGGGGTAAGTGTCACAAAACCTAGTCCTTTATCTTGGGATGTAATTGCTAGATTTCCTTTTCTGAATTCTTCCTTTGGGTACTTGAGGCTTTTTTTTTTCTATATTTGTTAAGTTGCTGTCTGTTTTTTTTGTTTTTTGGTTTGTAAAGGACATTTGATACATCTTGTTTTAATTTTTCTCCTTTTTCTGGGTGACCAGCTAGTTCTAGATTTTGGGCGGTCTTCTCTGTCACACACATTATATCCATATAAGGTACTGATTTTTTGGGTTAGTGCAAACTTAGGTCCTTATTTAAGATGGCTACTGCATGTGGGGGTAGTGGGGTTGGTTGTAATTGGAAGATGGAAGTTTTTATTGTAGATGGTAGATCGTTTGGGTTGTGTTTCTTTTTGAGTAATTCAAATTTATTTATTAATTTGGATTTGTGTTTTAAGAATTCCCGTTCATAGGCTATATTAATGATTTTTTTGATATTATCAAATTCTTCTTTTGTTAGTTTACTCTCTAAGAAGTTTCTATGTTCTTCCATCTTTTCCATCTCAAAAGCGCTTTATAAATACCGCATTAAATTACATTACACCATCATCGGTTTCCAAAAAATTCCAAAATCAAGCTTAAAAAGGTAATATTTTAGATTTTGTTGCTGAAACATAAAAAATATGAAAATATTTCCATTTTAAATTTCAAGATTTCTTATTTTTTCTATGGACCATTTTAGACGTCATCAAAACAAAACGCCAAGCTCATATTGAATCTTCAAATAAATAACTTCGATTGTATAAACTTTATTTGAAGCTTGGTACTTCAAAAGTTGGTCTTTGAACTGTAAATAACGGCACACTTGAGTTTTTTATGAGCATTCAGTATTAAACATTTGTTGAACAATATCGACATTGTTTTAAATCCATTGAAAGTGTATAACGATTTATATATAGATATTTATTTATTTAACGATGTTGTATTCAAAACTTGTGTTCTATATTTTCTATTTATTTTTATCACTTTAAATGGAAACATTGGTGGCATATTTTCTATTTATTTGGAATTCAGTTTCTTCTGAATTAATTTTGTGCATAATTAGCATCGAAACTATGGATCATAAAAAGACGACAATATTTAATTTTTTATTTGATGAATCTTTTCGATATATTATATAGCATCATCAGTTTACTTACCTGATGATGATATATAATATATCGAAAAGCTTCATCAAATAAAAAATTAATTAATTATCTAAAGTCACTGGGTTCGATTTCACTTGGGACAACAATTAACTGTTCCAGGGTGTGCTTACAATAAATTTTTGGAAAACTTTGAACTATGCTCCAATCAGTTTCATTATTTTTTATACTACTACTACTACTTCACATTTTTCATGAACCAACTTGACTTTAAAGTGATACTCAAAATTATACTCCAAAAATTGTCTGAGAATCCTTATGATAGGCTTGTACTTGAAAATGTATGACAGTTTTTTGATTCGATTTATTATCAACAATGAAATGATTTAGCAATTAAACGACATAATTTAGATGCACTTTTAAACATGATGACTAAAAGTTCATTCGATAGTAATGTCTGATTGAAGCACAAAAAAAAACAAAAAATTTTTTTAAAAATGACCAGACTAAGTTAAGCTGAACAGAAAACGATTTTGAAAAATTTTCAATAAATTATTATTTGGAAAGATAGTATAAAAACATCATCATAAGATAAATATGACTTAGAAATTGAAGTCTATAGAGTAATTATAGACAGAGATAGCCAACCCTCACATAAAGCACGCCGTTTCTAAGCAACAAACGACTCGAGCTAAGTTTTGCAGCCAAATTTGATTTAAAACTCAACCATTAATATAAACAAAAATTTGGTTAGTCAGATGAGAATAAATAACCAATCAAATAAGGTTGCTTCTAATAACTACACTCTGATTCTTTTTTTAGAATTCTTTCCATTTAAATTTTATCCTCTGAAAGCTTTCCAACTTTCCGTGAAACCCACATTCAAAATGATTTTCAAAACACCTAAGCGGAGTTTTAAATGCTTGCAAATTAGATTAGTGGTGGTAACAAAAAAGCCAGCGCTCAAGGTAGTATAAGGTAACGGAAATCCATGGCGTAGAAATTAACTACCAAAAAAATTGAATAATGAGACTAATAAAAAAATACACAACTGTAAAACGGAAAAAGATGGTATAAAAATTTACAATATAGAAAAAAGATCAAATATACAAAGTAAAATGGCGCGTAACTCACCTAAAGTTTCACAGTTGACACAAACAAAGGCATTGGAAAAGTTTTGAGATTTGTCATAAAACAAAAATACATAAAAGATAAATTTTTGAAAACTAACTGTTTTTTTGCTTCATAGAAAATTTTTCAGACCAAAGGTGTGTGCTTACGTACATAAATACATTCAAAAACAACTGTAAAAGGAATTAATCGATAAATCAATCAACCAACTAATTAATTAATCAATTAACAAATCAATCGATCAACCAATCAATCAAACACCAAAAATTATTCAGGACTTTTTTTGTTCATTCAACAAAAATCACCTTCCACCATACAACCTAGCAACTTTTCAAGAAATAATAATAGAAATAAAATGTAATAACAAACAGACCCCCATGTCCAAGCCATGTTAGGATGGAAACAGACGTAAAAGAATGATGATGGGATGGTGAAGATGATAACGATGGTGAGCCTCAATCAATCAACTAACCAATAAATCGTTTTTTATCTTGTTACCTTCCCTGAGGCTAAGGCAATCTATAAATAAGCCTGCTTAAACCTATAGCTCAAACCGATCAACCAGCCCACCAAATCCCACTACCTCACCAAGGCGTATAACAGAGTCAGAAGTCGAAGCAGCCTACCTCATTCCTCACAGACACACTGAATCAAACCCACACCAAACCACTAAATCCCCCATTTGACCAAAAATAATGGCTCCTATACACTGTCAAATTATATTCCATTTCAGCATATCATTTCATATATCAAACCATACCTTCTCCCCTCTCCCCACCCTATCTCTAACCTATCTAACACACTAATTCAATCTCATCATACCCTACCTGACTCATCACCCCTTTGCACATCCATCCCACAAACCATCTTTTCAATCGATCTCCTACCCACCATACCACCACCACCCACCACACCCTACCCATTCAATCCACCAAGGGATTTTTAAACAACTTGATACAATGATTTCCACTGTCAGCAACCACAACCATTTTTCCATCGCTTGTCAGAGCCAGTCCTTGTGGCCCGTATAACGATTCTCCCTTTGTGTCTACCTCTCTTATGTACTCACCCGTCTTGCTAAAGATCTGTGCGTGTGTGTGCGTGGGTAAAAGGGTAGATGAGTGGATGGATTTTTGCTTGTATAATTGGCAGATAAATGGCTTTTGGTTATTGATACATTTACACTGCTAAGTTTTTGCTTAAAGCCTGTTCTGATTCAAAACTATTACAAATAAAATTCATGCATTTGGAAATAATGAAACATCGATAATTTAGAAAATGGTATCAGTAAAAATTCTTAATAAAAAAAATAACAAAAAAATTGACTTTAATAATAATAATAATAATCACCTGTATCTTGGAGTTCCCCCAATTGGCCACTAACACTCTTCCCTCTTGATCCACGCAACATCCCGTCGGCGTGCTTAACTGACCTGATCAATAATAACAATAAAAACTATTATTATGATTTTTATTATGATTACCAGTTTTATTATTTGAGAACCTGGCGAGTTTCCGGGAACTCCGAAAGTGTGTTTGTGTTTCCCTTGAGAATCAAACACCTTGGAAGATAATAATGAAAATGATAATAATAAAAATAATCATAGTAACAATGATAATAATAAAAATAATCATAATAACAATGATGATAAAACTAATATTAGTAATAGTATAACAGTGGTATCAGTATTATTTTGATATTAAATTGCTTGCGTGATGAGATTCTATTTTATCATTGCAGTTATTTCCATTCTTTTTATGATTCCTATTTCTGAATAGTTAAATTATTTATTTAATCCTTATTTCCATTATTATTATTATTATTATTATTATTATTATTATTAGAACATTTATTTTTTTAATTCTTATTTTTATTATTTTATATTATATTAATAATATTATTGTTGCCAACCTTGACCGAATGGTTATGGAAATCTGTCAGAACAACATCGCCGTCATTGGGGTCTGAGCAACAGAACTGAGGTCCCGATAGCTTTAAGCTGCTGTCTGTGTGAGTGTATGTGAAAAAAATACTAAATATTATATAGTGAAGACAGTTAAAAGATAAATTATCCAAATTAAATTTTTTGAAGACAGGCTCAGTGTGGGAAAAAATTTTTACCAAAAACAACATTCCAAGCCAATCAGTGAAAAATGCACCGTCATGTTAGAAAAATGATGAAAAAATAATAACATCAATGAAAAAACAAAATTATAAGCACAATAAAAAAAATAATAAATAAGTGGACTAAATAATATAAACAATAATAATGGAAATAATAATGAATATGAAGATTATTACTGATATAAGCCACAATAATAAAAGGAATTCATATGATCAAAATAATATTAAAAAAATATGAAGATGCTAACGTTTCATGGAAAGGCCATACTTAACGAAAAGTAAAGCTCACAAACAATAATAATAATAATGAAAGTAAAACAGTAATAATGAAAACAACAGTAAAAAATAAAGATTAGGATAAAAAATAATGATATAAACAAAAATAATAAAAAAAAACTAACCGGAAATAGGAGACAAAGAATCTAGAGCCTTGTTGGAGGCGTCACTTATAAGTCCTTTTTTCCCGAACTTTCCTAATACCTTGCCTTTTGTTTCATTACTGAATATATCTATCTATCTATCTATCTATCTATCTATCTATCTATCTATCTATCTATCTATCTATCTATCTATCTATCTATTTATCTATCTATCTATCTATCTATCTATCTATCTATCTATCTATCTATCTATCTATCTATCTATCTATCTATCTATCTATCTATCTATCTATCTATCTATCTATCTATCTACCTATCTATCTATCTATCTATCTATCTATCTATCTATCTATCTATCTATCTATCTATCTATCTATCTATCTATCTTTCTATACATCTATCTATCTACCCACTACTCACCTCCAGCGGAAAAGAACCACACCACAGAAGCCTTGTTATCGACCACCACAATGCGGTCTGTTTTGTCCACCAAAATGCCCTTCGGTCCCACTAGTTTGCCGTGGCCTGGAAAGTAAATAGAAGCTATGATAATGACAGTAACATTTTAAAAAATTAATAATAATAATAATAATAATTAAATGAAAAAAAATCAATATAATAGTAAGTCGACCATTAAGCCACCCCTAACTGGGGTTTCAATTGCGCAGTTGATTGGTTTCACAGGGCGCTAATCCACGTGAACCGCGTGAATATAATAATAACTATAATAATAAAAATAATAATTTCTATTGTTGCTATTCTTATGGTTATTTTTATTCTCATATTTGAAACCACTCACCTATCCTATTGGTGAATTTTCCGGTGTTGGAGTCGTAGATGTTGACACACTTGTTCTCATAGTCTGACACCAGCAACTGGGCACCATCGCCCGAGAAGGCTACTCCTGTCGGTCGAGTCATCAGCCCGTTAGTGCGGCCTTTGCCGCCAAACCGTAGCTTCAAACTGCCGTCTGTCTTGAAGATCTGCGTCAGTGGGTAAGTGGAGTTGATTGAGTGGATGGGGTAGGTTGGTGAGGTGGTGTAGGATTGATGGAATGCAGTAGGGTGAGACTGAATTTGTTGTAGTGTTTTGGGGATTAGTGGTGTTTTAATGAGTGTGTTGATGTACTAGAAAATAAAACACAACTGATTGATATCATTATCCTCGTTTTACCTCCGTTTCCATGCTAGCATGGGTTGGACAATTAATTGCATAAATAATCTTGAACTATTATTTTCAAACCAATATATAAAACAGCAATAAGCAAAAATAAAAAAAAAGATTAGTAATAATAATAAACCACTACCCACTTGAATTTTTTGGGCGTTACTATCAGCAACAGCAATTAGGTCACCATGAACAGCTATTCCTTGGATATTAGAAAAAGTGCCTTTCTCGTGACCTCGTGACCCGATTTTCAAACAGTCTGATTGGTCGCTTTTCAGTCCTTTTTCTTGATTGGCTATGATGAAAAGTAGATGAATAAAAAATAATCAAAAAACATTAATGAAGGATTAATTTTTTTTTTGAATGTGAAAAATTTAAACAAAATGGCGACAATAGAAACGGAAGAAGATACCTGACGCGGATGAAGGTTCAGAGAAGACAGAATTGAAAGATGATTGAGTGGAATACACCATTCTCGTTTCAATGGGAGTGTTATGTTCACTTGAGAGTGTGATCAAGCTACTCTTCAAAGTTGAGTTTTTGGCGCCATAGACACCATAACCGCCATTTTTGAAATTCCTGCCATATTTGTTCTTGGACGGTTGTTCTGGTTGGATTTTTATGAGAATGGGACAAGAAGGAATGGACTGGTTAAAAATATTTATTTCAAGCATGACGGTCCCTAGTGATTTCTTCTGCTGGGCGGAAGAAGGCCGACTGGATGAGAACCTGGATGGGGTGGCTGGCCGAGAAGAGCTGGGTGGGTGCTTGGTGTGCAGCGGGGATGAAAACCCCCCATTTGCAACTTTTCCTCCCACAGCCTGCAGTCTCTCTTCACATTTTTTAATCATCTTTAAGGTTTCGTCATTCACAGTGAAGTGAATCTCAAAATTATTTTTGTTTTTTATTATCTTTGGTAACAAGATCACCTTCTTCTTGATCAGGTTATCACTTTGATTATTCAAGTTTTTTGATACCAAGATGCCACTTCCGCTCATCTCGTCCAACGTAGCACTGGTAAGGTTCTCACTTGCGCTTGAATCGAATTCATTAGAGAATTCGAAATTTTTGACCAGCTCTGTATCGTCAACATTACTGTTGTTATCGTTACTATCAATAGACATCTTATCACTAACACTAGCGCACTTGCTTGTTGAACTCTCCCTAGATCTACTTTTAAACGAAGTCAAAGTAAATATTTTGGCGGTTAATTTTACTCCGTCTGTAAGGGCGGGTTGGTTGAGGTGGTTTCTGAGGTGTGCCACTATTTTCGTAGGGGTGTTCAAGTAGCAATTTTTAATATTTTCCACTTCAGTTTTATGGGGTACGGCTTCAGACGTCAAAACCCCACCAATATGATCACTCATCCTCAATACAACGCCATCATCATTATCAACACTAACCCCATTATCGTCATGATTCTCACCATTTTTTATTGAGGGGTCAAAGTTCACCGATAACTTTTTGGAGTGAGAGGGACTCATCGATGATGAAAGATTATTACTAATACTACTGATTTTATTATTTATACTTTCAACGTTAATAACAGAATTCGCATTATTATTATTAGTAGTAGTATTATTTGATTGTTCGGTTCTTATTGGGTAGTTAGTTTTGGTGGATAAGTTCATACACTCAATCAATTTACTAATCGAGCTACCATCAAAAGCCACGAAAGGGTTTTGATTCGGATGGAATTTAAAGGAACTCAAGCGTCCCGCCTCAAAATGACCTCTCAAATGCTGATTGGCTAACAAGTAAAATACGTCATCATCGTCATCCGGTCCACTTTTAGCCGTGAGTAGATTTTCAGAATCATTGAAATCACATTTTAATTTTTGATACACCACATCCCTACAAACTGCAAACGTGTTCTTCAACTTCACCAACTCAGCCTCTTGAAGCTTCAAAATTTGGTGCTTGTTAGCGCTCTTCACTTTTAGTTCTTGCATCAAAGTTTCCCGTCTTTTTTCTAACGCTTCAAAAAGCGCCTTAAAATTTTTGGATAGTTCTTCTTCCGCTTCCTGTTCTTTCTTTTGTAGCTTGACGCGAGTTTTGTTGATATTTTTTATCGACGTATCCAAGTGACGTAGGTGGTTCTGTAGCTTACCCATGCTCTGTTGGTGGAGTAATAGTAGTAGTAGTAGTAATAATAATAATAATAATAGCAGCAATGTAAAAATATCTCTACAAAAAGAGACTTAATGGTACTTTTTTTTTTAAAAACTATCATTTTCGATAATAAATAATGACATGAAATTATCATAGCAATAAAATAATAATTATTATTATTGTTGTCTAAAGTTCAAAGAAAAAAAATTCGAATAATAATAATTATTATAAGTAGTTCAAAAAAATCAATAACAAACATATGAAACACAATAAAAGTGAAATAAAACAAAATCAATGTTATTAATAAAGTGTATAATAACTATAATATTGGAAAAAAACATTAAAATTAATTCATTAAAAAGAGAAAAAACATATTTATAATATTACTACCTCTGGTGGAGAAATCAAAATTAAAAAATAATCATCATCATCATCAACAGCCTGTAAGCTTGAGGATGTGGTAAAATATAACACTTGTGCGTTGTAATAAAAACAATAATAATAATAATAATAATGAATAATAAAAATAATAATAATAATACTAACAACCAAAATAACAATAATAGCTTACCAATACCAGAGATTTTTCATTGTTTTTATTGAACACTTTAACGAGTTGTAAGGGGCAAGGATGGATGCACTGAGGGCAGAAAAGTGCCTCGCATGAAGTGCAGTATTGATTTAATAGTTGGTCGGTGTGTTGAAAACAGTTTAGGGTGATTGTAAGATAGTTTTGGTGATAGGATGGGTTTTTTGTGGTAGTTTGGGTTTTTGTTGAGCTACTGTTAGTTAAATTGTTATTATTATTACTTTCATTACTATTTTTGTTGTGAGGATGGTTCACATGATCTTCATTTTGGAATGTACCTTTATTAGAGTTTTCTGTGGAATTTTCATCAATAGAAACATCCTTACTGTCAGACTTCCTGTGCAATTTCCACAGCAAAACTTCAACTAAAGGGTTATTACTAAGACCACAAACGCCCTCTACAGGCAAATAAATAGACATATTACACACAGGACAATTCAGAGATGATCCTTGCTTTAAGACGTATCCATGTAAACAATCTTGACAAAAAGTGTGGAGACAGTTTAACAGTTTAGGCTTGGTGTATTGTTTGAGACATAGTGGGCAAATGAGGAATGAGTCATGTAGTTCTACAGGATTGCATATGATGTCTGAGTGAGAGGTGGTTGAAGTGGTGGAATGTGTGGTTTCTGATGTGATCGAAGAAGCTTTGGACATGGTTCAGATGGGTTTCATTTATCTGATCGTGGCAGGCTTTAAGGTAATGGTAGATTTAAAAATAATAAAGATAGGTGTTTAAGATGATAATGGTGGTGGTGGTGGGTGTTTATGATGATAATGATGGTGGTGGTGGGGGTTTATGATGATAATGGTGGTGGTGGTGGGTGTTTATGATGATAATGATGGTGGTGGTGGGGGTTTATGATGATAATGGTGGTGGTGGTGGGTGTTTATGATGATAATGGTGGTGGTGGTAGTGAGTGTTTAAGATAAAAGGTAGTGGGTTTTAAGATAACAATTTCAATAGTGTATAATGTATAATAATTTTTTCAAAAAATATAAAAAAATAAAAAAACCAAAGTTTCACATGAGCAAAACCCCAAAATAAAATTATAGCTTTGATTTGGTGAACCTCTGTGTACAATATCTTCTATTCATCATACAAGCTCTAGATATGGCTTATGCTGCAGATTGATTCCTTATAGATTAGCTACCAAGATTTTAGATACAGTTTTATCCCCATTACACAAAGGGTGACCAGATTTACTCTATTTAAAAAACAATTTGTGCCATTCTATATACCCTTAATCTTTACATCTTCAGATAGAGTGATTTCATTGATAGATATCAAGTGGTGGATGGATGTTGTGTTGCTATAATATTTCTTTTCTTTTTGTTATTCAAACTATCTAATGAATATTAGGTAAAATATATATAGACATAGTTTTATGATAATATTGCTTAAGCTTTGTTTTAAACTTTTTCTTTCTGAAAATGTTTTTGCTTTTTAAGCTGTTATTCCATTGAAAATGCTATTTAATGTAATACAGAAATTTTGAAAAACCAGATTGATTTAAAAAATAATTCCAAATATAATAAATAACAAAATGGTGATGTAATATAAAGAGAAAAGTCTAATCCTTATTTTATCCAGGAAAATCAATAGCGTATACAAACCTACAACTAAGGCAAATTCAACACGAGATTATTTTAAAACATGTATATCCGCCATGTTTTATTGCAATTAAAACACAAAATTATTAAAACTCATATTTAAATCCAATTCTCTTTTCTTAACGTTAAATAAGCGCCTATCTCAATAAAAATACATTCTTACTGTTGCTACTTATGAATTTATATGGCAGATATATACTATATTAATAATAGAGTTCATGAGAATCATATAGTTGAAAATAAATCTATATAGAACTATATTTCATGATTTTCTAGTATATAAGTAATATTTCTAGAGATGATTTTTTTTGAATGTTGATTATGTAAAAGGAAAATTATGCGTATTCAACTATTCGAAAGAGTATAATCAACTTTTATCTTTAATAAGACATTTTAGTTATGTTTTAGTAGACAAGTTACAATGTCTACTTGTTAAAAAAGGATTTGAACTGTTTAAATCAAAAACTTTTATAAATTTTCAACACGAAATAAAGACATTACGAATGACCTTTATTCTTGGGATAATAAATTTTTAAAATCTCATATCAAAACACAACTTTCTTCATTGAAAACCCGAATATTGTATGAAAAGATGCAATAATATGCTTGAAAACTGATATTACAGCTATTTGAAAAATTCTGTTCAAAAACTGTATAAATCACTTGATAAAACGAATTTGACATACCAAAAAATTATGGAAATTTTAATAAACTTTGAACACAGTATTTTTATGTTGAATAATTCAAAGACAACTTTTTTTAGTTAGTTCTGCATTTATATAAACCTCATAAAAAAATTTTCACTTTAACAACTCTTTACCCATAATAATTAAAAAATAATAACATAAAACGAATTTTATTATATTTTTATTCAGTAAAAGATTAAGAAACAGATTATAAAATTTATCATCCAGCAAGAACAGTGATGGGGAATTTGAGATAAGCTGGCATTCAACCTTCATCAAGCTGAAATGAAACATCATCACTAAACAACACAAAATTAAATCTTAATAATAACGATAATAAAACAAGGATGATAATAATAATAATAATAGTAGAAGTGAATAGTCTAGAGATTCATAAAGTTTATTAATGATATAAACAATAATAAAAAATTAAAAATATATTCTTCATATAATAACCCTATTCCTAATTATTTTACTACAAATATCATTTATAACCTAACTTTTACTTTTCACATCAACCTCTCTCCCAAAAACAAACAACCCAACAATTAACTTTCTCTATCAACTATTAACTTCTCCTAACAAACCCTCTCCTTTTCCTCCCCCAAACAACCTAATTAATAACATTTCTCTACCAACCCCCTTTTTCCCCCCAAACCCACCTGGCTGACTTTAACATCGGCATAATCTGAGTACTGTAGTAGTTGGTCTGTATGGCTAAAAAGATCCTCAACGCTTGATTCGTCTGTAATGTCCAACGGTACCATCCTTACTAAGCCATACTCATCTAACTGTGGTGGTGATGAAAAAACTAAAGGTATTGATGATAATTATGGTAATACTAATAAAGTGGTGGTGGTGGTGATAATAAAGGTAAAAGTTATAATAACAATAATAATAACCATAATGGTGATAATAACAATAATATTAATAAAAATAATAATAATGAATAAAGCATTAGTAAACACATTCTTTGTGATAAAGTTAAAGCTTTACAAAACTATACATAACTTCATCTACATCACTTTGAAGTTTGAGACGAAAGGAAGATTCAAGACAAAGATACATAAGAATATTATCCCTACTCATAAAAAAATCAAAACTAATGATCGTGATAATACTGGTAATAATAATACAAAAATTGAACTAAAAATAAATTAATGAGGGAAACACTCATAAACTGAAATTAGATATACAAGAGGCAAACACACAAACAGAATCAAGGCAAACGCGCTAACTTGACTAAAGCTAAACATAAAAAACATAAATTCAATAAATTATATATAAAACAAAGAAAAATAAAAAAAACACAACATACAAATCACAGAAAAAGATATTACATACAAAACACAGACAACACATAAATAAAAAACACATAAACTAACACATGTGGCGAGAGAAGACATAATCTTCTTAAGGGAAACCGCTACGGGATTGGTGGACGAATAAGAGTCGAGAGCTGTGTGGAATGAGGTCGGATCAAGAAGGTCATCAAGGTTCTCCTTGGTTTGTGGGTCAAGTAGGTCAACCTTGCTCATGACACAGAATGAGGGTGCCTGAAGAAAAAAGGAAGTTCAAATATAGATAGATAGATAGATAGATAGATAGATAGATAGATAGATAGATAGATAGATAGATAGATAGATAGATAGATAGATAGATAGATAGAACAAACAAATCTATTAATCTAATTAGATTATACCGCTGTACATGTCCCAGTAACTGGGGTTGACAGCAGTCAGCTCAATGTTATTGATACTACTTACAACATGATTCATGCTAATGTCTTATGGTAAGGCCATACTAACCGAAAATTATAGCTTAATTTTTAATAAATGTATGAATTCCTCAAAATGGATGTTTTATACAAAACAAAAAAACACAATAACGAATATGCTTATAGTGGCATTAACTCCATATCTATAGATATTTGCTATAAAAAACATACATAAGGTGTGTCTGAAAAATAACATAGATCATAAAATAAGGCCTTTATTTAAAACAATTCCCCACATTAAGGTTAACGATAGAAGCCAAAGCACACAACGCGCCGGATGTGAATTTAAAAGCGTCCGTGAGGAAGTTAGAATCGATGATAAAGACGACGACGACGTGGAAGTTCATGTTGGTGAGATGTTCCACTAGGCGGGTCATCACCTCACTGTGGCAATATAATTCTATCTGTCCTGTTGAAAGGAGTGGTTGGCTGGGTCTGGTTGAGTGGGTGTAACGTAGTTGGGCGAGTGAGGTGTGGATGGGTAGATGTAGTTGAGAAAAGGTTAGTTGGGTGGGTGTGATGTAGTAGGATGAGTTTGGTGTAGTTGGATGGATGGGTGTGGTGTGGTTGGATGGTGATTGTGGATGAGTGTGGTTAAAGAAGAGAGGGATGTTGTAAAGTTGGGTGTAGATGTGATGATTGGTTTGGTTGACATGGAATTTGAGAATGGTTTTGTGGTTTTTGTGTGTTGTGAGGTGGTTGTGGCTGTGTGTTGTGAGGTGGTAATGTTGTAAACAGAGTATTAGTGTTATTGGTGTAATTTTTGGTTAATAGATGATGGTGCAAGAGGATGTGAAGATTTATTGATTTATGGTGAAGCAGGTTAATTGATGTTTGTGTAGTAGTGTGGAAGTGTGTTGAGTGATGGTAGTAGTGTTATTTAATTGAAGTTGATTGGGGTGTTGTGGGTTGGTTGATTGATAGATAGCCAGATAGATAGATAGATTGATAGATAGATGGATAGGTAGATAGATAGATACATAAATAAATACCTGGACAGTCAAAGAGGATATAATCATCATCACCTTCTTCCACAATATCTTTCAACCAATCCATGTGGTCCAGTAAGTATCTTGTTTTATTATTATTATTATTTATTATTTTATTATTATTAATATTTATTTTATTATTTTTATCATTTTTATCATTATTATTATCAATTTTGGACAAATGAATATGATTTAAATAATATTTTTATAACATTTTACAAAAGATTTGCTTCATGACAGTTTATACCTGGAACTTTGTATAATCTAAATATGTTTGTTGAATCACACACAAAAAAACACACCAATACAAACAAAAACACATATGCACACACACACATCCTCACTCCATACAGAAGACCAATCCCCCATTAGGACCCAGGTTCAAATCTTCATCTTCCATCACATCCTCCAAACATATCAGATCCTTTATGTCTGCGTGTGTTGAGACATAAAATATATATTTGGAAGTGAATGGCTCTGTAACCCTTTTGTAATTCACAAAGGATTAAAGAGGTTTGGAAACCATGATATGAGAATGAAGTTATAATTTTGTAGTTATTATTATAATTATCATTATCATCATTATTTAAATTATTATTTTCATCTTCATTTATATTAATATCAATATTAACCAGCAATAGGTTGATAGTTCAAAAGATCATTGGCAGGGTCGAGGTTGATAATGTCGCATCTTCTTTTGAGGCTTGCAGCGTAGGTTTGGATGGTTTCGCAGTAGGTTGACTGTGGCCATAGTTTTATGAGTTGACCATCCAAAACCAATAATAAAATGAAAATAAAACATTCGTATGAGAAATATTAAAGACATTGTCAGCCCCTATAGCTCAATGGTTGAGCATTAGACTAATTATCTAAAGTTACCGGGTTCGATCCCACGTGGGCCGAAAATTAGCACCTGTTCCACAGTGTGTTTTCGCTACATTAAATTTGTAGCAAGCGCTTTGATCTATAAGTAAAAGCGCTTTATAAATACCGCATTACATTAGAGTTCAACTTTTCAAAACTATTCAAAGATATTAGAAAAGTAGAATGGTAGTTTTGATAAAAAAAATATTCAATTTAATAATTATGAAGCTTTGTCTGTCTAATTTACATTTTTAAGTGATTTACAGAAACACAACTATTTTAAAAGCTTTATATTATATAATAATGTTAACCAAAAACTTTAAACTGAACAACACAAAGCTTTTCGTAAGTCAAACTCACATTATCGAGTTATATCATATAAAACATAATATACTCTAATATCTTCTCGATTACAATATCATGTTGTCTTACATACATCAGAAACATAAAAAAACTTTTTCACCTTTCCACATCCTGCAGGACCTATGACTAGTTGACAAAATTTACTCATATTTTTCAATTCGAATTTAAAACTTATACATTCAAAATTCGTTCTTAGAAGATTTAAGCAAATGCTTGATATTTAAATGTGGACCTAGAATAGAGTAAAAGTGAAAAATGAATGAACTACTATATATTTAAATTTCAACTCAACATAAACAAATTTTAAAAAAGTTGTATTTGGATGTTTTATTCAACTAGTCTAGAATGATAGAAGAAAAACGAGCAAGTACTAATCGTTTAACTAAACATTTCGTTATTCGAGATAATATTATTAGGTAAGTGGCCGGCTTTTTATCGATACTCAATTTAAACTTTATACTTAGCTTATTAAAAAACAATTCAAGACTTCGAATAATTTATTTCTTTATATACCTCTGAATCAGAACAAAACTGTAGAAATATCATATAATGAAAAACTTAAACATAATCATATTTTGCTAATTCACATTATAGAAATATCCTTATATAATCAATGTGGTGACGATTACCACTGAACAAGGTACAGATCATAATATTTTTGAATTATCACTGTTCTCCTAAGCACACTATAGAACATTATTATTGTTATATGAGAAAGGAACTTAACGGTTGGTATTAAATTAACTAAATGTATAGTTTAAAATGCAAAAATTAAAATTATTGAATTAATTATGAAAAATAAGTAATTAATGAAATTATGAACAAAATAATAATTTTTAAAAAATTATAGCTAAAATAATATGAATAATAGACTATAAATCAAGCGCACAACAAACGAAGAAAATAACCGAAAAAAGAGAAGATTGAGAAGAATTCAATAAGTTTGCACTTTTTACATGCCAAACTTTATGATTGTGTAACCAATTGCCTTAGCTAAACAATAATAGTTATAATAATGTTAACGATAATAGCGCATATGCAACGTGACCCAAACACCCTCTCATTCTCAATATAACCCAGCCCTCTCAATTCCCTAACTTAACCACATCTCTCACATTCTCAACATAAACACACCTCTCTCACATTCTCAACATAAATACACCTCAATTTCTCATCTGAAGCACACCTCCATTATTTCAAAACCCCACAGCCTCTCACGTCTGCTTCAACTTAGCCACCTTAGGGGGCTTTTTGAGTTTGTTGGTGGATGTCTTGGAAGTGGTGGGTGCAAGAGGGTTCCTCTTACTCCACTTTGCAAACATCTCAGGAATGTCGATGTTGTTCTTGGGCGATAAGAGGTTCATGGAGTTTTGCATCTCCTAGAGAGGGTTTTGTATGTGTTTTTGATGATGATTATGTTTGTAGTGTGTGTGATAGTTAATGTGTTTGTATGATGTCAAAAAAACTACTACAACAACAACTATCACCATTACAACAACTATCACCACAAAAAAACTTTACCCTCATAATTACAACCACCACCACAACTACAACTCTCACCATAACCACAACATCTTCATCATAACCACCACCAAAAACAACCTCCCTACCAAGACTACCACCAAACTCACCCTCTGCAGTTCAGGATCTTGTGAGTTGATGAGCTTAGGCAGAAGGAAGATGAACAGCAAAGACACCAATGTTGTCATCACCTGATAACCATTTTTTTTTATTTGCTGTTTTTTCTAGTATAATCATTATTTTATTAATATTTTGTTATTATTATCATTATTATTATAATGAATCATCATATTCATTTTTTAGTATTATCAATACTTCTACTCATTGGTTTGAGGATTTTCATGAAAAATTATTTAGTAACTTGATGGATTTTTTCATTCATCCTTTAGCTTCAAAAACATAATAACTAACCACAACTCCACACCCGCACTCAACCAATAAGTAAATCAACCATCAAATCACCTCAAACACCCACACACCATCGGGTTGAAGAGGAAATCACTAATATGCAGTTGCTCTCGTTGTTGGAAATAATTGATCACTTTACGACATCTGAGACGAAGTGGGTACACGACCACATTACGCACTAAAAATGGCTGGATATTGTCCAGAGCTCTGGCTCTTAGTTTTCCCTAAGAGGTGTGTGGTGTGTAGGGTTGTGAGATGGTTGGTTGTGGAGGCTAAAAGAATTTTTGTGGTTATATATCAAGATAGAAACATTATATAACTGAAAATTTTTAACTTATTAAATTTATATTGAATGTTGAAAGAGGAAAAATATTAAATTGATAAAATCCATCAAAACCTTAGTATTAATTAATGAAAAATTATAAATATTTCAAAAAGCAAAAACTACATCAGACCTTAGTTTTATTAAAAAAAAAATGATACAAAATATTCAAAAAAATCTTCATCATACCTTGGAAGTAATTTCAACCCTGAGAGACTCAAACTCAAAGTTGGGATGCAACAGTTCCAGCACATAAGAACCTGGAGCTATGCCATGTAACACAAAACTTCCATCTGACCTTTTGTAAGATTTTTAAAATTTTTAATGGGAAAATCCCTGTGATTTTAAATTGAACTTAAATTTAAACGTGAAACAGTCATAGAATTTATATCAATAGACGGAATTTAATGATTTCTAAAATATTAAATGGGAATTATAAAAATAGATGAAACTATCGTACTTGAGAAATCCTATGTGCAGGCCTCCATCAATTATCACACGAGCTTTGTGCACCCAAGACTCGTCCGTCGTAAATTGGTTGATGGCTTTTCCTTCGATTTTAAATCGTTCTAAAGTTCCTTCTAATTCTTCTGATGTTTCGTTCGCTGATAGAAATTTCAGAAATAATAAAACGAAAATGGCTTTAGTTAACATTTTGTTATTTTATGAACATTTGGTGCTTGGATGATGTGAATTATTTTCTAAATTTTATTTAATTAGAAAAGATTTAAAAATTATTAGTTTTTCAAAAAAAATTACAAAACAATCAAAAATTATTTTAAGTGAATTAATTTTTAAACTCGTATAAGTTTGAACCTGTTTGAATTTTTGTTGATTTAATCATTTGTTTCATTCTTATAACTAATAAAAACACTTTTTGTTTTTAATAATATTATATTTGATTTATTAAACAAATAAATAAAAATTTCGAGTTTGCCGGAAAATACAATTTCTTCAAATTTGCTTCCATAGTTCCCGAAAGGTTTCAGTATTTCTTCAAAATACAGCCACAAATCCACATTTGTTTCAAAAACTCATTTCAAAAACATCAGGAAAACTTCATGTTGGCTAAAAAACATGAGAAAAAATGTAACGAAGAATGCTCCTGAAACGCAGACGGTATCATGGGTGGATGGATTGAGTGACAGGAACCACAGCACTAGCGATATCGGAGGCTCAATCAAAATGGCCAATCAAGGTTGTTCTAATAGTGTCATTATTTCCAATGCTAATAATATGATAATACTACTAATATAATCATAATATTTTTATTAATTTTCAAGGGATCAGCTTTTTTAACAGTTTTATTGTTTTAAGTACATATTAAGCATAATTCTTTCAATGCTTGTTTTCATATCAACAGTGTGTTTTTTTTATTACTTTATTTATCATATTATTTTTTCATTTTCCATTTTTGATCCTCTCAAAGGGTCGGGGGATGCATGGAGGGAAGATGCTCGTCTGCACAGAAGGTTCATGGATCTTGAGGAAGAGAATAATGAGCAACTACAAGGTTCAGCATTTAATACAGCATTGTATAATCATTGCCATTGTGATACACCATCATCAATGTTTTACACTGCTTTTTTATTAGCATATCATTTCTGTTGCTATACTTTTATTATTGTTATTATTATTACTGTGTTGTTGTTATTATTATTATTATTATTATTAGGCATGCAGACCAGATTAAAACACAGTGAAAGAGAGTGTCACAACTTACAACTACTCATAAAACAACTACATAATAAGGTAGTTGGAGAGGTTTAAATGATAAAGGTGTCTTAATGGGAAATTGAAAGAAACTTTATGGTGATAAGAATGATAGAGGTACGTTTTCAAGAGCAGAGGATTCATGGTGGGTATGGTAATCATGTAAAGGCTAACCCATGCTAGCATGTATTTGGACTAAAACAATGATGATGGTGAGGTTGTAATAAAGATTTTTTTTGGTTTTTGAACTATTGTGGTAATTTTATAGATGGAATGCTGGATAGATGAATGAAAAAATAAATGAATGGACTAATAGATGAATAATGTAGATAGATTGGTGAATCAAGTCTATCCATTTTCCACTAATCATACTCACCCATCATCAACCAATTGAATCTACTCATTTTCCACCAATCACATTCACCCGTTTTTACCAATCAGAAACGTTTATTAGAGATGCAGTTAAGATTGAGGGATGAGCAGATTTCATCCTTCTTCAATAAACAACAGCCTGCTTCTATCAAATGTTTGTTATTGTTGTTGTTGTTATTATTATTACTATTATTATTTTTTTTTTGTTATTTTTATTTTTAGTATTACTATCCTTAATTTTCATAGTTTTAATTGTTTAAAAAACAATTAAATACCAAAAAATGTATAATTAAATAAAAAAAAATGACGACATAGGTAAGAAATCAACCAAAGACTTCCAGCCACAACAAATGACCATTGACTCACTACTACCACCATCATCATCATCACTACCATCATCTTCATCAGCACCACTACTAGTATCATCACACCCATCAACATCTTCTTCATCTTCCTCTCAGCCCCATATGAATTTGTTAAAGACTGCTAATGAGACTATTGATAGGTGAGGAAGGGGGAAATGAGGATGGGAATAGAGATGATGGTAGTGGTAGGAAGGTGATGGTAGTAGTAGTGGTGATGATAGTAATAGTAGTGGAGAGTGATGGTAATAGTTTTAATGGTGGTGATGATAAAAATATACTTGAAATCAATGATAAAGAAGAAAGTATCGATATTATCGAAATAACAAAACAATAATAGAAACATTATAAGCAGTAGTATGAAAAGTAATATAAATAAAAATTTAGTAATAACAAAAATAATAACAATAATAAAAATAACAGATTGGAGAAAGAGACAGAGGAGTTGAAGAAAGACAAGAAAGAGAACCAAAATATTATTAATAAGCTCAATAAGAAGGTTTATTGTTATTTTTATTATTATTTTCATTATTATTTTTGTTGTTTGTTTGGTTCTAAATGTTATATTTTTATAAATTCAATTTTTCAATTTATTTGTTTATTTTCTGTTTTTATTATAATATTCTTTCTTGTTAATATTATTATCACATTTATTATTTATTATTATCATTGTCTTACTATTATTGTTGTTGTTGCTTCTTATTTTTGTTATAACACGCTCCACCCAGTTGAAACGAATGGACAATGAGTTGGAAAAGCTTTGTGTGGAGAAGATGCATAAGGACAGCACGGTTACTAATAATGATAATAATAAAAATATTAGTTTTTTCTTTTGTCATTATTATTAGTATTATCGTTTTTTTCCATTCTATTAATAATTCAAATCAGTTTGTCTATCTTTAGGTTCATTATCTCCTAAATGGTGATTATTATTATTATTGTTGTTGTTATTATTATTATTATTATTAATCCCACAGGACACCGACATAGACTTGCTATTGAAGATGCAGGATGAAAAAAATGGCATGATGAAGATGGTGGAGGAGATGAGGAATCATGGTTAGTGGGAAAGGTGGAGGAGAGGTTATGGATGGGTGGAAGGGGAAAATGGTGATGTAAGAGGGTAGTTGAATAGATGGATGGGCAGAGTAGGGTGGAAGGTTCAATGGATATGTGGATAAATAATTCAATGTATGAATGAAGGGGATTGGAAGTCAGTTAAATGGATAGATGCGTGAGTGGGTTGCAAGCATTGAAGATTTCTAATGACAGGTTGAGAGTGGAGGTGGTTGAGACACGAAAAAGCTGATGGTGAAATTTAATAATAATATAACTATACAGACCCGTATAGCTCAGTGATAGAGCATTAGACTAATTATCTTAAATTACCGGGCTCGATCCCGCGTGGGCTGACATTATATACACAAGAAGTAGCGTTTTGTGAAACATCTGTTAACGAAACTCCAATATGAAGCGACTAATGGTCGACCTAAAAAAAACTATACAGAATACGTCTAATCTTATAAAAAGAGAACTATCAAGAGGATAAACGATGAAAAGAATATCCATTTAATTTGATAAGGATGTATGGGAAAATGGTGTTATACAATGCTTAAGGCCAATAATCACCAACACAGAAAAAGAGCTGCTCAGAGAACTCCAAGAGCTACGTCAACAAGTGCAGAAGAACGTGATAAACGACAAAAAGCATGTTAGACAGCCAGTAGTCGATAGATTTCGAGCAAACGAGGTCAAGAGTAAAAACATTAAAAAAAATAATAAGGGCAATAATAAAGAGAGTGGAGGGTTGGATGTGTTGCTGAAGGCGGTGGAGAATGAGAGAGACCAGTGTAAACAAGAGGTTATTACTTTTATTATTTCATTAAAGTTTTTATCGTTTTTTTTAATAATTATTTTTTCATTATTATTGATAATGATGATTTTTGTTTTAAAGTCTTTTTGATCCAATTTTTTTTGTTATTATTATTTTTCTTATTATAATTATAATTTTTGTTATCAACCCTAAACCACTATCATCACCATAACCATCCTTCAGGTCACCACTCTAAACAACCTGATAGACGAACTCAAAGCAGAACGCACGAATAAGCAGAAGGACAAGGAGAAGTATCAGGAGATGGTGGATAGGCTGAGTGAAGAGGTAAAAGAGTGCAAGAGGGTGAAGCAAGAAATGAATAAGAAGATTAACCTTGTTAGTGGCTTATTGTTTTTTTTATTATTTGTGCTAATATTATTCTCATTATTATTATTATTATTATTCCAAAAAATTAAAATTTTTTCCTATATTGTGACGGCGAATATTTTTTCCAATATTTTTTTCTTTACCATTATTTCTATTATTTATTTTTATACTTATTTATCATTTTTGTTTTACTATTTTTCATCAGGATCAATAATTTTATTATCGTTATTTTATTTTCTTATTTCATTATTATTATTATTATTAGCTGCAGTCAAACATAATCACGTTGACTGAAGAAAGAGACCATTTGAGTATGCTACATAAGAAGGTATCTTGTTTTTCCTCCGCACACACATAAAAGCACGCACACATGTATGTCTGTGAATACACACGCACACATACATACTTACACACACACAAACGTACATACTTAAACTTATGCACACATGTATGTCTATGAATACACACGCACACAGACAAAGAGCGAACTGGATAGCAGGCGGAGACTTGACATGGAGGCACTAAAGGAGGCGTCCAAGGAGAAGTGTCGATGTGGTTGGTGAAGAATAAAAATAATAATATTGTTTTTTCTTTTAATTTTATTATAATTGTTAAGAATAATATGGAGAATGGGGATGATAGTAATGATAATGATAAAGATAAAACCTACAGATGAATGGAAAATAAAGCTGGAAAAAGCTCAATCCGCTATTACTGTATGTACACAAACACATGCGCACACAAATATACACATTACACATTACACACACACACACACACACACACACACACACACACACACACACACACACACACACACACACACAGGAATTAACAGACACAGTCACTTACGAACGAGAAAAACACAAGAAAAGCTCACAACAACTAATGAATGCTCTGCATAAGGTAAAGAAATGTTATTATTATTATTACTCGTATTATTATTATCATTATTATTTTTATTATTGTTATTATCATTATGTACATTTTAAATAGTGCTTCTTATTATTATGAAAATTTTTCTGTTTTTATTATTTTTATTTTTATTTTTATTATTCTTGTTATTCTTATCATTATTGTTTGTTTTATTGTTTTTTTATTTCTGATTACTATCAACAGTCAGAACGCTGTAACGACCGCAACAACATTTTTATACAACGACTTCAAAATACCATCAAACAAATCAATAATAATAACAACATAAATAACAAAAATAACGACTCCATGAATTACTTGACTAATAACTATAATAACAAAAATAATAGGAATAATAATAATAATAATGATGATGATGAAGAAATGATGGATGGCTATTTGAAACAACTGAGGAATGTTCTGGAAGAAAGTTCACATTATCAACGACTAGCCAATCAAATGAAGTTGGTGTTTTTGTTTACTTTTCATTTTTGCGTTTTCTTTATTGTGGAATGGCTATTATTTCCAGTTTTTTGGCCCACATAGCTCAGTTGGTTGAGCATTAGACTAATTATCTAAAGTTACCGGGTTCGATCCCGCGTGGGCCGACAATTAGCACCTGTCCCACAGTGTGTTTTTACTCCATTAAATTTGTAGCAAGCGCTTTGATCTATAAGGAAAAGCGCTTTATAAATGCCCTCCATTAACATTAAAACTTGAAGAATTTTTGATACATTCATCAAAATCGAATCTATAATTTTCGATAACTTCAGCCTTATCATAATGAAACTTTGTTATTGGTGTTATTATTGTTATTTAATTTTGTCAGAGATCTACTGGAAGAGAAAATGAAAGAAATTCAGAAAGCGGAAGAAGATCGGAAACAGGTTAAAAATTCACCATACTTTTAACATCGTGTCAGCCAGTCACATCGCAGCATGATATCCATCATTGCACTCTGCATCACACCATTGCGTGCATCCTAACCAATTCCCCACCACCCCCTTTTCCTCCATCACAGTTATCGATATATGCTTCACCCCTTTCCATTGCATTCAATTATTTTGCTTTCAAAGTTCATAATACTCAGTGGTCTAGAAACTCCTGAAGTTAATGCCACTATAATCATACCCGTAATTGATTTGATTTACCCACTATTGCAGCTATCAATATTGAGGTCAAAGTTAAGCAAATCAGAGGCGGGTAAGCAAGAGTTGTATGAGTTGCTGGAGGGTCAGAAAAGAGCAGAAGAGGCGCTACAGGGTACCGTCGATAAGCAGGTGGTGGTGGATGGGATTAGTAAGGGTGAGAATATTACCAGTATAATAATATAATAATAATAATACCAGTAATCATATGAATAGTAATAATAATATAGATGTGATAGTAAACAATTTTTTACGTCGTTTTGTTCAAGATGTCTCTAAAAAGATACGATAGGAATAAAATAAAGGTGGTGAGATGTTTTCTTCACTATTTGATTTAGGCTGTTCAACGTCATAATGACCGTGAGATTTAGTGGTGATAAATAACGTGAAAAAAAAGAAATATTAGTAATAATAGAAATAATAAAAATATTAAAAATAATAACGAGAAAAAAAATAGAAATTTTAGTAATAATAGAAATAATAATAATGACAATAATAATCACACAGGAAGCCTTGATAAACGATATGAAGAAGAGTTTGGATGAGTCTGAGAAAGTTATCAAGTGAGTGCAATTATTCTTATTTATTATTTTTATTATTACTATAATAATAATAATAATCTACGAAGTTTATTATAGTGATGTATAACGTAGGAATTTGTTATTACTACTATATTCATGTTGTTATTTTAATAGTTATTACTGGTTCTTTTTGTTATTTTTTATTATTGTTATTGTTTTTATCTTTATTGCTATTTCATCATCACTGCCTTCACCATTACCAGCCAACAACGCGCCAAACTGACGTCACGGGAAACGGAAGTGATGTCCTTTAAGGATCAATTGAACGTCAAAGCTATTGTTGAGGGTTCCAAGATGGAGCTTGAAAGGTGGGTTGTTATTATTATTATTATTATTTTCATTATTTTTATTATTATTATTATTATTAATATTATTACCTTTGTTGATTTTAATATTTTTTTGTTTTGCTGACGGCATCTTTTCCGATATTCCTTCCGTTATATCAACGAGTGATATTGATATTATTTTGTTTCAAGTGATTATTATGTTAGCATTTTTTTTCCATTGTTCTGTCATTTCAATATGGAATAATAAACGCACTGACTATAATAAAATGATACTGATACACATACAAACAACAATTTGAAGGATCTATCTAATAATTATAGAGATGCTTTGTATTTTAATGAAAATTTTCCTTAATGCAGTGAAAAGCAGAGGTTGCTTAGAGAAGTAGAGAGAATGACAGCCCAAATACAGGTTGCAAAAGTATTTTTAGAATAATGATAAGGATGATGACGATGACGATGATGACGAATCTTATTCGGATGATTTTCGTTCAATTATTGGGTACCAGATTAGTGGGGTTGGATATTTTGAGCGCTATTATATATATGACTATAATAATAAAAAAATAATAATGATGACATCCTTGATAAATTTTCACACAGCAACTGCAGCAGAGTCTCAGCAGTCAGCAGAGCAGCTGTTCGCAGCTGACAGCAAGCAACAATGATTTGCTTTACGAGATTCAGAGGTGCCAACGTGTCATCACGTCAAAGGTCTTATTATTGTTGATATATTTTTTTTCATATTATTGTTTTTATTTATATTTTAGTATTTTTACCCTATTTTCATCTTATGATAATTTTTTATTCTCATTTTCATTATTTCATCTCAGGACCAGCAGCTGAGTAACACAGAAGAAAGACTCAAAAACGCTCAGCAGGAAATAGATCGACTTCAATCTATTTCCTGCCACATGCATACGGAAATGGGTTGTAAACAGGAAGAGCTTGCATCGAGAGAGGAGGAATTGAAGGCGTTGAAAGCTAGGTGGGAAGAGCTGCAAGATGAACTGAAGAAGGTTGGATGGGGGAGGTGGTGTGTGATGATGGGTATGAGGGTTGGTGTGTAGTAGTTGGGAGTTGATGAAGGTGTTTATGGATTCGCTAGTGGTGATGATAGTTTTGGGGGAGTTAATGATCAGTGGGTAGTAAATAATACACTCAATTATATTATCAACGAACCTTTGCAGTTGAAAGACTCTGAAATTGAGTTGAAAGAAAGGGTGGGTTTGCTTTTGAGAAGGGTTGGATGGATGGATGGAGAGATGGTGAAAATGAGTGAGGGTAAAAGAGTGGCAGAAGAGAAGATGAAGGAGTGGATGAGTGTGGGTGAAATGGTTAGGAAGGAAAGTGCCCAGATACAGGAAGAACTTGTGTGTAAGACTGTGGAGGTTCATAAGGTTCGTGTGTTTGTTTTTTTTTGTTGGTTGTAGTGAATTTTCGTATTTTTCGTTTGTATATTTTTATTATGTTCTCAGCAACTGTTTAATTTTATGTGTTAAAGCATCTACTCACCGCACTCAACAACATCCAACAGCTGAAGAATGAACTAGAAGAGCAGAAAAACAACCTAGAATTAGGTCACCAATCAGAAAGCAGATCACTGAGGACAGAGATCGCCAAGGTGGCCACCAAGAATAATGTGCTTCAGAAGGAGGTTGATATGCTCAATAAAACCATGTTGGTTTCTTTTTCATTTCTTTTGATTCTTTTATTTTTTTTCCTTATTTTCTAGTTTATTATTATTTCAATCTTTAGTTTTTCAATATTTTTTTTCAGTCTTCATCAACTTTTAATCACTTCATTTTGCTTTCAGTTCAATTTCCTTTCGTATTTAAAAAATGATTGGCTAACACCACAAACACCCAATCAGAGAAGATCAGAGAAAGCAACAGCACACACAAACAGAAAAAGTGACACAACTAGAAGGACAAATCGCCAAAGCTAATCGAAAGCTGATTAGTGAACAGTTTGAAAAGTAGGCTTATTTAGTTATTTCCAATTTGCTCTCCTTCTTTGATAATTTTATTAAAAGTGATATTGTTAATACTCAGAAAATCAATAGGAATAACAATAATAAAGAAATTTCTTCAGTGTTTTTCCAATTATAATATATGTTCAGGTTCTCCAAATCAAAGATTTAATAACATCGCTGTAATATATGATTCGTATCACAACTTCATCACTTTTTCATGCCTTCAACATCATTATCATCGCAACAACATAAAACCAAGTGACACCACCACACCAACCTCACTACCACACCAACCTCAGAGAACGTATGATACAAGAGTTGAAACGAAACAACATACCTCTACCCAATCAAACCTCTCTCGGAGCTATCAGTCCTAACAGGTAAACCTGACAAGTGAATAAGAAATCTTGGTTATATTTATTTGTGTTTTTTTTTGAATGAAGTGAATGTGGTCATTTTGTATATAATATAGTTAAAACCGATAAGGATTATGTACAAAGTATATTTTTTAAATAACCTAGCGAATGATTATGAAGTTTTAAGAAATTTTTTTGAAGTTTTCAATTAATGCTTCAAAAAAATCACTCAGTCCTCCATTCTTAAAATTCATATCATCGATTTTTTTCAGCTTGGCAAGAACCATTTATCAAAGGTATCGTTATAAATTATCGCTTTATTATTATTGTTATTATTTGCCCTACCCTTTGCTGGGGAAAATGGGTTCTAAATAGAATGATGATGTTGATGATTATTATTATTATTATTATTATTCGTTTAACGTCTTTTTTCTCATTGCATGGTTATCATTATCTTTTTTCTAGTTTCAGTAGTTTTATATTTTTTTATCATTTGTTTTTTTTTATTTAAAAAAAATGCGCCGATGAACCAGTTCATTTTTCAATTCCTTCAAGCTTTCCATAATGATATAAGTACTAAATCTATTATAATGTCATAAACTTCAAGTTTATTGATGATTTGTTTTCTTTTTTTTTTTTTTTATTTCGTAGTTTATTTTTTTTTAATGATTGAAAATTAAAAACTTGCAGGGAAGAGTCAAAACTATCGGAAGTGATGACATGATTTGTTGTTTTTTTTTTACCATTTACGTTGTTTTTCTATTGTTTTTATTAATTATTTTAGTGTTTCCCTTTCTTATTGGTTCCATTATTTTTTTTTGACACCATAATTAATTAATCGTAATACTTTCTTTTGCACATAATCTTCACTTGATTGTTGAAAAATTAGTTCGAGTCAGTAGTTCATGTTGAAAATAAATATAATCAAATATCCAACTATGAATTAAATAAAGACATTTTGAAATTTTCATTACATTAATATGTAAATCATCCAGCACACTTAGCCAATCAAAGGTAAGAATCAAACACTTGGAACTTTTCTCAGCCAATAGCCACTTAGCCTTATTTAAAAACTCAATTTCAAATACTTTTTAACAAATGTCTCTAAATCATAAATATTTAAGAGAATAATTTTTTCTCATATTTCAACATTTTGATACCATTTGATAGTAAATACGATGATATAAAATTAAGCATACTAATGTAAGGGTAACAATTGGTGAAGATGGGGGAATATTAATAATGATAATATGAAGACAAAGTAAAAAAAGGCACGCAGACAAACAAAAGAGCAGAGATATATACGCACATACAAAAAGGTACACACATAAATACAATGAAAAGTACACACTCATACAATTAAATGTACACACACGCATACAAGAAGGGTCCAACAGGTCGCGTAATTGAAGTCATGGAGAATGATGAAACGAAACCCCACTTGGGTTTAAAGGATGTGCAATTATCACAGATAGTCTGTGTATGTGCGTGTGTTAGTATTTTTTTGTTTGTGTGTGCGTTCTTATTTTTCTGTTTGAGTTTGTGTCTTATTGTGTGTGTGTGTGTGTGTGTGTGTGTTTGTGTGTGTGTGTGTGTGTGTGTGTGTGTGTGTGTGTGTGTGTGTGTGTGTGTGTGTGTGTGTGTGTGTGTGTGTGTGTGTGTGTGTGTGTGTGTGTGTGTGTGTGTGTGTGTGTGTGTGTGTCTATATCTGTTCAAAACAACGTCTATGTGTGTGAATGTTTTTAAGTATTGAAAGAAATATAAAAACAAAACATATTCTTCCTAAAGCTTTTTTTTATTTTTCCCACCATATTGGTGCGTGATAGATCTTGAAACACACCATTTGGTCTGATACCATACAACAATAAACACGCGTAATACAACAATGAAACACACAAAGTACAAAGGAGTTTTCTTCATCACGATGTTATGTTGAGGATAGAAGTCGATTGTTGATGATGCTGATGTGTATTTTTGTATGTTTGTGCGTGTGTATACGTGAGTATAATATGTCCTTATTATGTTGTTGCTTTGATGTGTGTGTTTGTTTGTGTGTGTGTGTTTTTTGTAAACAAAACATACAAATATATACAAAAACACACAAACACACACACACATCATAATGCCCCATCAAACTCAAATTAATTAACAGTATAGTCATCGTTCTCTTTATCTCCCTTGTTAGTCTTTCCCAGCGTCAGCCTATCAGAATCAATTGTACAATTTTGATTGGTTAATATTGTCCTATTTAATATATAAAATTCAATTTTAAGGTTTAAGTTTTGATTTTGCCTTTCACACTAGTTATAACTTTTTATTTGTGCATTGACGAAAAAATTGTTTCTCGTATTGATTTGTTTAAAAATTTTTTTTAGTTAATTTTTTTTTCAATTATACTTTTTTTAATATGAATTAATATAACCCTCGTATTTTCTTTTTGTATTGCTCCTTATTTACTGCTATCTGTTCACTAGTGTGGCATTAAAATCGCCATATTTTTAATTAGTTCCAGATATCATTCGGTAATGCGGATCTGAGTGAATGGATGGGTGAGTGGGTGAGTAAATAGATGAATGGCAAAATATATGAATGAATGGATGGATTAATGGATGGATGGATGGATAGATGGATAGTTAGATAAATGAATCGATGATTGGATGGATAAAGATTATGCGTGAAAAAATTAATAGATGGATAATGAGAAGTCAAGTTTTTGAAAGCTTCAACTCCCAATTTTTTTTATAAAAAGTACAAAAAAGAAAAAAAAATAAACCGAAAATGGCAAAGATAAATGAGAAAAAGTCAAAAAAATATTAGAAGATAAAAACAGATGGAAGAATGAACACGAAAAAAGAATAAACAGATGAAAGAAAGAGTAAATAAAGAAATTCAAATAAGTAAAAAAGAAACAGATAAAAATGATGGAAGGAAGAAGAGATAAAAGAGTAAAACTCCAGGGAGCGATGTCACTATTGCCAGGCGAAACAAATTTTCCACTAAGCCACGTATCATCGTAATAACATTAATAATAATAATAATAATAATAATAATAATAATAATAATAATAATAATAATAATAATAATAATAATAATAATAATAATAATAATAATAATAATAATAATAATAATAATAATAATAATAATAATAATAATAATAATAATAATAATAATGAAATAATAATAATAATAATAAGAAAATATTAACATTTATGTAAAGATAACAATAAAAATTACTCACCAATAATTACGAGACAACTGAAGTTGAACAGGTAGTGATATTTTTAATTCAAGTATGTGAGTAATAACTGATGAAGATATTCAAGTTTAATCATCATCATCAACACTTTCTCTTCTGTTCTTTTTTTTCCTCTTCTTCATTCTCTTTATCTTCCTCCTCCTTCTTTTCGACATCAGTAGCGGAAACTTTTGCTTCAAGCTATTAAAAAGTTTATAAATATCAATGGTGGTGATGATGATGATGAAAAGAAAAAGATGTAGAAAAAGAGGGAGATGAAAAGAATCTGATGATGATGATTGTTGTTGTTGTTGAGTGCCAGCTTCCAAAGACTCTTCCGACACTCTTTGGAGCGAGTACCGAAAGAAACTTGCAGCTTCGAGTTGCTTGTGACTTTTGGTGAGCAGCGATAAAACTGATGGATGAATTCTCGAAATGCTTTGTGGTTGGAAGCTGACGTGGTTTAGAACCTCTTCGACACTCCTGTTGGAGTGCACACCCGGCACCACGAGAAGGTGGGTTCTTTCATCGGGCTAATGATGATGATGATCAAGCTTCAGAGATTCTGCTGAGGTTATGGCAAAACTAGAAAGAAAACAATGATGATGATGATGATGGTGATGTGGAGAAAAATGCTGAAAAAATCGAATAAAAAAAAATTATGAGAATATGAAATTACTCTAAATAAGGCTATGGATGTTAGGATTACGATTCTTATCACCACCACCCTTATTATAAACCATCATCATCATCATCATCATCATCATCATGCCCATTATTTTCTCTTTCATTCCCATTTTCTTGATCATTACTCATATCTTCTCCCTATGAAAACAATCAAAAACAGCACAACTTTCATCATCATCATCATCCCCTTCATCAGCATTATCATCGTCATCATCACTCATCTTCATCATCACCATCATCATCATCATCCTCTTATTATCATTCTTTTTCACATTTTCCAACAAATCCAAAACTTTTCCGAATTGAAATACCTTCTTTGTATAACAATCTTTATCATTGCCATCATCTTCTTTATCGTCGTCCTCTTTTTGTTTTTAACAATTATATTATTCGAAAAAATCGGCAAGACATAATCACAATGAGAATTTTTTTTTAAGTTGTAAAAAAAAATTAAATTGAAAAATAAAAATAGTAAAAAAAATAAATAATAATAAAAAGATCATCATCATCACCACCACCCATCCTACCTCTATGATCATTTTAATTTTCTTTGCACATAATTCAAATTTCAATTAATACTTCGGCCAATGAAATTGTAGCACTTTTTAAGCTCCACCTTTTTTTATGTGTTCCTTTATCCTATTGGTTGATAAAATTTTAACGCTGACTAATCATCCGTTTATATCTTATCTACATTGTTTTCTCGTTTTTCAATTAAAAATTAATTTTCAATTGACTAAAAAGATCATAAAACTGTAAAAATTAATTATTTTATGTGAACCAATCATAGAACGTTATCATAAGCGTGATATCTGTTTCTATAAATAGCCTTTATGAATATTTATGAACCCGTAAAACTACTACTAAATCTAATATATGCTTAGTTATATTTATACATGTTTATGTATGTATAGATGTTCACACTGTAAACTTTGGGAATCTTTCCAAAATAGAATAAAAACAACTTATCTTTTTTTTCATTTTAGTTATAAACGTTGAAAATATTGTCTATTTTTTTAAAATTATTTTTTCCCTTTCAAACTTTTTAACGTGAAATATTTCAAAAAATTTCGAATAAATATATTATAACTCAAAATATAATTTCTAGTTTAATTGATCGTGTTGTGTATTCAGTTAAATCAGTATTTGAACCAATCAGAAACATCGTATGTATTTTTTTTATTTTTCTCGAACCAATAAAAATTTTCTGTTACAATTTATTTATGCATTTTCATAGATATATAATGCAATTTCTTGTACACACATAATCATAAAACTATGTAAGTAGAAAGCCTAATGTATGCTAATGTGCGAGAACAACTAGCTAAGTACGTGTGAATATCATTATTTTTCTTTAAATGTACGATAATACACTAATTTCATATATGGGCATACTTAAAATGAATATCAAATATCAATATAGTTATATATATTCAATTAAGTATGTAGGAATATATGTACGTAATTGAATAAATATATAAATATATATTTAATTTTCTATTAATATGTATATGAATATGTATGATCATCTATATAAACATGTTTATATATGTACGTGAACAAATGTACGACTGTGTCAGTTATAAATAGGGTTATGTTTTGTTGGTAAATACATCTTTGTGTTGTTTCAATACGAAAAGCAGTTAACAAAATAAACTTTGCGCTAGATAAATGTACAATAATAATAACAATAATCACAGCAATAATAAAAATAATAATATTATCAGAGTGGTTTATTTGTTTGGAAAATATTTTGATTTATATTTACTTTTGAAGATTACAACAGCACACTAAATACCGTCTAAGCTGTTTGGAATAGTAGCAACATTAAAAAAAATATACTAACAACAATAAAGATAATAATAAAAAACAATAAAATTGATTGTTATTGTTGTTATGGGTTTTTTCTTCAGTAGTTTTCTGTTGTGTTGTTGGAACTACTACAAAGACCTTTTACAACCAGAATAGCTTACAGCAACAAAAACTAGAACTATATAAAAAAAACAACAACAACAACTGGAAAAAATCTAAAACAACAAAAAATTGAAGAAAGAACATCTTATAAAAAAAATCGATACAAGCTGAAATAATAAAAAATCATCAACATTTGAATTCTTGCAAAAATAATATTCGAAAAATCATATTTACATTGATTTTGAGAGTAAAAGAAGTATTTAAAAAACAGCAACGACAGTAATAATATAGAAAAGTCGCAATTATTCTAACATAAAAACTCACTTTCAACAAAAAAATTGTTTTAGTGTATTTTTCATAAAAATTTTTATTTTTAAATTCACGAAAAATTCAATTATGGGATGGATTAAATAAAAAAATGAAATACGGTGGAAAAAAAATGATAGAAAAAAAACCAGTCAAAACATAATAAAAAAACAAACTAAAAAATTAGAAACTAAGGTATAAGTAAGAGTTGGAAAAACTCTGTTTTTATGGCATTTTTATCAACAAATAATAACATAAACATCTATAAAAAAAATAGCCAAAAATAATAAAATAAGAAAGAAAAAAACTAGAAAAATTTTGAAAAAAAAAATTAATTAGTAAATTTTGAAATAAAAAATTTTTTTTGAATAATTTTAGATGAAAAATAAAAATAAGAATAAACTAAAAATAACAAATACAACAACAAAACTCCATCTCAACATTGTTACAGCCCAAGACTTCTGAGAGATGTAGGTCACATTTTAAAAAATTATTATTATTTTTATCATTAATACTTATTTTTTTGTTAATATTCTTCAATTTTCCGAAATCTGTTTTTTTATCTTTTTTATGTATCTTTCCTCGTATCTATCGATCCATCTATTCATCGATTAATACATCCATCTATCCATCCCACCCTCCATCCATTCCTTCAGCCAGCCATCCATCCATACATTCATCCATCCATCTATCCATCCCTTCAGCCAGCCATTCATCCAATCACCATATAAAAGCACTCGTCAACTTCAAATTAAGTTCGCCATTTATCGCCTCTTAACCTCCCATCAACAATTTCATGATGAAGAGGAGGAGGAGGAGTAGGAAGAGGGGGAGTAGGAGGAGGAGGAGTAGGAGAAGGAGGAGTAGGAGGAGGAGGAGTAGGAGGAGAAGGAGTAGGAGGAGGAGGAGGAGTAGGAGGAGTAGGAGGAGGAGGAGTAGGTGGAGGAGGAGGAGGAGGAGGAGTAGGAGGAGGAGGAGTAGGTGGAGGAGGAGTAGGAGGAGGAGGAGGAGTAAGAGAAGGAAAAGTAGGAGGAGGATAGGATGATCGAGGTGATGGTGGTAGAAAAGAAGATGATAAGAATGATTGGGATGAGGAAAATGAGTGAATTATCAAAAATGTTTATTAAACTTATTAAGAAAAGGAGCAATTACTAAAAAAAAAACAAAAACTCGATAAAATAAAAAGTAGAATAATAAAAACAACGTTAAAAGAAAATGGTTTTTAAAAAACGAGAAAAAATAATAAAAATTGAAAAAACAAAATAATAGAAAAAGAAAAGAAAAATGTGAATAAAAATGAATGTAATGGAATCAACGCTTTTCCACCATTTAATTTGTCTCCTGCCTTGTTCTTTGCCTAATGTTCCATTATTTAATTAATTAATCTTTCCATTCATTTTTTTATTAGATAATTTATTTATTTAAGTATTTTTCTAACAAATTCAAGAAGTTTCAATATCTGAGAAATTTAATTATATTTTTTGTTCCATTCACGCATTTCTTTTTTGATCATTTATTCACTCATTCACTCATTCACTCCTTCATTCAATTCCAGCTATCCCCATCCTTAACTTACCCCACCCACCTCCTACCCCTCTAACCCCCCACCTTCTAATCGTCTAACCACCCACCTCCTACCCGTCTAGCCACCCATCCGTCCACGCACCTATCCATTCACCAACCCATTCGTACATCCATACTTTCCACCCATCAATCCACACATACACTCATTTACCCATCCATAATCATCGAAGCCTACACCTACCTATCTATCATCCATCTATCCATCCAATCATGAACTCACTTTCCCACTTTCCCATCTATCCATCTTTCCATCCATCCATCTCTCCATTCATCCACCCCTCTACCGATCCATCATGTTCATCTAAACACCACGTTTATTTGTGATGCTGCCATCAATCCATATCCTGATTAATTCTATTAATGACTATTAACACTTCGAATAATAATGATAGTAATAGTAATAATAATAATAATAATAATAATAATAATAATAATAATAATAATAATAATAATAATAATAATAATAATAATAATAATAATAATAATAATAATAATAATAATAATAATAATAATAATAATAATAATAATAATAATAATAATAATAATAATAATAATAATAATAATAATAATAATAATAATAATAATAATAATAATAATAATAATAATAATAATAATAATAATAATAGTAATAATAAACAAAAAAAATAAGAAAATACTGAAATTATAAAAAGAAAATAAATAAAATGATAAAAGAACTAAAAAATGAGAATGATCAAATAATGATAATTATATATAAATAATATAATTAAACAAGATTCCATATAAATATTTATATCATCTCAAAAAATATATAATCATTATCAAACTGATAAAACATTTACACTGTAATTATATCACAATTATCAAATAATTCATATGTTTTAGTTGATTTTATTATGTGTTATTTATGCATAAATTATGAAATAAGATTCTGCTTACTGAGTTCAAGGGTGGGAATCTTTTTGTCTCAAAATTATTATTTTTTATTATTTCTTTTTCGCACTTTAAAATTTTTCTTCTTTTTATTGAGTTTCCAATGGATGATTACTAGGTTAATATATTTATCAATTTTATATCGTTTTTTTTCACTTTGAAGTTTTTTTTCGTTTTTTTAATTTATTTTTTTTCATTTTTTTCCAATATTTTTGTTATAAAAATAATTTTTATTTTTATTATTATTTATTTAATATTGTTATTCTTGTTATTGTTCTTATTATGATATTGTTAGCAGACGACATTTAATTGGATCTTAAAGCGTTGTTTAGTGCAACGACTACAACTGGAATTTGTAAATTTATCGAAAAAAAAACTCAAATAACACTAATAATGTTAATAAAAATAATAATAGAAATCTATATACTTTTTTGAGATAACAAAAAATAAGTAATATAACAAAAAAAACGTCAGTTGGAAAAAGAAAGAAACAGCAAAAACAGAATAAAAAAACACAATAATAACGATAAACAAAATAATTTCAAACTATAAAATTATTCAATAAAATGAATAATAATAAAAAAAAAAAACAAAAATAATAAGAAAAACAATAAAAATAATAAGCTTTGAAATGTGCGTCTAAACCTAATCCCCAATTATAACATGTGGGATCTTATTTTGATTGTTTTTTTGTTTATCATTATTTTTTTTTTCAATTTCATTTTTTTTATTCAATCATTTCATCATTTTAGAGTTTTTTCTTATTTTCTCATATAATGAAGTTATCATCAAAGCTTGCTTTTTTTGAGATATTGATAATTTCAATAAAAATGTATCAATAGCTTTTTTAACTGAGTGGCTTTTTATTAACACAATTTTTCTGAATGATAATAAAAAAAAATTGAAAAATAAGAATAAATAATAATAACGGTACTGTAATAATATAAACACCTCAACCATTTCAGAATCGCCATGCACTTTTCACAAACATCTCAACAACACAAACAACAATTGTTTGCACAACAACAACAAATCCTCCAGCAACAACAACACCAACTAATACAACAACAGCAACCATTATCAGACTACCCATCGAGTCATTGTGTCTCTTCAACCTACATTCACAATAACAACAACAACACAGACAACAACAACAATAATAGCAACAACAACATAGACACCCCTATAGACACAACAAACGCGAGTTATTACGATGAAGCTTTATATCCTTCTTGTTATCGATCAACCACCACCACGCCTTCCACCTCCCTTTACACCACCCAGCCCCACAACTATCTATCTCTCATGGCTTACAACTACGACACAACCTACCCTCAATACCCCTTTTCTCAACGCTACCCCTCAGGGAGTTTCTACCCTCAAATGGGGTACGGGGTGAGCCCCGGCGGAAGTAATATGGGACAAGAAATGGTTAAACCGCCGTATAGTTACATCGCTCTTATTGCAATGGCGGTTATGAATAGCCCTGATAAGAAGGTTACCCTCAACTCTATCTACCAGTTTATTATGGACAAGTGAGTGATGTTTTTTTATAGAAATTTAATATTGATTTTTTCATAGAAAATTATTTTTTATTATGATTTTAATTAATTTTTGATGTTGATTACTTTGTTTATAATGCTAATATTCCAGAAATTTTGATAATTTTTTTTGATGTTTTAACACGTTGCAATATACTTCAAAAAGATTTTTTTTTCTCATCATTAATTTTTAGGTTTTTGTTATTTTTATAGTCTTAAATGTTATATTCTTGAATCTTTATTCCTGTTTAAATCAATAAAAATAACTGTTATATGCGTTTTAATTATTATTTTGATAGCTTTTAATTCACAATGACTTATCAAAAGCTTTTGAATGATATGCAACAGCTACCGAAAAGCTTTGTTTTAGTATAGAACATGAAATTGATTGTGTTTTTAAAATTGATTGCAACTCCTGATTCGCAATAGCATTAAGATTTTAATGCTATAAAAGTAATTATCCATGGATTCAATATTCTAATTTAAAATTTTGAAATCTGTTAAGTTTTGAACTTAACACATTTTTACAGCCGCATCACCTGTAACGCAAATCATCAAAGAATATGCAAATTTAGCAAATTTTGATTTCTATAAAATTATAAGTTAGTTTACCAAAAAAATCTAACTTTTTGTTAAAAAAAATCATATTTTTTAATTTTTTATTTATCTACCCATCTCTAAAAGAGTTTGAGTGCTTCTTAAAAATCGGAACTATGTCTGCGATCGTCTTGTCTAATAATAACAAATATGTCTTAATCTTTCTTCTTTTGAGACAAAATTTTAGCTTTTGAAAATAAATTTCAAACTATGATCAAAAAAAATTTTTTTGTAAATCCAAATACCGGCTGAAATGTCAATAAACCTACTCATAATCGTACATGCTGATTGAAAAACTAAATTTCAGATACCAGAAGCTTAAAAACTACGTTTAAACTGTCAAAAAAAGATGCATAAAAATTAGCGCCTTGTAGCTAATGAATTAAGAAAGTGCTTAAAAAACTGAATCCTCGTAAAAACATCCAAAACGCCTGAAATAATCTCAAAAACCTTCAACAAATGCACCATAACCCACAGATTTCCTTACTACAGAGAGAACAAACAAGGCTGGCAAAACTCCATCCGCCATAACCTCTCACTGAACGAATGCTTCGTCAAGGTAGCCAGAGATGACAAGAGACCCGGTAAAGGTGGGGTTCAACTACGGCAATTATATACCTGTTTAACTATAGATTTTATATATCTTTTCAACTTTAATTATTTATTTGAATTTTGGCGTATATTTATCTGTTAAATTTGATTTAGTCGTTTGAATCTTACATTTGTGATGATTGGACTTAATACAATGATTTTTTTCCTATCACTGCCGCTAGACACAAAAACTACTATACTTTAATATCACAAAAGCAACTAAGCACCCGCACACTACTAAACCTCCGAAACACTTATAAACCTCAAATTTAAACTAGCCCTAATGAAAATTTTCTTCGAGCGTTTCAAGTGATTTAAGCCAACAAAACTAAATCCTTTAACCCACATAAACACTGTTTATCCCACCACAGGAAGCTATTGGACTTTAGACCCGGACAGTTACAACATGTTTGACAATGGTAGTTATTTGAGAAGGAGGAGGAGGTTCAAAAAGAAAGACGCTGCCTACAAAAGCAGTCGAGAATCCGATGGAAAAGAGGATGCGACGGAGGCTGGAGAGGATGAAGGTCAGGGTGATGTACCTGAGGGAAAAGATACTGAATGTGAGGATAAGGATCAACCGGAAGTGAGTGTCAGTAGTAGCGCTAGTTGTGGTGAGGTGGCGAAAGAGAAAGTGAAATCTGGTAAGGGTAAAAGCAGCTCGGAACAACTTGAATCTAACGATGACAAAGACAGCATAGATAACATAGGCAACTATCTCTACTACCATGTGTACCCCCAACAACAACAGTATTCCACCACCACCACAACTACCGCAACAACCACTAAAAGATCTTCATGCGTCTATGAGAATTGTAAAAGTTCAAAATCAAAAAAGCGCGCCAGAAACAGTAACAAAAGCAATGCGGCGGAGATTGCAACAAACGTCGATAACGATAATCTCTTTTTACAACAATACAACAGAAGTACTTTTATAAAGAACGAAAACGACCTTCTACAACAACAACAACAACAACAAAGCAAACAACATTGCTACGACGCTTACAACTATGCATTCGAATCTCAACAAACAACATCGCAACAACAACAACAACTGACTTCACACCAACAACAATATTACTCGTACAACTACGATTCTCTTTATCGCAACATTCTCAACAAGTACAACATGGCCGATAACAAGAACAACGCCAACAATAATGAATTATCATTGAAATTCTACAACCAAGAATACTACAACTACTACCAACAAATCAGTCAACAAAAACAACTCAACGACACCAACAAACTCAACGAAGATGAAGACAAAACAACAACAACAACCTACCACCAACAACAACAACATTTCGGTAACACATCACAGTTTTTTTCTCCATCGTACAACTCATCATCATTCTTTTTTCACCCGTACTTCCTTCACCTTCCCCAAGACCCAGACAAAACCGCCCACCCACCATTCACCAACAACCCTCTCAATCCCGATAACGATGATGATGGTGGTAGCGGTGGTATGGCTGGTGACGATGAAGAAGAAGAAGATGATTATGTTACTAAGTCTAAAATTAAATCAAGAGTATTATCACCGTCTTCGTCATCATGTTTATTCAAATCACCACCATCATTATCCACATCATCACCTCCACTACTGCATCCATCATCACTTTTACCAGCATCTTCATCATCTTTTTTATTGTCTTCATCATACTTACCAACATCATCATCTTTACCATCGATATCATTATCATCACCACAATCATCATCTTCTTCGTCTTCATCTTTACTATTATCGTTTCAACCGCTTATTTCTCATCACCTACACTCCAAGCCAACTTTAGTGAGCATTTTGGAGGGAAAGAATACTATTGGTGCCAAATTCAACAACAACAATAATAACAACAATAGAAAGAATAACGAAAATAATAGCAATAATAATAATTTAGAGGGCAATGATATGATTATCAATAGCTTAGTTAAAAGCGATGGTGATGATTATGATGCCCAAGTTGGTGGTGAAAATAAACAAAAGAAAGAAAATAATAATAATAACAACTATAATAATGATAATAATAATAATTTTAATAATAAAAATAATAACACAGTTATTCCCCCTTTTAATAGTTTCACGCAGACAGAAAATAACTGTTTCAAGACAGTAACTAATTATTTTGTTTAGTACTAATAATAATAATGAATTGTGCAATAAAAATAATGAAAAAATATTGCAAATAATAATAAATCGTGCAATAGTAAGGGAAATAATAATGCTGGTAAATTGATGGTTTATGTTTGTGTACCGATTCTTCAACGGACCTAGATCTTGTGAATAGACTATGTAAAAACATTCAATTGAATTTATATGATAAAATTATGCTAGTTATTTATAGTAACAGCATAATTATTAAACTATTTGTGAAAATATTATATAATCTTGTTTTAAACATCTATCTTTCTATCTATCTATCTATCTATCTATCTATCTATCTATCTATCTATCTATCTATCTATCTATCTATCTATCTATCTATCTATCTATCTATCTATCTATCTATCTATCTATCTATCTATCTATCTATCTATCTATCTATCTATCTATCTATCTATCTATCTATCTATCTATCTATATCAAAAATTGTGCTAAATAGCAGTAGTAACATTAGATGAATGATAAAAAATAATATTGATTGTAATAACAAAAATTCATAAGATTCAAGAATACAGAAACAGATTTCAAAGAAGTAAAAATGCTATAACACCAATAGTTAAAGATTAAAATAACAATACAATATTAATGAAAAAGTAACAATAATAAATGTTCACGTGGAAATAATAAAAATAATAATATTCAAAAAATAACATGAAATGATAATATTAATAAAATAACAAAATAAATTTCAATAATACAAGAATTGCATATTAGCCATATCACTGCTTCATAATCACATTCTATAATCATCGTTTTACCCATCTCATTATTATTCTTATTATTATTATTCCAATCAGTATAATTGCTTCATTGTCATCATTATTTTGATATTATTATTGCTATTATTATGATTTCATTAATGTTTTTCTGAAGTTATTTATGCTATAAACACAGTTATGATTTTATTACTTTCATCTATACTACCATCAGTTATTATTATGCTAGAGGGTTGCAACCTTTTTTAGTACCATCGTTTGTTAAGGCAATGGTTATGGGCATATTAGCGTTAACCACAAGACTAGACCCTATGCATAAATTTAGAAAAAAACTAAACATATCAGTAGTCTTTACCGTTATCGTATTAAATATAACACCATTGTTTGCATTTATCACACCACCATCATCATTGTTATATTTAATGTTAAAGCACTCCTATGATATAACATGCAGTCAAAAAATTAATAATGACTACTGTTACATCACTGTTATTTCCATTTACAACGTTATAAGTTAACAATGTTATTATAAGCTTTATATACTTATGTTATATAGGATGTTAGCATGTTATTCCATGCTAGCTTGAAAACGAACGTATAAAAATTTTAAATACTGAATCATTAGTGTTAAGCGCTAAATTGATAGTGTTAAAGACTAATCTAGTGTTAAATGCTAGAGGATATTATATTCAATTGCAACTATCCTGTTGCTTATATATAGGGGACATTCAACCAATCACATCTCACCATCGCCCGTAATTCCTTCACCAAGGGTAGAACTCAATGGCTTTTATTATTATTATCATTGAGCTTTATTGTTATTGTTACTACTACTATGCCCTCTTATTCTTATTACTGTTATTATTATTATTATTATTTTAATATTATTCACGTTTTTTCATTAATTTTATTACAGTTATTTCAAAGTTATTACTCTTTCATTCTAATTATTACCAATGTTATTATCCGCAGTATTATCGTCATTACGAAGCATTTCCTCTTAGTATTACTTGCATATATAATTTTTCCCCTATGATAACCGTACCAACCACCATCGTCGATATAGCAGTAGTGTTATATAAGTAGTTGTGTATTTGTAGTGTTGTTAGTGCTCATGGTAGTGGTTACTGATGCTGTTATAATAATGTGATTAAATTAGTAATAGCTGCTAGTTCTGTTATATCTTCAGAGCAATCTCTTAAATAATTAACCATTGGAATAATAAGAATATTAGTTTAATAATAATTGAAACCATGGAAATATCAATGGAATACAACAATATTCAATATTGATATGAATTCGAAAAAACTATATAACTGTTATACGATAAAAATATTTCAAAACCAAACTGTTAGTATTGTTATAACACTATAATACTTATAAATATAATCTTTCGTCAAGGTATAACCGCTGTAGGATATTTAATCTGTTATATAGATATGTTATATATAGTAATATATCTGTTCTATAACCATTTATATATATATTTTATCTGTTATATAGATATTTTATATATATTTCATCTGTTATATAGATATGTTATATATATTTATTCTGTTATATAGATATGTTATATATATTTATTCTGTTATATAGATATGTTGTATATATTTATTCTGTTATATAGATAAGTTATATATATGTGTTATATATATTTAATCTGTTATATAGATATGTTATATGTAGTAATATAACTGTTACATAACCATTTATATATATATTTATTCTGTGATATAGATATGTTATATGTTGTTATATAACTGTTGTTAACAGTAACACCATTTATGTTATATAGAAGTTATATATTGAAATTAACGTTAGTTCATATGTATTAATGAATATGTTTATATATAGTTATATATGCGTGTATATTTGTGTTATATTTATGTTTGTATGGTTTCTTATAGATTATTATATTATTATTATTATTATAGATTATTATATTTTTCTTGTTATTCTATTATTATTATTATTTGTTTAACAATCTTTGGTTGTTCTACAGTATTTTTTTTCTCGATTTTTATAGAAATCTTTTATTTCGATCATTTTTTATGAGATTATTTCAATTATTATTATTTACGTTATTTTTAATTTTTCAATTTTTATTGTTTTTATTATGTTACACCACCACCTTGTTTGTGAATTTTGTTTGCAAAGTGTTTCACGTCGTGCGCTTCTTGTCCGTGAATTTTAAATAAAATAACGAAAATTTTAACTCCATTTGTATCGATTTCACCTGCTAAAAGATGACTCGAAAGATCTTTAGAATCTATCTAAAGTCCATTGAGTTAGGGGGGACTTTTTATTGGTTAGTTGGTGAGATGGTGGAGAGTTAGTAAGTTATTGGGTAGATCATCAACCTCATCATCATCGTTTTACGTCCATTTCCATTGGTTGGATGGAAATGGTAATAGATTATGTAATGAGCTTAAAACAGTTTGGTAGTTCGTAGTCAATTGGTCAAGAAAGGTGTGGTTATGTTTTTAAAGGGTTACTTGGAGAGTTAGTCTTAGATACTTAATTAAAAACAACAGACGCTAAAAATTTTACCCAGACCGGAATTCGAACCCCGTGGCTATAAAACACCAAAAAAAAAAAATATTTCATGAATCAGAGGGTAATAATTGGATACTGAAAATGATGTTTGTGATGATAACAGATGGAATCCTTCTATTTAAGGTGTAGGTAATTAGAGGATTATAGAAATAAGGATAGTGGAAATGAAGAAATGACTATAAAGACAAGGTTGGTGATGATGAAGAGGAAGATGATGATGATAAAGAAGAAGATGATGATGAAGAAGAAGATGATGATGAAGAAGAAGATGATGATGAAGATGATTATGATGAAGAAGAAAAAGAGGATGATGAAGAAGAAGAGGATGATGAAGATGATTGTGATGAAAATAAAGATGGTGTTGATGATGAAGAAGAGGAAGAAAAAGAAGAAGAAGATGATGATAAGGATGATGAAAATAAAGATGGTGTTGATGATGAAGAGGATGAAAAAGACGACGATGCAAGACTAGATTCCTATATAAACAATCAAGCGAAATGAATAGGAAGGTCTAACTATTTTCACATGTGTGTGTCTTGAGAAAAGTTAACTTAGATTACAACACGTTTTAAAACTTTTTGAAATCACTTGATGAACTTTTGAATGCATTATATGAGAAAAGGTTGTGTCTGTGAATTGCCACACACATGCTTAGACATAAGTAGCTAAGTCTTTATATAAAAGCACATAGACACACACATACAAAAACATATAAAACATAAACATACTCATACACACACAAACACACGTATACACACGGAGCATTTAGAGAGCAATAGAAAACTTTATTAATTTCCCATCGCACCATTATCAAAACATTCCTCCTATGCGAGATTCCTTATTTAGTATCTTTAGTTCTGTTGTGTGTTTCTGTGTCTGTATGTGTTTTTTTGTGAGATCATGTGTGTGTGAATCTGCATACCTACAAAGAATGTTTGTATATGTGGGTATAATTCTAAACGTGTGTATGTGTGTGTTGTTATATCTCATATTTGGGTAAGTACGTGTATAAAACGTACGTGAAGACATAAACTTGTTCTGGTAAACAGCCCCTATAAACATATTTCAACTCTCCGTTTAGTTTGAATTTAAATGCCAAACAAAAACATATCACCAAAGAGCATTTTTAACAAATAAAATAAAAGGTAGAAGTTTTAAAAAAAATCATTTAGAAATTCAAAAAATTAGCTGAACCAATCAGATTTTACGGTTTTTCTAAAAATAGTTGCCTTTCAAACTTGGCCAGTTTTCTGAGTTTCATGCTTTTCGACCGAAAATGGTTTTTAAAAAATTTTAAAATTATTAATTTTAAAAAATTATTTAGGTTAAAAGAAAAAAATTTGAATAGAATTAAAATCACCTGAAACCATTATTTATACAAAATTCATCCTCATAGTGAATATAATAAGAGTATAGAAAAAAACAAACAAAAAAGAAAACAATAAATAAATAGAAGGAACGATGATAACAATAGAACAAAGGTAAATAGATAACAATTGGTTTGAATAAATTTAATATTTGGGTTGCGTTGCGAGGATGAAGAAGAAAAAGAAAAGGAAGAAGATGATGAGGATGAAGAATAAGATGGTGATGAAGAGAAAGAAGAAAAAGAAGAGAAATAGATGATAAGAAGAAAAAAAAATTTTGAAGAAGAGGAAGAGGAGGAATGAAGAATTGGTAATGGTGAAGATAAAATGAAGATAATGGTGATGAAAATTAAAGATTTAATGGTTATAAAACTTGTGGTCACAACTATGAATATAGAAATATATATAGTACAACTACAAACATAATAATAAATATAATCAATTGAAAAAGTAAGGGGGAAACTAATATTTTAAGTAATCATTAAAAAATAAAGGTGAAAACCCAACGATTAATAATCAAAATATCACTAGTTAATGTGAAAGAAAAAACAACATTTAACACCTAAAAACAGTGGTTATCAATTGGTAAGAGGAATATGAATGATAACCAATAAAGAGAAAGATGTCAAAATTAGTAAAAAATAAATTAATTAATAAAATAAATATAGAATAAATATATTGCTAAAAAAATATAAAATAAATTAATTTTTAAAAAATATATAAAATAAATTAATTTTTAAAAAATATATAAAATAAATTAATTTTTAAAAAATAGATAAAATAAATTAATTAATAAAATAAATATAGATAATAATTAATAAAGGAAAATGCCGATTTCTGCTGCAAACTAATCCAAAGGGCATTTCTGTTCGTTTATTTTTTCTAACTCAATTTTCACCTACTTAAACAAACAAATAATCTTCTGTCTGTGTGTGTATGTACGTGGTTGAGTGTATGTTTGTGTGTTTGTATGTCTGTGTTTTTGGCTGTGTGTGTATGTGTGTTGATTGTTGGGTCAGTTTGAGGTTTGTGCGTGACAAAAAGGGTTATTTTGTCTGTGGAATACTTATTATGTTTTGTGCTCGTTGATGTGTTTATATGTATTTAAATGAGCATAATAAAGTATACGTGTCTTTAAAGCCCACAAAAAAACACGTACACACGTACAAACACACACAGGGCTAATGAAGATATCATATGCTATCATAAAACCCTCATCAATTTCTTTTCAAAACATATTGTTTGACCAATCGCCATTATCTATCCATCTATCCCTAAACATAAGCCAATGGCGAAAAGAGGTCAACGTTAAGTTGAATGCGTTAAACCTGTTCAAAGAAGATAAAGAAAAGGACAAAAAGGACCGCAAGAAAGAAAACTCAGGGACTATAACAGATCTTAAATGTCTTCAATGCAACAAGGTCTGCCTTAACAAGACTGGTTTAGCGAATCACATCAGACTATCACAAACCACTGACTTTCAAGCAACAATAATTTGTCAATTCTGTGGTAATAAATTCAAAAAACAAGGAATGCCGAATCATAAGAAGAAATGTCAAAAAACAGCAACACATACCCTTTCTGCACCTGCCTGAAGGTGGATGAATCCAGCTGAAGAAGAAGAAGATCCATCTATCCATCCATTCATTCATCCATCCATCTTTTCTTTCATTCCTTTATTCGTTCATTCATTAACCCAATTATTTATTCATTATTTTGTATAACTATTCACGATTTATCTGCTTTCATTATCCACTTATATTGAACCCGTCAGAATAATTTTATCACCAATTGTCTTTTTCATTATTAAATTCTTTTAAAGTTCTCCAACAACATGTCAATCTATCATATATTTTTCAACCACCTTTCCACCCATTTACTCACTCATTTATTCACCAACCTACCCATCCAATCATCCAACCAGCCCACCCATCCATAAATCAACTCACCGACCCACCATCACATCCCATCTTCTTCATCAAAAAAACCCACCCATCCAACTATCCACCCAACCAAATACCCACCACCTCATCCACCAAAAAGCGCACCGACCCACCATCCCACCTATCCCATCAGCTACCCATCCACACTCCAACCCTCACCCATTCACATTTCAACCATCATCCACCAACCCACTCATCCACCATCAACCATCCACCGCCCACCCACATCACCAATCCACCTGATGAAGCTACCTAGCATATGCCTCTAATCGACCTTTGACGTCATACTAATACGTCACCAAGCACAATGAATAATAAAAATAATAATAAATGTTATTATGGTATTATTTTTATTTTCATTAAAGGAGTAAAAATCAAAAAAAAGTACACAAAGAAAATAAAAAAGGTAATTATTTAGTATATAACAATAATACTACTAAACCAAAAAATATAACTAACAAACCATCAATAAAAACACAATAAAATTAAAAAAAAGTTTAATTAATTATGATGAGGTGATTATAGTGATGACAATGGCCATATTATGGCGTATCATGACTCGGTTGTTAACC
>OZ038327.1:2266352-2294352 GCA_964035795.1 Pterobdella sp. o SKG-2022
TATTTCATAGTTGTTTCTATTTATCTATATTTACCAGTATTTTTTTTGTACATGTGTTAATAAAATATGTATTTTCTAAATGACTCAATGAAGCTTTACTCTCAAATAACATACTTTTAAATTTTTTTTCAACAAAAACTATTTTGATACAGTGTTCAATAATATAAAACATTATCGTAGCAACAGTTGAATTTCTCATAGTATAATATGTTTTAATAGTTTAACATTGTTATTTGTTGTTAACAAATAAATAAATTTTTGTTATTAATGAGGATAGATTAATTATAATGAAATCTTATTTTCAATAATTTTTAATATAATAATTTCTGATAGTATTATAATATAAAAGTTATAATATAATATTATGTCAAACACAGCTTTAGTATTATGTTATGTTCACTTGATTTTTTTTATATGTTCAATAGTACTAGATAAACTAAAGGTTTATACAAATCTCCCATTGTTTCATTTCTCAAGGTATTTATCTGTTGATTTATATATATATATATATATATATATATATATATATATATATATATATATATATATATAATCTAATTAATAAAGAATAAAATCTAATAAATAAACTATATATAAATAAAAGTAAGACATTCAACACAAGTAAGAATAAGATTATAGTGGCATTGAATTGTATACATGTAAGAATAAGCTAGATTGAAAGCTGTGGATATTTATAACATCCACCTAGTATATTAGATTAATATGAGGATAATCATGTTGAAAAACTAGATTAATTGGGAGACATAAAAACCGCAGAAACTGCTTTTCAAAATAATCGTTATTTCATTATTCTGTTATATATGTGTCAATAACTGAAACGCACTCGTGTGAGGATTAAGAATATTCTATTTTTGACGGCATTTATATAAGACTGCCAGCCAAACTGACGTCATTTTTGAAATTATTAAATTCAAGATCCGCTGTTCCCACAATTGGGTAGTTTGCCTTGCTGTTGTCAACAAAATGAAAGATCATTCGCCAAGCCAAATGACAATGATACCAGAATATCAGTTTTCTATTGTTATTCAGGTTTAACACAAAAGTAGCCTTTATCTATAGGCAATATAGTTCATCAGCAAAACCCAGAACAAAAAATTTTGTTAATTAAAGCAAAAAAAATATATTATTATTATTGTTATTATAATTGTTGTTTTCTCTTTGATGTTCATTCAATGTATCAATTATGATGGCGGAAGTTTTTGTAGTAATAGGTCTTGTGATGGGGTTTTTTCATCCATATATCTATCTATCTATCTTTCCATCTATATCTATCTATCTATCTATTTATCTTTCTACCTCCATTTCTTATGGGTACCAGCGATGACGTTGAGAGTAGAGAGGATGATTGTATGACATGAAACAGACAGGTAAAGATGAATAGAGCACTGGTATTTTTCAGTATCAGTCCCAGTTAATAATAGAAATAATAATTACTATTATTGTTTTCTTATTTTGTTTTTAGTTTTTTATATTTGCTTCATCGTTTTCAACTTTCTAAATTTACTATGATAAATATAAGATCCATGAAAAAATAGGGAAATAATAATAAAAATAAAGTAACAGCAATAAAAAAAAATAATAATAAAAACGTGGTGTTAAATCGATTCATTATTTATAAAAAATCGCTCAGACATATATTATTAAGGTGATCATCATCATCATCATCAACACCACCTTATTTATCATTTATTTGGCGGGTAATGGGTTAAGACCATGATTCAATTGCACCATGAACCCAATTTATAACATCCACACTTATATTTGAATTTATAACTATCAATATTTTTTCTATTGTGTGTCACAAAACGAAATTTCTTTTTTCTTGTTATTTTTTTCAAAATTTATTTCATGCTTCTAATTCCTCATTTTTCTTTTTCTTCTTTTTTTATCTTTTCATTAACCACTACATTCTCATTCATATTTTCTTTCTCCTCCTCCTCCTCCTCCTCCTCCTCCTTCTCCTCCTCCTCCTCCTCCTCCTCCTCCTCCTTCTCTTCCTCCTTCTCTTCCTCCTTCTCTTCCTCCTTCTACTAGATCATTGTTATACAATTCCGATCATTGAACTCCTATTGATTTTATATTGTATCTTTACTCTGTCGTTTTTAACGTTCAAATGATTTTAAGGCAAAAATTACATAATATTTGCGTATCAAATCAAATTTTGTTGTTTTATATAATCTTTTTTTTATTTTCGTATTTATTCTATAATTTTTCTATCTATCTTCCCCTTAATTTATCAAAAACAAAAAATATACATGAAAAAATAAGAATCGAATTTTACTCAGAAAATAAACAAATAGCATTTATTTTACCAGTTTACTCAATATATCAAGGCTGATAATAATATTGATAAATATAATAATAATTGTTATTATTTTTTTTGGTGAGAAAAAGTTATTACCTTTAGTATTATAGATCGATTATATGTCAGGTTGACATTTCTGTATACAGAACTAGTTTTGTTTTTCCATGTTATTCATTAAATATTGGTTATAATAGGAATAATAATATGTATATAATAACAATAAAAAATATTAGATATAAACAAATGCTGATAGTTATTTTTTTGAGTAATGTGTAATAATATAGATCAACTATAAGCAAACAAGTTAATAATAACAGCAGTAGTATAAATAATAAAAATAAATGCTACTACTAATAATAGATTTGTTTTTTACTTATTCGTGTGTATGTGAGAAGAGTTTTTCTATATCCATTTATAATATTAATAGTAGTGACAAAGCAATAATATCCCTTATAACAACGATAAAAAAAAATAATAACGTTAATAATAATAATAACACCGCAGCATGTGTGGTCCGCATAGGAGGAATCTCAATGTCATACGGCCTCTTGGCTCTGCTGAGTGCTCTGGTGGCTGTGCCGACTTGCCAAACTATTAAGGGTTAGTGGTGCCTGTGAAGGTGGGAAAATGTTAGGGTATTTTGCTTTTAGCGGCTAGTAGTGCGTGTTAGGGTGATAGAATGCTAGTGTGTTTGATATATCGATTGAGAGTTGGAGAATTTTAAAATAGCTTGCTTTTAAGGGTTGATGGTGCTTACTAATTGTCAACGGCCTTTTGAAAAAATAATAATTAACCACAAAATTCATCATCTAATCTTACTTTTTACGATTCCAATCTTTAATAACAGCCACCTTAAGTCCACCAACATTCACCCATTCATCATCAACATCTACCATACTCCCCAGGACACACAGGGGCATTTCTGATTTTCTCTATATTTTTCTCTGCACTATCCCTCATAAGCCAAAGTGCCTTCCAGATATGGTTGGCTGCGGGAGGGACGTTGGAGAACTGCTCTGAGTTGGAGAGATCCTTGTGGCATGTCGGACTGCAGAAGTTTGTGGGAGAGGGGGAGGTGATTGGTAATGATAATAGTACTAATAATAGTGATAATTATGATGCTGAAGCCTGTATAAGTCAGCTGGTAAAGCATTAGATTAATTATCTTAAGTTACTGGGTTCCCATGTTGGATCGAAAATTGGCACCTGTTCTACAGTGTGTTTTCACTACTAAATTCATATAAATAAGACTAAAAACGATAAAGGAATAAAAGTAATAATAATTTTTTTTGTCAAAATTACCCAAAAACCCATAACAGGATAGGCTCAGCGCAGATCTTAGACATCCTAAGAATCATCCTGCCCGACATCGCCACCCTCTTTACATCCATCGCCATCTACCTTTTCAGTCGCATCCTACTACCACACCACCCTCACGGTCGCGCCACTAAGCCTACGGCCAACCTGATACAGGTGCTCAGCGGTACTTTGGTTGTGGTACTTCTTGCCCTGTGTGGAGTCACTAACCCGTCTCTTGTCACCGCGGTGTATTTTCTGGCTTTCTTGCTCGTCGCATCGTTGTGGGCGTGTACTGTGCCTTTTGGGAAGTTTGTGGTGTTTGGGAGAAGTTTTATGGGTAGATAATAAGTAGATCGATATATAGATATATAGATATCTAGATAGATAGTCAATTATAATTAAACCTTAAATTATCTTTGCCATAGATGGTTTGTGGTGACAGAAGCTCTTTTATTGGTCTATAATTTCCTCCATCTTGTATTCTTCTACACCAATCAACTGCCTGCATTTCAAAATCTCTGGCCCACACACACCAATCTCACAGCTTCATTGGTCGAAAGGTTATTTCAAGATTTTAAAAATAAATTTCTAGTTTAGCTTCTTGTTTTGAAATAAATTTCATTTCAACTGGATAAAAAATTTGATATTCATATTATATAAAAGTAATTCAAAGTTTTTTTTAAATTTAAAAAAAAATATTTTTTCTTTTTTTTAGTACTTCAACTATCATTACATATTAATTTAATCACAATATAACTAATGAACACGATAAAATGCACTAATAGCCAGTACAAAGCATTTTGTTACTAAAGTACAGCTCAGTTGGCAGAGCATAAGACTAATTACCCAGTCACTGGGTTCGATCCCGTGTTGGACTGACAATTAACACCTGTTCCACAGTGTGTTTTTGCGACTAAATTCATAAAAATTGAACTATAACGACGATAAGCGATGAAATAAAGTTAACGAAGCGTTCAAATCTTGAGTCATAGCTGATGACTTGTTATATTGTATATATTCAAATAAAACACTTTTAGGAGTTTATTTTATTCCACGAAGCTTTTCGTAAGATGAACTTACATTATCAAGTGGAGGTTCAAGTATATTTGTTATTTTAAAACTTTCAATTTATCTTTTTGTACCTTGTAATTTTGTTTAAGCCCGTTTCGTTTTTATCGAAGTTTTTGCGATCAATGATTCGCATTATGCTTAAAACATAACTTAGTACTCAAAGAACTGTGAACATTTGCATGATCAAATGAATTATAAACGTCACGAAAGTCACTGTGTTTTTATTTTTTATAATTATTTTATAACGAAAAACATCAATCATGAGGAGTTTATATCATAAATTTTTGTCAAAAATTATAGCTTTTGATTCTCAATAAATGTATCAAAAATTCCTTCTTAATTGATGTTTCAAAATATTGAAGAAAAATACATACGATGTCTCTTGAAAATTAATTATTTTAATAATTATAAACATTATATGACGTCGATACAATAGTAAATTTCAAACAATCAAAATTATATAAATACCTACCTATAAAACCGCACCAAATCAGGTTAGTGGGCGTTCCCAGAGTGGTAGTAAACAACTGCTCAGAACCATGGTATTTGGAAATCCAATCGAATATCAATGCTGAAGAGCTGATCAACATCGTCGTTCTCATCCTCCTCTTCTTCGCATTGACCTATGACATGCTCTCTAGGATTTCAAGCGTATGTGACCTTGTTTGGTGGGATTTGATTGGGTGGAGGGTGGGGATTATTGTTATGTGATTGGTTATAAGAAATTGATCTGCTGCATATTATTGGTTGGGGGATGATGGTTGCGCTGAAGGATATCATTAACTATATTTTGAGGAAGAAGAAACTAGTATAATGTGATATGATTGGATGAAGGGTTGTTTTGTGAGATATGATTCGTTGCGGAACCTGGCTTGATTATTTGAGTAAAGTGTCTAGCGAGGGTGTTTGATGGTTAGTGTTATATGAGAATAAGTAGAAGGATGTAAAAGGATAATAATAAAATAATGAAAATAAATAAAGAAAAATGATAATGTTATCAAAAATAATATTATTATTAATACTACTACTACTAATACTACTGATACTAATACTTCTACTACTACTACTACTTCTACTAATAATAATAATTTATAGATTTTAAATAAAATGACGACGGTCAAAGTTAAAATTTCGGAAACATCGCGTGTGCGTCTGTTTTTAAATTTAAAATAGATTAAAACCTAGATCGATAGTATAGGGATGCCATATGAGTTTTGTGCTGTTATCATTGGGCTTAATGAGCTTGAGGTTATGATGGTTATTTATTATTATTATATATTATTATTATTATTATTTTTAAAAGTTTTCTTTATTTTTTAGTTTTTTTTATTAATTATTTTATTGGTTTTCGGGGGTTTATAAAAAAATTATTATTATTATTATTATTATAGTGCTATTATGTTATTAGCTTTTGTTTTACTTTAATCGCTCATTTTATTGGTTATTAGAAATTATTTTTAATTATTTTTCATAATTGTTTCGTTGATTTTATTAAAATTATTTTTAATGGTTATTTTATTGTTTTTATTTTTAAGTTAGTTAATTATTTTTATTTTTATCATTATTCCTCAAAGTTATGATTAGTTTTTTAAATTAATCCATTAATAGTTGGTTTAAGTTTATTTTTTAAAAATATTTTGTATTTTTTGACTTGATTAGGTATTCATTATGTTTAGTTTCAATTTAAAACCATTTTTTAATTAATTTCATTTAAGTTTGATTAATTTTTTAAAATTAGTTTCATTCTATTTTCATTTAATTAAAATTATTTTTTCCGATTAATTTCATTTTTAATTTTAATTTTATTCTTAGACCTCCACCGCTCTTTCGGACACCACCAATTTGAATACCATGGTAGACTCTTCATTTAATAATAATAATAATAATAATAAACTTGGTAATAATAATAATAATAAATGTGATAATAATAATAGTAATAATAACATTAGTAGCAATAATAATCATAGAGCAATTTTCACTTGCAGCGAAAGATATATATTTTTAAGCTAACATTTTAATAATAAAAACTATTAATTGAACTATTTTAAAATAATTCCAATAATTTATAAACTATATTTAATTTAAATAATGAAAATAGAATTAATTCTAATAAATTCTCTTCATTAGTTCCTCGTATTGATTCTCTACTACTCATTCACATTTGTTGTTTTTGTTATTTATTTTTTTGTTCTTTTTCATTTTTTTCAATATTTTCATTTGTTTTTATTTGAAATTTTTTTCTTATATTTTCAAAAAACAATGTAAAAAATAACCATATTTTTTGAAGGTATAAATTATTTTTTTACAACGCCTACCCGTTTATTCACTCACGCTTCTACATTCCATCTTCCCGCCCATCAACCCACTCGTCATCCCTCCTATCAAATCGCTCATCAACTCACCACCCATCTTTCCGCTCATCAATTCATCCATCACCCACAGACCCAGCCATTCTTTTTCTAACCCTTCCATCTATCCATCCATCCAACAACCAACCTCAACCTCTAACACCAGTCTTTTAAACCCATTTATTAACCAACCATCAGAACCACCCCAACTATCAATCCCTCTCCTCCTCAAACTCCAGGGATCACAGGCCTAGCATCTTTGAGGCTAATAAGAGGTGAGTAGTGGTAATAATAAGAATAATAAAATTTTTATTGATTTTTATTATTATTTCTTTTATTTTTAATAACATTTATAAAAGTTTAATCGAAAAAAACTTGGAAAAAGGGAATTTTTTTTTGTATACTACTGTGAATAATAAAAACAATAATAATAATCTTTATCATCATTATTTCCATTATCCTTGTAAAGACTAGAGTCAGTGAAGTCGGTGCTGATGATGATCGTTAACTACATGCTGAAGCAGAGCTACATCGCTGCCTTGATCATCATGATGGTGACAATAATAACAACAACAATAATAATAATAATAATAATAATTACAAAAAAACCACCCACACACCAAATTCCTAGCCCGGAACTTCACCAAAACATCGACACACTCGCCCAAACTCACCTTCACATTCTACCCGAATACTTCACTAACCCACCAACCTTTCTTCACCCTTTCACCAACCTGTCTACCCACCCACCTCTCCAACCCACCAACCACCCTTTTCTTAACCCAATATCTGTCCAACCCGCCTTCTACCCAACCCAATATCCAGGCATGGAGCATAGCCTACCACAGTTGGTTATCGTTAGTGTTCTTGTTGGCAGCCTGTCTTATATGGATGGTGCCGCAGAAGAGACAATGGGCTTTGAGGATGTCTCCTGTGATCCTGTTGTATGCGCAGGTGGGTGGGCGTGAGAGTGGTAGTGCAGAGGGCGGTAGTGAAAAATGATGGTGGGGATGATGATTGCGATATAGACAGTGATGCCTGTGGTGATGATAGTAATACTGAAAATTTAAGTTTCTATAATAATATCATTATTATTACGCAATTAATTAACATAATTATTTTTATTGATGTTATTCTTATCTACATTTATTATATCCTTCAGGTCCTCCTCATCCTCAACTACATATACAGCCTCCATCTCACTGGTTGATGCTTTTCATTAATAATAATAATAATAATAATAATAATAATAATAATAATAATTATTATTATTATTATTTTTCTTATTATTGTTATTGTAATTATCATTAGTATTATTGTTATTTTTGCTTATATTATTATTATTTTTTTTATCTAAAAGCTTTTGTATCATTATCATAACTACTACATTGGGCATAGAGCATCTTGATGCCTTTAATCGCATTGTATCCACATTCAAAAATGTTAGAATTTATTTTTAACTACTGGGATCTCGACTGCCACCACCATCATTGTTATTATTATTATTAATATCATAATCATTTTCACCGTTATCTTCACCATCATCATTACTATTCGCTTCATCACCACCGCCACCAACCAAAGACTTAGAACTACCAGTAACAACACCAAGTGGTTATCCCTTATCTGAAATAGGATTGACCAAGTCACCCCATGCGGTGGCTCATCTGTGTGTGCAGGTGGGGTGGGGATGGTTGTGTGAGTAGCATGGAGGACTGGGAAGTGGGAGAAAAAAGAGGGGATGGTTGGGTGGGTAGTATAGTGGTTTGGAGATGAATAGATGGTGGTTTGAGTGGGAAGTTTAGGGTGTGTTAAGGGTTTGGGTTAATGGATGAGGGGGTTTGGGGTAGGATTGATTGCGTAGATGTAGTGTGGATGGATGTTTTTGATTGGTTGGATCGATGGTGGTTTCTCATGAGGTTAGAATAATGTATAAAAAATCAATAAGCTATAAATTAATAACAAAAATCAAAATCAAAAAACAGTGCTTGTTTTCCATCGCATTCTTCGTCACTCTACGTCACCACGTTTGGGAGTCTAGACAGCCTGGTCAATATGTGGAGGAAAACACTGAGGTGGGTGAAGAGTTGATTGGTGAATGAGTAGTGGATATGTGGGTGGGTAGATAGACGGTAGGTAGGTGGGTGAGTGTGTGGTGGATATGTGGGTGTTGAGGGGATGCGTGGTAGATAGGTGTTTAAGTAGGTTATTGAATGGATGTTGGTAGACAGTTGAGGAGCTGTTGGTAGATAGTTGAGAAATGCATTGATGAACATTCGAATAAAAACGTCGCACACAGGTTCCTTACTCGAAGCTTTCAACTAGAAGTTTCTTAAGGAGAACATCAAGTAAGCGATAAAAAATTATCGTTGTCTTATTTTCAACACCAAGTTCTTGGTTTATAAATGCTGGTGTGGCATTTATGTATTTTTAATAATTAATTAACAAATTGATTGCTATGATATTTTTTGTTATTTAATATGAATTAATACATATAATCAAATTTAATATCGTTTTCAGTTCACTCCAAGGATGTTTTCCATCAGATAGGTAGTGTACATTGTAAATGCTGATTTAAGTAGAAATGCGAATATATTGTGAATTTCGAATCGAGTTACATTACAAATATATTCTGATTCAATAAATTATAAATAATGACTTTTTATTAATTTGTTTAAATAAAAATAATAATTCTCAAAATTTTTTCGTTTTTTTATTCAAAGAAAACATAATAAGTAAATTATCAATCTTCCAATCAACACACACACCAACACCAACCAACTCCAGGCGACTACACCAAGGGGGTCCTTATAAAGTATTGGATGCTGATGTGCTGTTTGCTCTTGTTGTTTATCTCTCTCCAAGACTGTGTGGTTTATAGGATTGTCTACATGATCTTCTTCTTCTTCTTCATCCTCTCTTTGCAGGTTCTTTGAGTGTTTTTGTTTCTTTTTGTGTATTCATTAATTTGTGTGTTAATTTGTCTATGTTGCCACCAAACCTGTACATCACCAAACCTATTGTTCACCGATCAATACATTCTCCACTCATTCAACCAACACACTCATCTACCACTCCTCTTCCTTCCAAACTCTTCCACCACCCACCACTACCAACAACAATCTACACACCTCCCATCCACGTACCCAAAAACTCACCCATTCACTACACTTATACACCACCAACTACCACATTTGTAAGCCTCCCACTCACCAACTACCACACTCATTTACCTTTCCTCTTTCACTCTCACCACCCACTACCACACCCATTTCTCCACCCACTACCACGCCCATCTCTCCACCCACTACCACACTCATCCAACCCACCTACCGCCACACCCATCCAACCCCCTTTTTTCACCTTTTCTACACCTACCACCCAGTTGAGCTACGGCTTCTGGAGAGCTATGGTGAAGGTGTTTTGGGTAATCGTTATCATCTACTCTATCGTCATCCTTCTCTCCATCTACCTCACCCAATTCATCAATGTCATCACTACTATTCATAATACCACCGGTATTTCCTATCAAGTGTGAGTTATTATTTTTATTTTTGTTTGGTTATTATTATTTTTTTTATTGATAATAATTATAATAATAGTCTTATGGTTATAATTTTTTTGTTTTATTATTATTTTATTTTAGTTTATTATTTCTATGATTTATTATTATTTTGTTTCGTTGTTTTTTTTTAATTTGATTCATTATTATTATTGTGATTTTTTCATGAAAACTTTATATACTTAAAAATAAAAGAAAAATAATAAAAAACCAACCAACTAAGCAAACAAACCCACAGACTGAGAGACATAGGTATAGAGAAATACAACACGAAGGACCTGTTCGTATCGTTACTAACACCCACCTCGTTTCTCATCTTCGTCATCCTCCTCATCCACTATTTTCAAACACCCTTCCTGGAATTGTCCAATCTTGACAGATACAAGTTGGTGATGGTTTTAATGGGAGTGGTTTATGATTGGTTGTGAGTATTGTGGAGGGTGCTAGGTCTTTGAGTGGTATGGGGGTAGGTTATGGGTGGTTCTGGGCGATGATTGGTGGGTTGTTAGGTGCGAAGAACATTGATAGTAGTTGGATGGATCGTTTTAAGTCGTACTAAAAATTGGTTGTAGGAAGATTTTGCAATTTAAATTTTTTAGTAGGTTGTGTGAAACGTTCATTGTAACTGTGGAAGACAATGAAAATCCATGGAAGCTACGTCGGTACATTAGAGGACATCAAAAAAAGGAAAACTCTGGCAACTCTAGCGATGAACAGATTAAACCCAATTTGGAAGAGTGGGATAAGTGTAGAGAAAAACATAAGAATTTATAAAGCTTATGTTCTCTCAATTTTCCTATATGGCTGCAGTGCTTGGGCAGACTCTAAAAGCATCAGAAGCTCGATAGACTCCTTCCAAAGAAAGCACATACGAAGACTGAAAAAAGTTCATTGGCCAGATGTTATAAAAAACGAAGAATGCGACTCCGTCATACCACCTCTGCACCAGGAAGTGAGACTGAGGAGGTTGAAAATGCTGGGACACATGCCCTAACGGCCCACCGGCAAAAAACATTTTGGAAAAAGCCTTAAAGAATTCCAAGAGAAAAAGAGGCAGACCACCATCAACTCTTCTCAACACATTAATAAATGACATGAACTCTCTCAAATTAAACATAACACAACATTGAAAAATCGATAAAGATGCGTATCGAGGAATTATTGGGATTATGTCTAAAGACGAAAATTATATATATATGTATAGGTTGTGTGCTTTTAACATTATAACAACAACTATCAGCACAAAAACCATTCCACAACTTCCCCACCACATCAATAATCATCTCACCGCACCACAACAATAACCATCTCATACCAAACTACATCAACCCAAACATTAATTCACAGGAATGCATCAGTAAGAGAACCAGACGCAGAATCGGCTTATGGACAGTCTATAATGCAACAGAAAAGTAAGATCTACATCATTAGTTTTAATCAAAAATCAATAATAATAAAAATTATTTTATTTTATTATTTTTTTATTGACATTACTTTTTGGCTGTCTTTTACCTAGGCGTCGGCATTAAACTACATAAAAGTTAGCGTCTGCAGTTTCGTTAATGATTTTTGAAAATTTTTTCTATGATCATCATTATCATTCTCACCACCATCATTCTCACCACCACTATCACTAGCCTTATAATCATTCCCATCACTATCAACGCCGTAATCATCATCATCACATACCACCATCACGTCATCAATACCACCATTATAACTATTACTACCATCATCACCACCATCATCATCATCACCACCAACACCACACAACACAGCATGGAGGAAAGTAGGAGAGGTAGTGTACGTGAACTACAAACGCTTTGTGGTATTGTTGTGGAGGTGTGCTGAGGTGCACATACATAAGCTAGTGTGTCTCATCATCTTCGTTGTGTGTGCTTTGGATGTGAGTTTGTGTGTGTGTGTTTTGTGTTTTCTTGCCTAATAATAATCAGCTTACAAAAACAACATCATCAACTAGATATTTTAAACCTTTGACAGTTAAAACAGCGATAACTACACCAAATATAGATTCAAATCATTAAAAATATAACTACACTACTACACTAGTATACATCCAAACCAATAGAACAGAAATAACTACGTTAATACACTCGAGCCATCAATACCAAAAACAACTACACCGAATAAAAATTCAGAACCATCAAAACCCATTGCAACAGGTATGCCTACTAAACCTGATTTTAATGGTCTTATTGTTGGTGCTGATGGTAGTAAAATTTGAGAAGACATTATCATTGTTGGCTATGATGCATTGCGCTGTTGTCATTGTGGTTCGGATGGTGTACCAGTTACAAGCCGTTAGTAGGGACGAGTGTGCGGTGTGGGGATGGGTTGAGTGGCCGTGTGTGCGGTGTGGAGTGGATTGAATGGGGAGTGTGAGCCGTACGGGGCGGATTGGGAAGAAATGGGCAGGTTGAGTGGAGAGTTAGCTGCTGTGGGTAGTGTACAGCGAATTATTTGAGAGGGGAAGGTTGATTGAGAAGAGTGGTTTGTTAGGTGTGCTGGTGTGTGTGATGTGTGTGGGGGTAGGTTAGGGAAAGATGTTTGCAAATGATGTACCAGCTACATATGGTTAGTTAGGGACATATGTTAATATGGAAGCAATTCAACTCGATCAATGGTGAAGAAATGGTGAACCAGTGAGGTTCTGTGTGATGTTATGTTAGATACTATACCAAGCTTTTTTACAATATCAAGTACTGTTAATTATTTGATGGTAATGTTTCAGGTGGACGAGAAGGCCTTTGTAAGAAACTGCTCAGTGAGTTTCTGTATTCTTTGTGTGGATACATAAGCATGCGTATAATTGAAATTAAGGAAAGATTATTAAAGTACACGCACGCACGCAAACACACACACACACACACAAAGGTATCATGGAATGTAAGTGGAATGGACATGAACGCAGCCCATTATGTAGGCTTGCATAAGGATCCTGACCTCTTCAACCAAGTTTATGTACGTTTTTTGGGGGGTTATGTGGGGTTTTGAGGGGTTATGTGGTGTTTTGAAGGGTTATGTGGTGTTTTGGAATTTTTTTTGGTTTTAATTTGAATTAGGGTCAACTCCAGTTACTGGGACATGGTAGCAGTATAATCTAATTAGATTAAATAAAATAATTAGGAAGGTTTGAAGTGGTTTTTAGAAGATTTTTGAAGGTTGGTCGACTCTGAAGAATGTTGGGGGTTATGAGAGTTTCAGGTGATTCTGCGTTTCTTAGAAAATGAGGTTTTAGTGGATTTTGAGAAAATTTTCTGTTTTTGAGAAGTTTTGGGAAATTTATGGGTTGTGTGCAATTTTCATGTGGTTTAATTAAGTTATAGAAAGGATTTTACTGTTTTTTTTGGAAGTTTTAAAAAATTACTCATCCCATTATTCTATCATTCAACCCTCCGTACTTCACTACACCCAGCCAACCAAACCACCATCCCATTCCCCCCACCCATACAGCTCCAAGTTATACTAGCCCTACTTTTATCTTTCGAAGCCATAGTCAAGTTCCACCAAATCCAATACTTCCGCCATCCAAACCATCCCACTCTCCCGACGTTTCTCATCTTCAAAGGTATATGCCGTGATAATGCCGATAATGATATGAAAAGCTGTTTGATGTTCTTGGTTAACTGCGGCTTCTACAAGTTCGGCAAAGAGGTAGGTGGGTGAGGATGGTTGTTTTTCATAGTTGAAATTTAAAATTATTGATTGTAGTTATCTTCAAAAAACAACGATTTATTTTTTCAATAAGTTCTTACAATTCTTTAGCGTTTTAAAATTCATGTACTTGCTAATGTTTTGCTCACAAAAAAAATTTTTCTAAATCTTATTTATATCTATCTAATCTTTAAACACTCCACTCTCTCACCCTACATCACCCAATCCATTCTCTTAACCACCTACCACACTCCGCTTTCATCACCCACCACCTACCACTCTTACCACTTTCCACCCTCCTAACCAGTCTCACTATCTTCGCTATCACCTACCACCTTCTCAAACCACCCACACAGATATGCTTCATGTTTACAGCCATTTTAATGGTAGTACGCATGGACTTATACAGCATCATATATGGATTGCTGATGGGTATCCTCATATTCCCATTCAAAAGAGCCACTATAAGAAAGGTGAGAGAAAGTTGATAGGGGTTAGAATGAGGGGTGGGTTTGATGGGTGAGTGGTGGGTTATGGTGAGGAAGGGTGGGTGAGGGGTTATGGTGAGGGTGGGTGTGATGGGTGAGGGTTGAAGAAGGGTGAGTGGTGGGTTGTAGAGGGGTGTTTAGGAATATGTTGAGTGATGAAAGGTAATTGGGTGGAATTTTGAGTGATTTGTGGATAAATGAAGGATTGGTAGATGAGTGTTAAGCAAAAAATTTATACTTGCATTGGTATTCATAGTTTATACTAATATAATTAGTATCAATAATCTAATCTGACTGCTGGTAACCCTAGTTACTGGAACATGTAACAGCGGTATAATCTAATTAGATTAAATTATTTAATATACATGCAAAAATCCATTAGATATGGCCATGCTATGTAGTGGTGTTGATGGTATTGTTGCTGATACAATATGTGTTGTCCTTGGGCCTGCCTCCGTTCCTATGCATAGGTGGGTTCCTTTTGGCTGATGGTAAGGTGCGGGGTTTGTTGTTGAGGTGGGTTTGGGTTGTGATGGGAATTGTTGTTAGTGGTTTGGTTTTTTTAGGATTTTTTTGTTTTTTGTATGATGTTGTTTGTATTAACTCGTTTTTATTTTTTTTTTAAATTTATCTTAGAAATTTTTTTTGTTCGAATTTTTTTATTATTTTGTTTTTATTTAGTTCTTATTCTTTTTGGTGTCGTCGTCTTCTTCATCATTCTCATCATCAACATCACTACCATTATCATCATCATCATCATCACCAGAATATCCATGGAATAGAGATGATCTGGTGGACTACTTTCCATACAACCTAAAGGTATCCTAATAATCATCATCATCTCTTATATTTATCCTCATCTTACTCATCCTCATCATTAAAACCCCCATAAATTTAAAATTATTTTTTATTCTTTTTTTTCATTTTTTCTATATTCATTCGTTTTTATCCCTTTTCATGATTATGATCATTCTCTTTTTTTACCTTTTTTCATTTTTCTTTCATCATCTTCCACCACCCATTATTCTGTTTTTTTTCTACCTCCTCTTCCTCCTTATCTTCTTCCTCATTCCCATTACAGGTGTTCCTCTTTCTTCCGGACTATATCAACTCTCCAAAGGCAGACAAACTCATTTGTTAGTATTGCCTCAACATTTTTTGGTTTAATGTTTTAGTTATAAAAAAAAAAATAATAATAGAATTTTTAGGGATTTTAATACTATTATAATACCATTAATAACATTTAAAAATATAATAAAGAATATCATTAAAGGTATTTAGCAAAATATTATAAATAATAAAAAGAGAACTAAAACTACGCTTTAACAATAATAATAATAATAATAATAATAATAAATATAATAACAACCACAGTGGATTTTCTACAGCTATTACTAGCATGTTTGCAAATGAGGGTATTCAAAGCGGAAGTAGAACCAGATAATATAGGTCAATATGGTGGAACTAACGACAGTATTGTGCCATTAGTCGAATCGTCGGTCCCTAACCCTACTCACGATTTTATGCTCTTTAGACAGTGGGTTTTTTTGTTGTTTTGTTGTGATTTAGTTTTTTTTTGTTGTTGAGTTGTTTGTGATTTGAAGGTTTTCATTTGTTGATGTGGTGATTTTTTGTTTTAGTTTTTCTTACGTTATGGTTTTGTTTTCACCCGCTTATAATACCACTTAAATATTCCTCCATAAACCAAACCTTTGTTCTTATAGTGTTCCACAGCCCTACACATCCCACATCTCCCATGCATCTTACACATTTTTTTTCACGCATCTTTTAATCTGAAAATCTCCCACACCCCAACACCACACCACCTTATAAACCACCCCACCCTACACCATCCCAAATCAGCTCCTACTTGGACTACATCAAGATTGGCGTCTTCTATTATTCTTTCTGGTTGGCTCTCCTTATTCTCTTTGTCACCGCCTCTACACGTGTGTCCTTGTTCTCTCTGGGCTATTTGATTGGCTGTTTTTTCTTCCTCTGGTATGGTCAGGATCTGCTTTTAAAGCCGATTGGACGTTTGAATAAAATGTAAGTCGATTATTGATTTTGTGTGTTGTGTTTCCATTTTTGTTGTTGTTATGGATTATTGTTTATATTTGTTTTAATTTCAATTTTTCACATTTTCATATTATTAGTATTATCAATATTCATTTTCAAATAAGTTTTCAATTTTTTCAAAAAAATAATTCAAAAATATATTTTTGAAATTATTTTTTTATAATTTTTTATCTTGCTTCACCATCCCAGCTGGTCGTTTATGCTCTTCTATTGCTACTGTGTCATCATGTGCAAGTCTGCCCTGCAGGTTATATCAGAATAATAACGAAATCAATAATAATAATAATGATAATAATAATAAATAATATAATACAATAATAATAACTATAATATTGTTGTATAATTATAATGATGCTGATAGTAATAAAACAAATAATAATTAGAAATATTGCTTTAATAATAATTATTGTTTTCAATATTTTCATTATTCTCCCATCCAGTTAGTGGGATGTGTGTACTATCAAAACCTACATTGTCTCCTTATCAGGCTCTTTCATATCACCTGTATTGAGGCTCCTGATTATGAAATTTCTTTCAAAGGTGCTAGAAGGGTGGGTGTAAGGGGATGGTGGGTGGAAAGTGAAGGGGTTAAGTTAAGTTTTTATAGTGTGGGGTATGGTTAGGCGGGCAGTGCAGTAAATGGTGTGGTTAGGTGGGTGATGAAGGAGTGTGGTTGGGTGGGTGGTGCAGTAAATGGTGTGATTAGGCGGATGGTGGAGGAGTGTGGATAGGTTGTTGATGGAGAAGCTGGTGGCATAAGGGACGTGCGTTAAATGAAGTGTTGGTGTGTGGTGATTTGCACTGAGTTAGGTATTCCAATAATGAAATTAATTAATAGTTTTATTTTTCTATCGCTTATCTTCATTCACCTCATCATCATAATTTCTACCCTCTACCTCCACACACCCTCATCATAACCCTCTTCTCTCCAACATCATCAAAACCCCTCCCCCCTCCTTCGAACCATCATCATAATCCCTCCCGCACCATCATCATAGTTCCAATTTCTCTCCGCCAGAACCCACTCCAGATTTCCAAATCGACTGTAACGTCTTGGATGAACATAGCAAGCTCGTGTGGGACGTCATCGCCTTCATGATGTTAGCTGGGTGTATACCAGTTGTAATAATAATACGCATAAATATACCTTAATGAGATTGGTGTATACCCGTTGTAATAATAATAATAATAATAATAATTGTAGTTGTAATACAAATACCCTGATGTTAAATTGGTGTATACCTTTTGTGTATATGTATTACAAATACGCATACAAATAGCTAGATAAATAGGGGTATACCAGTTTTGTGTAAAAATACTCATATAAATACGCATGTTGATGAATGGGAGAATAAAAATACTAATATTTTCCTGTACAATTAAATCTCACACCACCTCAATCACCGCAACCATCTGCAGCATTATAATATTGGTGAGAGCTTATAAGAGCTGGTACTTCCAGCATGTTGTAAGGGAACTTGCCGCTGATAATGAATTATCCTCCAAGTAAGTGGGGGTGGGTGGGTTGATTGATGTGCAGATGGGTGCTTGAGTGAATAAGTTTATGGATTTATGGGTAGGTGGAGGGATGAATGGGTATTTGGCTGAGGGTTGTGAATGGATAGATAGATGTTTGAGAAAAGTGGTTCCTCCAAGTAGTTAGGTGGATGGATAAGTAGCTAGGTGGATGGATAAGTTGATGGGTAGGTGGAAAAAGAGGTGGATGGGTAGACGGGGAAATGAATGGATGGGTGGATAAAATAGTAATTGAATTGATGCGTAATAAATAAATAGATGGATTGCGGTAGATGGGTAGATGGATTGGGTTGATGATGAGCAGTGGTTTGGTAAATGGATGAATGCAGGAAAAGATACATAGTAATATATTGATAGATATCCAAAAATAATTACCACGCTGTCAACAGGGGAAGTGAGTTGATAAACGAGATGACCTACCAACGAATAGAAAGCCAAAGAAATTTTGAGGCGACTGTCCTAGATAAGATCAGGTGAGTATTCTTTACGTGGGAAGATTGGATGGATGGATGGGTGAGTGGGTAGGTAGGTGGGTGGGTGGATGAATGGATGAGTGAATGGATGGATGGATGAATGGATGGATAAATGAATACATGAATAAGTGGATGGAGGGGTGGTTGAATGAAAAAATGAATGGTTGGATGAATGAATAAATGGATAAATGAATAAATAAACCAACATCCCTTCATTCCACCATTACAGATTAAAAGTGGACAAGATCCGGAAAAAGATGCTGTCTCAAACTGCAAGATTGTCCCAATTGGATAATGTTAAAAGCTATACAGACCATTATGAAGGTTTGGAATGGTGATTCTATTATCTACTCATACTACTAGCTCTTCACATGTTGTCGGCCCTGTAAAGCTCAGAGGTATAGCATTAGACTAATTAGCTAAAGTTACCGGGTTCAATCCCTCGGGGGCCGACACTTAGCACTTGTTTCACATCATGTTTTCGTTACATTAAATTTTAAGCAAGCGCTTTGATCTATGAGTAAAAGCGCTCTATAAATACCACATTACATATCCATTCACTCTATCCCTCTATGACTTACCTATCCATTCATTCATCTATCACTCAATCAATGTATTCTTTTATCCATTCATCAACTCATCCATTTAACTATTCAATTTTCATCTATCTAATATGTATCCATCCATCTACCCACACACCTATGAACCCATCTGTCCACCCACCAACCCACCAGTTATAAGGTCCGGAGATTACTCAATGTTTGAAGAGACAATATCACAAAGACAAGAGGACAAAGTGGTTGTGACTCGTAAAGATATTAAACAAATAATCAGATCTGCACAGAAACTCCATAGGCCCCCGACTATGGGGGAGGTGAGAGGGGGTGAAGTGAAATGGTGGGGTGGTGGTGAGGTTAGATGAAGGCTGTTAAAATGAGATTATGGATGGAAGGATGGTAGAGAAATGAGGAGATAGGATTGGGTCGTGGTGTTTGTGAGGTGAGTTGAAAAAATTATTTTTCAAGCTGTCAAATATACACAATTTGTCAACCTATCTGATTCTTTTTCCATTCATCTACTCACCCATCTAGCGATCAACTCATTCATTCAATGCTTCACCTCCCATTCATTCACACAAGTTCTATTCATCCATCTTCCCATACATCCATTCATTTGATTTTCCATCCACCCATCCATTCATTCATCCATCTATCTATCCATCCATCCATCAATCTATCCATCCATTTATTTATTCATCAACCAGTTATTGAATGCCTGGTCAGTGAGCAGTACTTCTCATGCTTTGTTTCTATGGGATAACTGGATATCTAAGCACAGATCCCAAGAAGAGGATAATAATTGCAATAATAATAACAATAATGATAATAACAATGGAAATAACAAAGAAAATAATAATAACGAGACAAGCAGTAACAACGATGAGAATCCCAATGATAATGATAGAAACGAGGAGAGTGATTTTGAGATTGAAGTTTCTGGTGATGAGGAGGAGGAGGAGGAGGAGGAGGAGGAAGAGGATGTTAAGGAAGGTGGTGATGATGATGATGGTGAAGGTAGAAGGAAGAAGAAGAAAAAGAAAAAGAGTAAATATTTTTTTGTTTTGCTTAGATTTATTTATATTCCGATATTTTCATTTGATAATATTTTTATGGTTTTTAAAATTTTTTGTTTAGTTACTATTTCAGCGATTTTTCATCAAAATCAGTTATATCTAAGTGATTCAAAAATTTCAAAACTAATTGTACATATTTGATTAAATATTCCAGGTGCAGTGAAAAAATACCTCCGCTTTTTATACGTCCTCTTATTGGCTGGTTGTGAACAGTTGATCATTTTCCTTCATTCCTTGGCCTTCGATTATGTACTCATCTCTCAGAAACTCAAGGAAGAGAAACAAAAGAGAAGAGAGGTGGGTGTAGTTTCGGTTTTATGGGCGTGGCTTAGTGTGGGTGGGGTTATATTGATCATATTTTTTTTGGTTTATAAAGATTAAGAGAGAAGAAGGTTTAGTTGGAGAGTGTTTGAACTTGAAGATGGTATAATAGGACCTGCTTAATTTATTGGTTATTATAATCTATCTTATATAAGTGTTTCAAAGCATAAATAATACACAATCATTAGCAAGACCACAAACTCTACCTACAGCAATCCCTCAAAAACAAAAACAGAGACGTCCGTATTTCAATTTCGAACGAAAGCTCCGCCCAAAGTAATTCACTGACCAATCAAACCCCAGACGACCTTTGTAAGGCCGAGCTACAATTCAAGTCGAACCTTCCACTTCCGTTAAGGATGTGTAATGGCTTCTTTATAGTCTTTCTTAACAACAGTGAACTTCTCTGCTACTTCGCCATGACACTTGTTGCCATCCAATACGGAAGCGTCTTTTCTATCGTATACCCAATCACAGCTCTTCTTTGGGGAATGTTGTCTTGTCCACGCCCCAGTAAAACTTTTTGGCTCTTCGCTATTGGCTACACAGAGGTTGGTTGAGTTTAATTGAGAATGATCAAAAAATTACTCATAACGTTGTTGTCGATTCATATTAATACTCATTTGTAATGATAATAATACTATTTGGATATTTCAATAATCAAATCATATACACATCTAAATCAAATCTTGAATCGATCTGATCATTCACATCATTTTTTGTAAGGCATTTATCGTCTTAAGCTACATATCTATGAATAAGTGTTTTTTTTACCCATTAACTCAAAACCACCCATCCACTCAAAATCACTCCATTCTCCCACCAACCACCCAACCACATCCACCCCCTCACAACCTATTCTATGAACCAACCCACTTTACTGACAACTATTGATTACAACCAGAATCCTCTCATAACACTCACGCAGACGATAATAATTGTGAAGTACGTTTTCCAGTTCTTTGACTTTGTCGGTCCTACAGATACCTCCCCCCATGCAGTCTTCTACCCACCTTACGTCATTGGTGTGGCTAAAGATTCCCATTATGCTTTGTTTTATATTATTCTTCTCTTCTGCCTCTTCTTCCATCGATCTGTGCTCACTGTTAGTGTAGCGGGAAAGGGACGGGTTCAGAGGGTGGAAAGGTTTGTTCAAAGGTCCCAAAGGTATGGAGGTTGGAAAGTAGGTAGATTTTATGGTCGTCTTGAAGGGAGGTTGGAAGGGAGAGAAAGATCTATTAGTGTATTGAAAGGGATATAAAAGGCAAAAAGAAGATGATTAAGTAAAAGAAACTGGTAGAAAAAAAGATGCGATGAATGGGATGATAGCTTGGGTTGCGAGAAATTTACTTGGTTTGGTTGGATTTTATTGCATGCTTTACTAATTTCGAACGCATCAAATACTATAGTGAGGATTGGCTTATTTACAAGTTATTTTAAACAGTTTAAGAATTTTGCTGCAAACATACAAATATGATAAACTCTTCACTAAACAACCGTTTCATTAATATACACACCAATAGCAACACGGCTTATGGAAGGACGTGGAAACCAGCAGGAATGACCTGCAAATGGCATCCAACCAGCAAGCTCCTTTGAAGGTCAACTTTTGAATAATACATAGAATATAATGTGTTTTATAATTTACCTATCAATTTTGGGTACTTTCTATAAAGTTCTGTTATATTTTTTTAAACACGTGTTCTTCCTATTAAGTTCTATGTTTTCTACCCAAGAATCCAATTAAGCATCAGCAAACACCACAACATACATCATAACACCCATCTCCTCACAACAGAAGGAGGAGGACGACGACGATGATGCCATGGCAACAACCTCAATCAACGCCACTATTAGCACTAAGATTGATGATGAAGAAGACGATGATGATGATGATATCATAAGACATAGTAATGATATGAAGAATAATAATCTCACTAATGATGATGATGATGATTGTGAGAAGGATAAGCTGCACAATGTGTGAGTTGTGTTGTTTGTGTTTTTTCTGGTTGTTTATGTGTTTTTTCTGGTGTTTATGTGTTTTTTTCTGGTGTTTATGTGTTTTTTAATGTTTGTGTTTTTCGGTCTTTAAGTTTTTTTTTATGGTGAGGATGGTGATGATAATGTTGATATGGATGATGGAGATGATGATGATGATGCTTTTGATAAATTCAATATTATTTGACTATATATATTCAATTGATATATTCGAAGGCTTGACCTTGCTGTCTGTAAACCCATCGTATCATTCTATAAGCTGCTGAAGGTTGGTGATGAGGGTGGAGGTGGTGATGATGATGATGGTGAAGGTTGGGGATGATGGTGGTAGTTGTGGTGATGATGATGATGACGATAATGGTGATAATGGTGGGAGTGGTGTTGATGTTAATGATGATGTAATATAAAAAAGCACAAAAAGAAACAAAAAAGCACACACACAAATAAATACACACAGGACACGTCATTCAAAGCAGCCACAGATGTGTACGTCTTCATCTTCCTCACTGACATCATCTGCCTCATCATCACCATCATCGGATTCTCCTCCTTCGGGCCCTCTGTATGTTGTTGTTGTTTTTTTGATTTTTTTTTGTTTTTTTTTTTGATTTCTATTTTTGTATAATAAGAAGGCTTACGAACACTAATAGTTTTTTTTTATAAAAATGTAAAGCTTTTCTTTATCAATGTGACATTTCCAACTATGACTCTTTTTGAATTTAAAAAGAATAGTTTAATGATATTTTCTTCGTGATTATTTTCTTTTTTGTTTTTTTCAATTTAAAATAAAGTTAATTATTTTTATTGTTACCCAGGATTATTCCACAAGTGGTGTCATAATATCAACAGTTCTCAAGAAAAATAAGGTACTTTTCATTTCTGTAAATATATTTCTACAAGTTTTAAATCATTAAGCTCTAACCCATTCATTTATCCAACTGATTACCTATTCACCAAACCACTCATCCATTCATCCATCCATCCAGCCATCCATCCATCATCAAAAACCTATCTATATATCCAATATTTCGAATTTATTCATCTGCCCATCCACCAATCAGATACCACCAGCCTTTTTGGGCATGTTGTTAGCTCAGTTCATCTTGATGATGATAGACAGGGCCATTTATTTGAGGAAGCAGGTGAGGGCTGGCTTTGTTTGAGCAGTGTTGTTAAAGTTATTTTCGCAACACCACAAATTATTATCAACAACATACAAACACAACTAGAACACCCCACAAACACAACTAAAACAACCCGCAAAAGCAACTAGAACAACCCACAAATACAACTAAACACACCGTTACAGCCTTTTCTACATCGCAAACTATAATTCTCTCAACATCACCTCAACATTAATACAACCACTCTAACAAAACCACCATCTTTAATGTAACCACTTCCTGATGAAAACGCTATTTTGTTTACAGACACAATCCAACACCACCACCATCATCTATCTGCTCACCATCTCCAACATAACTAACGCACCCACAGGTGATAATGAAGTTCATACTACAAGTGCTCTTAGTCATACTCATCCATGCTTGGACCTTCTTTATCCTTCCTTCCATCACTCAGAGGTAGTGTTATAATTGGTGGAAACCAAAAACACACACACACACAAACGCACATAAAAACAACTATATTTACATACACGCACACTCACAAACATACACAAAAATAAGAAAATAAAAACCCACACAAACACACACACAAACACACACACACACACACACACACACACACACACATAGACGTTTCATAGACAACGTAGCAGCCCAGTTATGGTATTTTACAAAGTGCATCTATCTGGCCTTGTCCTCCTACCAGATCAAGTCTGGGTACCCTACCTGTATATTAGGTTCGCTTGTTGTTTTTATGCCGTTGTTATATTTGTTGTTTTTATGCCGTTGTTATATTTGTTGTTTTTATGCCGTTTTTGTTATATTTATTGTTTTTTTGTTATTATAAGTTTTTTATGTTTTATTTTTTTAAAGCTTTGCCCTTGTTGTTAATTTTTCTATTTTATTATTCTGCCAATTAGGTTATTATTAATTTATTATTATTTAATATTTTTTTTTGTTTTTTTGAAAATCATTATTCCATTATTTCATGAATATTTTTATTATTATTTAACTCATACATAACACTACGATACATATTCTACAGGTAACTTCTTGACCAAGAAATACAGTTACCTAAACCTGTACTGCTTCAGAGGGTGAGTTGCTCTATCTAGCGAATGTTTCAGTATTTAAAATTATGCTTGATATATTGACATAGTGTGTTACAAGTTTCAAATGATATAGTTTGTTATGCATTTATTTTATTTTTCATCTTTGAGAATCATGCGGCTTAAAAACTTATATTTGTATTGTATAACTCCACATCTTAAATAGCACTGTTGGTTACGAATTAAGTATATATATAAAAACACAGGCATACACAAAAAAAAAACGCGCACACACACACACACACACAGCTTCTTGATAATCCCATTCCTATTGGAGTTGAGGGCCTTGATGGATTGGATGTTCACAGACACCACATTAGCCCTGACTTCATGGCTGCAAGTGGGTTTATTGATATTATTATTATTAATTTTATTTATATTATTATTATTGTCATCATCATTATTATTATTATTATTAATGTTAACATTATTATTTTTATACTAATTAATTTATATTATTGGTTGTTCATATTTTTTTTTATAGTAAGTACGTATGTATGTTTATTATTATTATTGTTATTAATTAGTTAAACTATCGATATTAAGTAAGTCGTTTGCTGGCTCCTAATTGTTCACCCTATAAAAATATAGTATAGTCTATGAAATTTATAAAATATATAATAAAAAATAATATTTCCCATCACCAGATGGAGGACATATACGCAAATGTATTCTGTATCAAATGCAACCGCAGTGCTGAGAAGGTGCTTGATCTTCATCAATTCCTTACACCACACAATACTTCATACTGCATTATACATCAATCTATCACACCATGCCCTACTTCATCTATCCACCATTCATCGATTGCTTATATCTCACCATACACTCACTGTTCATTAATCAATTAAATCATACAAAAAAACCAAAAATTCATAAATTATTCATATCACCCCAATCTCACATTCACTAATCATCGAACTATCACACTTTTCCATGCACTCATCATTCATCACACCTCCACAAACTTTCTTGAAATACCCTTTGAAATTCCACCAGCGATACAAGACACCAAGGGGTAACCGCAAAGCCTCTTATATTAAATACACACAAGGTGGCATCTACCTAGCCATCCTTATCCTCGTTATATGGTTCCCACTCCTTCTCTTCTCTATGTCCAACACCATCTTTCAGCCCAACCCTCCTGTGGAGATTTCTGTTAATATTAAGCTGGCTGGATTTGAGGTTGGTGTTTGAAGAAATTGGGGGAGGGAAGGGGAGTAGGTCGATCTGAGTATTTATCTATCTGTCTGTCAATTTATCTATTTATCTATCTCTCTGTCTATCTATTTATCTATTTATCTATATTTATCTATCTATCTATCTAGCTATCTATCTTTCTATCTATCTATCTATCTATCTATCTATCTATCTATCTATCTATTTAATCACATTTTTACCCATTAATCCATCTATATATAGTTCTCACTCATGCCACCAACAGCAACTGTTCACGGCAACTTCGCAACAAATAACCCCTTTCACCAATGACGACTACAACTACTTCTACTCCAACTTCCCTCTCGTTAGTGTTGTTGTGTGTGTTGGAGTATGCTTGTTTATGGTACGAGTGTTAAAGCTTCCAGGTTTTACTCAATACAGTCTTTTTGATCTCGATTAAAATATCTAGTAAATATATGACTTGAACAATTTTTCTGATGATTATGCTACTGCTGAAATCATCGAAAGTTTCAGTCCTCAGATATTAATAAATTTACCCAAAACTTTTCTTATTTGAAGGTTTTAATTAATTGAAAAGGTTCATGAAATGTCTTTAAAAATGCAAATTTTATGTCTGAAAAATCCCACCTACCTATTTATACTACTGTGAAGCTGATCACCAAACCAACACAGGCGACCAAAACCTTTCTATCTTCATACCAGCTATCTGATATCTTCAACATCTCATTAGCAGGTTATTATAGAAGATTTTCATATTGTAGAAGATTTCCATATCACTGGTGTTGTTATAAGAAATACTAGAATATTATTATTTTAAAGCAACTTATTCAATGTTATTACACACAAACATACACACACACACACACACACACACACACACACACACACACACACACACACACACACACACACACACACACACACACAGGTCAAAGTGGTGGTTTGTGGACTATATCACCTCCTTCAATGGGGGAGATGGTGCTCGCGTTGAAGGAGAGGGCTGTGGTTACAGTGCAGTTCTCTGTTTCTGTCAGGAGGTGGGTGGTAGGGTGGGAAAGGGGGGGGGGGGTAAGATGGGTGGGTGAAGGTTGGTTGAGGGAAGTTTTGTCGAGGGAGAGAGGGCTGGTTGTGTGTTGGCTGAGGGTTTTAATGGGTGAGAGAGTTTGATCATGTGTGGAGAAGTTTGAGCGGGTAGCGGGTGAAGAGATTTAAGGTTTGGGGTTGATTCCATGCTTGACTTATTCTTTTATTTCAATATATACTTTTTTTTCTTACTCACTTTTTGATTTACTCTCCCACTTACTTTTTTTTTGTGAAGTTCATTATAATGCAAATTGATGATGTCATCAAATCCACTCAAGAGTTAAATAACATTACACATCAGGAACCCAACTGGTTCTACTGAGTTAATTCTGGGTCAGTTTGATCGACCTCTGTATAAAGGTAGGTCATTTAATGACTTTTCTCCATTTTTCATCATCATCTTCTTTCTTTCCATCATCATTAGCTTCTTCACCACCTTGTCTTGTCTTGTCTTTTTCACCGCCATTATCATCATCGTCTTCGTCATCATCATCCACACCATTATCATCATCACCACCATCATCATCATTATCATCATCATCATCCGTTTCCATGCTAGCATTGATTAGACGAGGGTCATATAATATTGATTATAATTACTAACCCCGCCTCCACAGACGTCAAAGATGATGAGTCAGTGCGCAACAAGTTGGTCAATCTAATCTCTGGAGCTAGCAAGGATTCTGT
>OZ038327.1:2294552-2344552 GCA_964035795.1 Pterobdella sp. o SKG-2022
AGGATTCTGTGTTAGTTTGTGTGCTTGTGTGAGCGTGGAATTTTTGGTGTAATATTTGTTCAGTGTTGAGAATTTTGGTTAGTGGTGTTTTCATAATTTTGTTGGGCACATATATATATTTTTTCAAACACTTGGAAATCCGTTCCTTGTTGAAAGAAAAAGAGCATATAAAAAGGATTTGATTGAAATAAATATATCGTTATTACCGTCAACATTATCATCTTTCATGTTCGTCCCTATGTGTGTTGAATGGGTTGGATCTTGAGTATAAATCCAATCCACTACTATAACCATCAACCAATAGAAACTCACTACTATCGACCACATAAAACTCAGCACCAATTACCATCACTCTTCAAAATCTTTCCTATTCAGGGACGTCGTGTCAGTCTTTCCTCGCTACATCATCTGTCCAGCCAATGGAAAAATCCAATCAGCAGAGAACTATTTCAGCTCACAATTTAGCTTACGTTAGTTTTTTGCTAATATTTTTGCTATTATGATTGCTTAAATTTTTTAGTTGATAATGTTGGTTTTGTAATCAACAAGGTTTTTATTTTGACTGAATCTACGTATGACTACGTCTACACTTCTCACTTCCCTTCCTCATAACTCGTATTTCCCAATCCTTCCCTCCAACTCTACTCAAACACACTCTACCGCTTCACACCCAAACTTTCCATGTTTCAAAAAATCACCATCTCATCGTCCCTTCAACTTTGCGCTTCACTTTCTCCCAAAAAATACATCTTTTCTAACCTCTTTTAAACATAACCCCTTATTATAACCTTCAACCTCGGATAGCTTTTCTAAACGAAGACTTACGAGGTAATCTACAACTTTCCCTCTTCTCGGCCGACTACGACAACTACACGAGATGGTGGAGTGTGCAGGAGCTTACAGACAGCAACAAAACATCTAAGAATGACGTCAAAACCATTAGGATTGTGACGTTCAACGAAAGGGTGGCCCCGGCTGGTGTTTTGTCTATTCTTAACAACTATGGGTGCGTTTAGTTTTTTTTTTCATGATTATAAATGAGTTTCATTATTGAATTATTTTCTCATGATGAGAACTTTCACCATGTCTTCACCACTTTCTCACCCATAAATACCTCACATCAAAGCACTGTCCTCCACACCATCATTCCACCCTACAACAACTATTTTTAACCCCACACCCACTCACCACAGAATCATAGGTTTATACGTTTCCCTCGTATTGGTGATTGGTCGTTTCGTGCGTATGTACATCCAAGGATTGTCCTACAAGATAATGTTTGAAGAGTTACCTGACCCAGATGTTCTGATGACCCTGTGTCAAGATATCTACATGGTGAGGGAGTCTGTAGAGTTTAGACTGGAGGAAGAGCTCTTTGCACAGTTGCACTTCCTATATAGGTCACCGGAAACACTTTTGAAGGTCACCAAGTTGAAGGTTGAGTGAGATTTAGGTTGGATTAGGTAGTTAAGTTAGGTTCAGGAAGTGAATCATGAACTAAATTTGAATCAAATTTTAAATTAAGGCAGTTTAGATGAATAAGGTCGCTTCAAGAGTGAATTATGAACTATTTTTGTGTCAAATATTTTACTAGATCGGGATAATTATGAATTTTTTGGGTCAGGTTAACCTACATCGGGGTTATTTGAAATTTTGTGTCGGGTGAAAGTTCACTTCGGGCATGCTAGTTATTTGTAATTATGGGAATCAAATCTTATTGATCATAAATATTGTATCAAAACGCAATAATAATGTGAATAAATATAAAATTTATTATTATTATTATTTATTGTTATTAGTACTATTTTTATTATTACTATTATTGGTATTATTCTTCATGTTTCATTATAAGTATTATTATACTTACTGATGTTACTATTACTGTTATGAATTTTATTTTTATTCATATTATTTATATTGTTATTATCGTTATTTATGTTAGTGATGCTATAAATATTCAAATTAAAACACTTTTAGGAGTTTATTTTATTCCACGAAGCCTTTCGTGAAAAAAAATTAGTGATGCTATTCTGTTAATGGTATTATAGTTGATGCATTTCAAAATAATTAGACCTGCAAAATTCAAAGTTATTATTATTATTATTTATTTTTTCTATTATTAAAGTATATACAACCACTATACACTAATAATTGTATTATAGCTGTACACAAATTTGGTGATTATTATGTTTAGTTACCATACAACAATACAATACGGTTTGGCTTTTGAAAAAATACAATAATATTTGTGTTTCAACTTTACATCTATCATTCAAGTGTGTATACTATACGAAATTTTTTGTATTATTATTATTATTATTTTTGTTTTTTAATAATTTTATTTATGATATTAGTAGTAGTAGTAGCTTATATTTATAATACAACTCATACAATAATAATTGTTCTGTAACTATGCGAACTTCTATATGAGTGAGTATAGTTGTAATGCAGCTTATCATGCAAGTTGTATTACCAGAAGAGTATTGTGTGTAATCACTGAGTTGGTGAGTGAAGTTCACTTTTAGTATTTATGTAGCGCTAATTATTTCGATGGGTTTTATTTTATGTTGATTTTTTTTTGATTATTTTAGCGTGATGATGATAATGGTAATGATGATTTATTTAAAATTTGGTTTTACGCTTTTTCATAATCACATTCTGCTCAATTTTGTGTTAATATTTATTCGTTTGGAACTAAATTTTTGTGAATATTACCATGAGAATGATCAATTTTATTGTTATTAATCAGGAAGTTTTTTGTTTTTTTATATTTATTATTTTTGTTGTTATTCTTTTTATCCAAAATCTTGTTATTTCCATTTTTTAAATCCGTTTCATTTGTTGTCATTTATTCAGTTTTCATCAAAATTTAAAAAAAAAAAAAATTTTATATTTATTTTCATTGTTTTCCAAAATTTCCATTCAGTTGTGCACGTTAATCCTACCTTGAACTTCATTCCCATTTACAAATTAATCCAAAACTTCTCAGTTTTATATTCTAATTTAGATCCGCTTTTCAACTAATCATATTTCAAATTTAATTTTCAAGTTAATCATGGCCTCAAAACTACTATCATGACCAACTTCAAAACTACTATCATCACTACTATTTATGGCTTTATTAATCACGCTACTAATCGTTTTTGTATTCCAATTCTATTTTTTTTATTTCAATTTTTTTGTCACAATAAAAATAATAATATTATTAATATTAATTAATATTAATATTATTTTTATTGTGAATATTAAGAAAGTATAATTTTTTATCCTTATAATCGTATTCATGTTTAAGTTACTATCATTAGATAAAAATAAATCACAAAGGTATATAGTAGTATCATTAGTATTGATATATTTGTTATATTCAATCGCAAAGCGATTGATTTATCTGTGAATCATCATCAGGTCACAATAAAAAACATTTGAATACAATACAAAACATTTGAATACAATACAATAAAATAAATTACATTAAAATGAAATTCCTTATATCACAATACATTGAAAGACAACACATTAAAATACCTTAAAATACAATACATTTGGATAAAATACAATACACTAAATTACAACTACCAACGCCATTATAGTTATCATATTATTGTTATGGTTTTATTTTTTGTCTTCACTAATAAAAATAATAATCACTATTATTATTATTATTATTAAAACCACAGGCAGTCTAGTAATCACTTGAATTGCATTAGAACATTAAGCGCTTATGATAAAATAGATGGTAACTTGTACCAAAAGTCCATTACATAAATATAGTAGTATTTGATGTGCATATAAATAAAAATGTTTGATAATAATATTAATCATTATTTGTAGTACTATTATTATTTTTAACCTTTGTTATCATTTTTATTATTGTTATTATTTTTATTATTGTTATTATTTTTATTATTGTTATTATTTTTATTATTGTTATTATTTTTATTATTGTTATTATTTTTATTATTGTTATTATTTTTATTATTGTTATTATTTTTATTATTGTTATTATTTTTATTATTGTTATTATTTTTATTATTGTTATTATTTTTATTATTTTTTTCGTTTTTCTTATTAATGATAATTTATCATTATTCATCTTATATTTCTTATACATTTTTTGAATATTATTATGTTTTTGCTATTATTATTGTTTTTTTAAGGTTCAATGTAATGCTTCAGCCTATCAATTCAATATTTTTTTTCATTAATTTAGTACTTACCTAAATCAATTTGATATTTATTAACGTCAATTCATAGTTATTTTTATCCCTTTATTATTTTTTATAATTCTTTTTATATATTTTTTTTAATCAATTTAATACTTAATTAAATCAATTTAATATTCAATTCAATCAATTTAATACTTAATTCAATCAATTTAATACTTAATTCAATCAATTTAATTTTCAACTCAATCAATTTAATACTTAATAGAATTTTTTTAATAATATAATTTAATGTTAAATGGAAATAAATATTTAATGTAATTTAGTATTTCATGGAATTTGATATTTATTGTAATTTACAAAATCAAGCTTAAACATAAACAAACACCAATCCATGGCAAGGTTAAACTCGTTAATAATAATAATTTTTTGAATATTAAATACATACAAAAACTCTATTTCAAGTTCATAAAAAAAAAAATAAAATAAAAATGTATAATAATAACATGTCTCAAAAATTAAGTCCCTTAAATTATTTCTTTCATTTGTTTTGTTGCCATCTCCAATTACCACAAAATAAATTCTTCAAGATAATTTACCTCGTATAACATTCTCTATATTTGCTCATCGCAAACCAACTTTTTTAAGCTTTCAGTCATTAAAAATAAATTTTTCATACGTTTACTTCAAAGTGAATGTTCTCAGAAGCCCTTGCATTAGAGTAATGAAGCGGCTCTATCAAATATCACATTATTCATTTGTCTCTAGGTGCTATGCTCTCTGATGCCGTAACATGTTTAAGTATATACATATTCATTAGGTTATTATTGTTATTATTATTATTTTTATTATTGATATTATTATTAATTTTATTATCTTTATTATTATTATTATTAATTTTATTATTATAAATGTTATTATTATCATTATTATTGAACCTATGCCATATATAATTATATATATTAATTAAACCATTATCATTATTTTTGCTATTTTCAATGGTTTCTCTTTACAAACTAATAATTTGTCAATGCATTTTATAACTATATTTTTAGATATTACTTCAGATATATATATATATATATATATAATCACAGACATAATCACTAGGGACGTGTATATTTGTGAACAAGTCGGGGACTATTTTAAAGCAATATAATTGTTTTTATTGATAATATATTATGATTATCGTTATTATTTTTATCATCATTATTGTTGTTTTTTTCCAATAATATCCTTTCAAATATTATATTATATTAGAGTTTTTTCTCCTATTATTTTGATTGCCATTTATATTTTGATGCTATTAACCATTCTCATCGGTTCGATTTTTATTATTTTTTTATTCTTATTATTTCGATTATTATCTTTTTATTATTCTTATTCTTTTTTAGGCTTGATTACTTCATTGTTAAAATGCTTCACTATCATTAACTCAACCTTGATTTTTTTTATTCCGTCAAAAGCCGCCCTATCCCTTATCTAATCCATTTTTAAACAATTTAACATCAGCTTCAATTTCGTTTTAGGTGTCTTCATTTGTTCAATGTGGCAATAAACGAAATCACGTATTCATACTATATTTTTTTTACTTTTATTTAATGGAGATTATAGAAATAATAATTCTCAACACCAACCCATTATGGTGACAATAATAATAACGAAAATCGCTATAGCATTCATAAAGCTAAAAATAAGTTCAAACAAATAATCTTTTTATCTAATCATAACCGTATGTTAAAAAATCCGCTCCATTAGTTGTGGAAGAAGCATAAAAAACAATAATAATAATCACAAAAAAAACTAATAATCATAACACAAACAATAACATTAATAATCATAACAGAAATAATAATAGCTACAATCACAAAAATTAAACCACTATTTTCCCATCCAATTAGACTCCATGAAGTAAACAACAGTTGTCTCATCTACCATACAACAATACAAAAAAAAACCATACAATAATATTTTTATTTCACCTCACCATGCAGACTACCCATAATGGGTCACCCTGGTAAGAATTAAGACATGGTGGCGTGTGCTTATGAAGTTAATGATGTGCAGTTAAGCGTTTGATCAAAAATGAGAAAATAAAAAAAATATAATATTGACAAAAAAACAATAATAATACTAATAATAATAAATAAATACTAATAAACAAGAATATTAATAATAGGAAAAAGAATAATGAAAGAAATACTATGGAAAAAAAAAATAAAAAAAATAATAATTAAAAAAAAAATAAAATATAGTAAATGGAGGATAGAAAAGTGAGTTAGGACAACAGAACGTTGGTTCTTGGGTCCTTCGAGCACTAATCTGTGAGCCATTCAAAAATTGGAACTCTAAAAGGTGGTAGAAAAGTTGGAGAACTGTGTTTTTCCAGTAATTTTTGCTCGAATCAGGTCCCCATGTAAATAGTGGAAATATAAATAAGCTTATAAATCCTTGTTAAAATATTTAATGCATTTATTGTTATTCCATTTGATGATTATTTTGAGTTCACTTCGTTATTCAACTTTGCTTTTTGTTTTATTTTCTCGATATATATATATATATATATATATCTGCAGGGCTTTATATAGAGTTTAATATGTTGGTGGATGGAAACACTTGACGAAGCTGAAAAAAATGACGATCCAAATAGGGGACAACTTTGGTATTAAGAATATATATATATATATATATATATATATATATATATATATATATATATATATATATATATTCTTAATACCAAAGTTGTCCCCTATTTGGATCGTCATTTTTTTCAGCTTCGTCAAGTGTTTCCATCCACCAACATATTAAACTCTATATAAAGCCCTGCAGACTTCACGGCAGACTCTATATAGCCCATTTAGAGTGGTGCATGAGATGTGGACGAAAATATTCACAATGGTTGCAAGCACGGATCGGCTGAGTACCAAGATCTGCTCTCTCCTCTTCCTCTTCGTCTCCCTCATTTCTGCTTTCAAGGTTTCATTCTTTATCAGTTAAAAGGGTGTTGGTGGCACCTTGGTAGAGCGTTGGGATGCACATCCAAAGACACCCGGTTCAAATCCTGTTCGATGATTCTTTGTCGTTTTGGGTTGTTTTTTTTTGCACGGAAGGTTCAGTAGAGAAAACATTTTGATCATAACCACAAGGTTCCGAGTTCGAATTCTGGTCTGGGTTAACGTCTATCAGCGTCTTCGAAGCATGAATTGACGTTATACAAATATAATTCCAAACCAGGTGTTTTTTCTGAATAACATAAACTGTTGGACTCCCGACCAGTTCACACGAGCACACGCCGAATATACCAACGAGGTGAGTGGTAATAAAATGAGGTGCAACCAGCATCTGTTCCACAGTGTGTTTTTGCTGCATTGAATTCGAATTTAGGCTTTGATGCCCAAGGAAAAGCGCTTCATAAACACCACATTACATATAGAACTACAATACCACGTAACAATGGCTCGCAAGTTGCACCTAACCTCCACAGATCTGCTGGTCCTTCCAAACATTTCTTCTTCCTCTCAAAACCTCTGACTCTACCCTCCTAGACAACCCTAGAGAATATTTCAATCACCATTGGTTCCCATTACTTTTGGCGTTACAGGCGCTTCTGTTCTACTTACCAGGGTGGGTTGCATTTCACTCACATAGATTAAGTTTAGTGTTTTTAGTAAAAATTTTTTTAATTAATTGAATTTATTTTTATCAAACTTTTCAAGCAGTAAGTTGACCATTAGGTCGCTTCTAACAGAAGTTTCTGTTTTGAAATCGATACTTTTCACAGGGTACTACTCCATGTGAAGTGACATAACTCAAACCCCCACACCCATCATACAATCCCACCCACATAACTCAAACCCCCCACCCATCATACAATCCCACCCACACAACTCAAACTCCAAACACGTCACAGACGACTCTGGCAGCTGGTAGACAGCAAGTGTGGTCTCTCTCTGCGTGACGTCATCAGCAGCTGCGGTTCCAGCCTCGAGTGTGTGCTATAAATAGTAACAGTGTTGTCGAAAGGGCGGTGGAGTGGTGAAAGGGCTGTGGTATTTTTAGGAGTATTGATTATTTATAACTGTTATTGGTATCAATTTTTTTTCCATAATGGCTGGCAGGTGTATTATTAATAATAGTAGCCTTAATAATAGTAATAGTGTATGTGTTATCATTACTAGCTGTCTTATTGATATAAATAGTTGCTTTATCATTGATAGTATTATTGTGCTATAAACTGTGTTTTTCACAGATGTACTATAAACAGCATAAATGTGTTACTAACGATATAACATATATGTTTTAATTAGTAGATGCGTTGATATTAAACAAGCAAGCATAGAACTAATAGTGGATAGTAACGTAGATGGGCGGTGCAAGGTCTGGAACGATGGACATCAACAAGTGAGAGCAAGAGTCGTTTGGTGCGCAAATATCTCCTTTACAAGGTTCCTCGGTGTTATGTGGGCTAGTGTATTGTATTGTAGTATCGTTTTGTGTTGTGGTTTGTTGGACCTTATAGCTGAGCTGGTAAAGCTTTGGAGTGATTGTCTAAGGTTACCGGGTTCGATCCCGTGTAATGTTTTTTTTTTTATATTTTTTTGTATTTTATTGTACTTCATGTATTTTTAAAACTGTACTTTTACATTGTAAATTGATAATTTTATTTTTGAAGTACTACACTACGCTCAATGTATTGTATTGCAGAATACTGAAAAAGATTTGTTTCTCCGTGTATTGTATTGCATAACTTTGTGAACAATTTCATTTCTTGTATCACATTAGATTGGAAAATTATTGATTTTTCATGTATTGTATTGCGTGAAAAGAATGGTATTCAAATGTTTTGTATTACATATATTTTCGGTTTTGAAATTTTCCATTATTAAGTTTCATAATATTGTATTCTTTTTTAGAGACATCTTATGTATCTTTTTATCAAATTCAATTTTCTTGATTTTTATCGTAAAATGAGAAAAATTTTAGATACATATAATTTTTTCGAAAAACTAAAAATTTTTGACAAATTCAACTTTGTCATAATTCATTAGAAATATTGTATTATATCGTTCATGTATTGTATCCCCTTGTATTATATCACAGGTGGTCGTCATACTGAACCTGGTTTTGAACCTAATAGTGATGACAACATTCTACCTTTCCACCCACCCCCTTGACAACCTCTATCGACTCTTGCAGCATCAGCAAGTACAACCAGACCCTTTCCTTCCTACCCTCTTCCTCTGTGACTTCAACATCAGGCTTGTATTGTATTTATTTTATTTTGTTGCATTGTGTTGTATTTTGTCGTATTGTACTGTATTTTAGTTTATTGTATGGTATTTAACGTTGAAAACTGTTGATATTGCTTATAAGTACATTAGGATGTCTCTAAAAAGTTATATTGTATTGTATTGTGTTTTATTGTATTTTATTGTATTGTATTGTATTGTATTGTATGATATTGTATTGTACAGTAATTTTTTTTCTTTCTTTTACTGTGTTACATTGTATTGTTCCTGTTTTCTGTATGTAGTTTATTTCATTATGTATTCTGATGGTATTTTATCGTGTCAGTTTTTAGTGGTGAGATGTTTTATCAATATTAAATTTTTTTTGTGCCAATTTTACATTACCTAGATGTATCATTAGAAAAAGTTTAACGTTTTAGCTTCATTAAGTAAATTAAAAACACAAGGATAATCTACCATAACAACCCTAATAACAATCTGTTATAACAAAAATAATAACAATTCTTTTATAACAACGCTGATAACAAGCTGTTATAACAACGCTAATAACAATCTCGAGTTTTTTAATTATAAAGTTTTTCACCACTAACACTTGTTATGCGTGTGTTAATGGTTTAACATGTTCAACTAACATTTCTGTTCTTGTTTGAAGATTTTTGTTTGAATTAAGTTATTTAAAAGGGATTTTTATGATTTTTTTTGTTTAAAAGGAATTTTTATGATTTTTTTTGTTTAAAAGAGATTTTTATGATTTTTTTGTTTAAAAGAGATTTGTGTTATTTAAATTTTTATATTCACGCCAAGGTTGAGTGACGTAAATTGATCTTTGTGCGTTTTTCACCAATGAGTATGATAATATTTTTTTTTATAACTTAGAATCAGAGATGATTCATTTTTCATTCAATTGCACAGAGAAAAAATAATTCACTTAGTGCTAATCTGATTTTTGTTTTATTTTTTTTTGTCTTTGTTTTGTGTTTTTTATTCGTTTTTGCTATTCAAACGGGTAACGGCCTGTAAGCATTTTGTCATGTACTTAATTTGTTCCATCATAAAAAAATGCTTTCAACTTATTTAGTCAATCAATTTCATTCAACAAAATAATTTAAAAAGCTCTTAGCAAGATTAATTTATAGAATATTCGATCAATCAACTGGCTAATTAATCACAAAATTACATAACTAATTAACACAGTACTACGTGCTTCAGAACACCTCAATTAAACTCATTTAAATTTATTTAACATAGAAAAGCTCTCAGTAAAACCTAATAATTGCGCAACTGAAACCTTAGTTACGACCGGTCAAACGTTTGACTTAGTTACTAACTGATATAATTTAATTACAGACAGTTAGAAATTATCTACAACTACACAGTACAATGTTCCCTACCCATAAGCACATTTTACCAAGTGTTGTTCACTTGTTTGTGGTTGTGGTTGTTGTGTGTGTTGCTGTGTTGTCTATGTAGCTTCGTCTACTGGAGTGTCCTTCTTCTCACTCCCTCCATCCATGTTCGTTTGTCTTCCTTCTTTTTTTGGGGGGTTTTGGGTTGTTTGATGGATTTAACTTTGAATTTAATTTATTATGTTTTACTTTTAAACGTGGAAAATAGTTCATAACAAGCTTAGTTTTTATTATGTGAAGAAAAATTTTTCAATGCTCTCAAAAACGTCTAGCTTCATTTCAAGTCATCATTTCCAACATCATTACATTCTCACGTGCCTTTGAGCAGTTGAACTTCGTGAAACAAGCGCTGCGGGAGGACAATGCTGATCTGGGCACGTGGGTGCGACAAGGACTCGGGCCAGATGGCGTCTTGACGTTGCGACTAGTGTCGAGTAACTGTAATCAACTTTTGGCGTCTCAGATACTCCAGCGGCTTTGGCTCCGTCACTCGCATCTACACCCCACCCTCGACCACTATTTCCAAGCCGCCAACGCCCCTTCCCTCAAATCAGTGAACTCTGCTGATCCTAAATGAAGGATGTTTTGGAGAGGTGGTTGGGAGTTTTATATAATCCGTCTTTTCCAATTTTGCTCCCGTGGAATATAAGGAAACTCTGTATAGTTGAGCTGTTTTCGTAGGTTCAGTTTATAAACAATGGGTTTTCAACTTTAATTGAAAATTATAATCCTTATTTAATTATTTTGTCAAATTTTGTTCCTTATATTGATCCGTCTCATTTGAATGGAAATAAAATATAACTATCAGAAAGAATGAATAGAAAAATGAACGCTAGAAAATTTTAATTTGTAAATAAAAAAGTTTTTTATGAACAGAATATACACTTTGAAGATCATAACTAAAAAGTTAAACTTTCAAGCTAGCTTCTAAAGCAATTTTTGATCATGTTACTTTTTCATAGAATAACTGATAGTTGCTCAACTGAATTTAAAAAAAAAACTAAATTTACTAATATGATTTTTTGTTTTTTCAGTGACAGAATTTAATGTTTTGAATACTTTTTTCGAACGTATTTTTTAATTTGAAGGTTTTGCTTGAAGCGATCTGTTTCTTACACTTACTATTATTTTGAACACTAGTTCATTTTCAATCGCATTTAATAAAATTTTAAATATGCAGTTTATGAGCAGATGATTTCAAATAAAAATAAAATATTAGTTTTATTATACTTTATATAACTTGTGTCCATCTCTATTGTCTCTTTCTTCACTTACGGTTTCTTTTGTATTTTATGCTTCGCTTTTATAGTTTCTTTTTTTGTACGCGATAGTTATCATAAAGAAACAAAATATTTTAATAAGAAAAATGTGAAAAGATTAACATAATTGCTATTTTTTTTGCAATACTCTAAAAAAGATTCTCGATATGACACAGGCTCAAGTGCAACTTTTATAAAAACAAATTCAAAATGGTTTGGTGTTGTTTGAATTCCAAAAAAACATGCAATGATGAGATAATAATTGAAACAAGCGAAAGGTTATTGATCACTGATGGAAAACGAAATTCAAACTCCTGGTCTTCGGAAAAAGTCAGTGGAGGCAATTCTGTAGTTAACCTCCTCTATAGCAGCTATGACAGTCGTAAAAAATCAGACGACACTGCCGATGATTCAACAGGTCTCGCCATGGATCAAGCAGTCATCAGGCAACCTATCAAAGGAGAAGACATTTTGATTAAAACAAACTCGTCTGCGATCGTTGCTTACTCAAATAAAAATGACTCTGTGAAAAGTGAAGGATCTCCGATAGCAAAAAGAGAGAAAGTGTTATGCACGAGTACTCAAACAGAATCGAACGTCATTGCGGCACCTTTGATGAAGATTAGAGAAAAATCTAGAATGATGGATAGTACAGATAATGACGAAATTATTAACGGTAATAAAAAAGACAAAAAAATTGGCAATGACGAAATTATAAATGTCAAAAAAGAAACCAAGCCAAACAAGAAAGACCAAAGCACAAGTCCAATGAAGAATGAGGAACCCACCAAGGAAAAGGACGATGAAGAATCAATGTATGAAAACACACCCCATTATGCACAAAATCTACCAAGAATTAATCACAACAAACGACACTCACAAAACTCAACCAAGGACACTGAACAAAACAAAAACAGGAAAAGCTGTTTTAGTGGCAAATACAATGAAATAACAGAAGACGTGATAGCTAAAGAGGTGTTTGAAAGCATACCATTAGACTTGAGCAGCAGGAGACGAAGGAGTGAAGAAGAACCTTTAGATTTATGCACCAAAAGAGATGAATCTCTTGGCAGCAAACCTGATCTTCTCAGCAGTTGTGGTGATGATATTGCTAATGAGCAACATCTTGATAAATATGATGTTTCATACAACTTTCACAAGTACAAAGCTAGTAATTCCCATTATAATGTAGATGGATATAACAGTTATAATGACCATAAGAGGTATAACACAAGCAAAAGTAATGAACACAGTGGCTATTATCCCCATCAACAATTACACAATAAACCCCATACCCTCCACCAAACCCATTTCATATCAGCTCACTACAAAAATATCCATTTCAACACCAACAACATTTATGTGAATGAAGCAACAACAACAATCAACACAGCTAGCTACTGTAATTTACCAGAACCTCTGTACTTCCAATACGACAACAATACTTACATACTACCAAAGAAAACTAAAAATATCGCCAATAACTCATCGTATAATATCATAAATTCACATGATAATACTGTTGATAATGCTTTTAATGGAGGAGATATGGTTATGTACAAGTTCAATGATAAGAACATAGATAATATTGATGATTATGATTCCTTGGATGACTACTTGATGGGCGGGTGTGAGGTGATATCTAACACAGAAGCTTTGAATCTGGTTATTAAACCAGAGAATGAAGGTGGTAAAGATGATGGCAAGACTCAAACAGAATATACTGATAAAACAGACAGTGTGGTTAAAGGGGAGGATGTCAAAAAAACTTCTATATTACTTCCAGTGAAGGTTAAATGCAACATCAACACAAAACAAATCAAAAACCATCATAAAAAAAATGAGAAGAAAAAAAAATCTAAGGGAAAAGTAAAAGAGGACAGAAAGCTAAGTGTGGAAGACATTGTTGTGCCAGCTAGGCAAACTGGCTCCCTCTCCAAACAAAGCATCACATCATCCACTCCGAAGAAGAAATCAAGAAATATATTCAACTCATTTAAAAATAACTATAAGAATAATAATTCTATTGGCAGCAATCTTTCATCTGCATCTTCATCTTCATCTCTTTCATGCAACTACCTTCACATTTCCACTCAACACCACAACATTTCCAACAACAACTCAAGTTTGAGCAACATTCTCAACAACAACAATTCCAGCCTCAGCAACATATTGGACAACAGTCCCAACAACGCCTCATTCGACAAATGGAATGCTCGCAGTTACAATGACTTCAACTTCACCACCCCCCTCGACACCTACCCTTCTCCTCCCATCCTTCTTGCAAACCCCAGTGATGACTTCTTGGCTTGCAATCTTAAGCTTTTATACATGGTCGTTTTCATTTTTATTATTATTGTTTATTATTATTATTATCATCTATTGTACTTATTATTATTTTCATTATTACTATTATCTATATTATTATTATATTATTTAATTACCCATCATAATTTTTGGTTTCGCTAGATATTACTTTTATACTCTTCATCTTTATTGTTATTATTTTAATCCTTATTATTATTTTTATTGATATTATTATTATTATTAACCATTACAGTGTCCCTTTTACTGGGGCTCATTGGATGTCAAAGGGTCTGAAGATGTCCTTATGAGTCATAATGAAGGTATAATAAAAAAGCTTAATAATTAAGCTTTTTATTATTGTTATTAATTTATTATTATTAATTTATTATCATTATTTTGTTTATTTTTTTTATAATTAATATTTCTTTATCATTATTAGTTTTATTATTCTTTTCATTATTAATTTGTTTGTTAATTTGCGAAACCAAAACCCCAGATAGAGGTAACCAAATGGTTGGCTAACTTATTTCAATTAATATTCATCATACACATCATTATCAACCATCACACCAACCTCTACCCAACCACCACCACCATTATCATCATCATCATTACAAAAACTCCTTTCTCCAAATCTATCACCACTTCACCTTAGGCAGCTTCATAGTGAGATCAAGTTCAGATGAGGATTGTGTGGTAAGTTTGAGTTTCAAGTCCCTCAATTCATGCCACCATACCAGGGTGCAGTATTTGAAAGGTGGGTAGTGTAGTGGGTTAAAAGGATGAGAGGGGGGTGATGTGTTAAGGAGATGAGAAAGGAGTGATATGAGAGGATGAGTGGAGGTGAAGGGTTTTGAAAGTTATGGGTGATGTGGTAAGGTGTGGGATGAGAAATAATGTAGGATGGTTTAGTTTGTGAAATGAAATGTGGTGTATATGTATGGTAGGGTGTGGAAGGCTAAACTTATCGAAAATTATAGCTATTTTTTGCTCAATAAATGTACTAATTTTTTCCCATAAATTGACGTTGAAAACTGTTGATAATGGGTCAATTAATAAAAACAAATATCTTAGATAATAAAATTAATAAATATTAGAATAATAAATATGTAAAATGATGGAAAAAATAATACAATCCAACAATAAAACACCAACATCACACCCTCATTTCTACCACAAAGCCACACCGTCATCAATCTCCATCACCCCACCACAATCACACTTGTCCTCACCACACTATCATTAACCAACACCATTCCGCCCATCTCACACCACCATCACTACACTCCTATTTCCACCACCACCAACCTTCCCACCACACCACCGCCATTAAACAGCTTCACACACCACCGTCAACCTACCATCATCAACCACACCACTACCCTTACACCATTATCAACCAACCCCCACCACACCACTACCCTCACACTACACCATCATCAACCAACCCTCACCACACCACACCATCATCAAGCAACTCCTAACACACCATCTAAGCACCCCCCTACCGCACCATCCAAGCAACCCCTACCACACCACACCATCATCAACCACACCACCCAGGCAGTTTCAGCTTCCACATAGCCACCTCGGACACCACCACAACAACAGTGTGCTACAACATCGTGCACTTCATTTCACAAGCCGTCGATGACTGTATCAATAGCAGCAACAATATACTTAACATCAGTAATAATAACAACAATAATAGCTCTAATAAAAGGAATAATAATAGTTTTAATAATAGAAATAATAACGCTAAGAATCCCTTCAAGAATATACAAGAAGCACCGACGATGAGTAATAATAACGATAATAATTACTGGTGGGTGCTGTCTTTATTATTGTTATTATTTTTGTTATTATTATTATTGTTATTATTATTATTTTTGTTATTATTATTGTTGTTGTTGTTATTTGTTATTTATTTTATTCTTAAGTACGCCATTATTTAATGTTTCTATCAATTATTCCAGTATATTTTTTGTTCTCATTGAAAGTTGAAAAAATTTATGGTGTAATTAATATCGATGTTTAATTTCATTATTTTTGTTGTTTGTTATATCATATTCACAATGCTTTCTCTGGTTTTCTCTGGTTTGCTCATACCTGCATCTTTACGTCGATCAAGTATTGATTGATGGGTGCTAACCGAATGATATCATTATCATCACTACCACCCCCATCGTCATTATCATCACCACCACCCCCATCATCACTATCATCACCACCACCCCCATCATCACTAGCAATTATCACCACCACCGTCCTAAGTGCAAAGGATAAAAATCATTATCGCCACCACTATAACTCACATTTACTCACATCATTATCATCACCACCGCCATCATCATCATTAACAGGTTATATTTAGAAAGAACAAGGCACGGTGAAGTAACAAGAGTTCCGGTAAAACTATTCAATCCACTTTTATGCCCTCACGCCCCTTCTAATGAAACTACGCTACCATCCAATCATAAGCCTCCTCGTGTGTCTTCAGCCAACCAAAAGCAACCATCCAACATAACGCCAGCCAATCATAAACCGCCTCAAGCTACGTCACGTCAAGTTGTTTCATTAAGACTGCTTTCTCGTCGTTCATTGGTCGCTTCGAGGTCTAAGCAACAAGTGCAGAAAATGGCCATGTCCCATTGGTTGAAGGGGTATATCTTGATTGGCTATTTGATCAGCCAATGAGATACCGTATATTTTCGTCTATATTTCTTTTATCTTATGCTACTTGTTATACCTATGTCAACATATAGTCATTGGTTTTGTTATGTATCGTTTCATTTATTTATTTATTATTATTATTATATTTAATACTATTTTACTTTAAGATTTAATATTATTTTAAAATTAAATTAAATTACTTCAATAATACATCATATCATACCACCCACTAACACTTCACATAAATCACTCACGATTCGGCATTGTATCTAAAAAATTCTATAAAATGTATCAGATTATGCTGCTGTAAACGTCACATCAGCTTGACAGCAGCAGTCGCTCTAGATAACTGAAAGCGTTTTAGATCATCATCATCATCATCGTTTTACGTCACGTGACCTTTTCAAGAGGGGTTTGACGAATTCAGGCTGTTTTATTTCCATTATATTAAGCCATTAAAATTATTTTTTATCTAGGTTAAATTTACGTTGTATTGTATCTAAATTATGTTATGTCATTTACATCTTACAGTCGCTTACAGTCATGAAATGTATCTTTACATAATGTATGTTTTATAAACACATTACCATAGTCTTACAACCACATCTATTCACTGTTATTTCAACGGCCATTGATTGTAATTGTAAAAGTTTAAATTGTATTATTCCCTGTAACGTTACTTTATTCTGGATTATATGTAATTGGTCAATCAAATCTTTTATAAAGACCGTGTTATTTTTTATCAAGGGTGGGGTAAAAGTATTGAGCTTAATGTAAAAATATCCATTGTAATGCGATGTAATTTTATGACATATGCAAATTCGTTTATTGTAATTCAATGATACATGGTTTACACGTAAAATTATTGATTTTAATGCAATGTAACTTGATCCACACGTAAACTATCGATATTAACTGATGTTATTATTCTTAATATAAATTTTCATTCCAATTTATCCCCACATTTAAATTTGGATATTCTCCCGATCATGTTATCATGTTTTTAACTAATTTACCTTTATTTCACATACTTAAGAGGCATTCATATATATATATATATATATTTTTTCGATGAGAGTTATATATATATATATAAATATATATATATATATATATATATATATATATATATATATATATATATATATAATACTACTGCACATGTCCCAGCAAGTGGGGTTGACAGCAGTCAGTCTAGATTATTGATACTACTTGTATTATTAAAATAACATTTTTATAAACTTCTTATATCGTTATTGAGATCAGGTTATTTGATTTTTCTACAGATTTATTGTTATTTTGATTGTATTATTTATAAATGTCTTGTTATTTATGTGTTCAATAATCTTACGCTAATGATATTCAATTATTTTGCTCGTTCGTCATTTTTAATTTAACATTATTTTACATTTTTCAAATATTGTAATGTAACCGTATTTACAGCTTGCAATTTTTACAAAGTGTTACTTAAACGCCAAAAATCATTGAAAGGACAAGTGTTACTAAATGTAATTTGTATTACATCTTATACTAATGTAAATTTTTATATAATGTAATCGTGTAACGTTACGTTTCCATATTAAGCGTTAGTTGTATCGTTGCATTACATCTATATAGACATTAACATTCTCTTACTGTTGTTACTGTATTGCTAATTGTAATTATTTTTACAGTTGTAATGCTCGTAATGTTTTTTTACAAGAATTTTAAATTTTAATCTTTTTACATGTTATAACTTTAAATCTCAACTCATCATCATCGTCATCTGTTATCGTCTCTGTAGTCACATTTCAACGGTGTTAGTCTTAACCTTTCTTATACTAACCATATTACTTTTTTATTCATTTGAATCACTATTATTATCATTATAATTTATCTTTCGTCATCGTTATCAATATAACCAATACCGAGTTTACCTTCAGTCATATAATACCTTTCATTACCTCACCCTCCTCATCTCGCCTTCCTACCTCCCCCCCCACTCTTCTCCCCTTCATTACCCTATCTCTTCACACCCCCCACTCTCCTCCCCTTCATTACCCTATCCTCTCACACCCCCCCTCCCCCTACTGCTCCCCATCATCGTTGCATTCTTTCATGTTTTGCCGCCATTTTTGATGCTACATGCATATCTTTCTCTTTGTTACTGGTATTTATCGTTTGAATGTTTTTTGTGTTCTTGATTGTTTATATTTATGTTTGTGTAATTGTCTGTTTTTTTTAGTTGTTTGCGGTTATATATGTGTAGGTATTTTTTTTTGTTTTTGTTTATATTTTTGTTCATGAATGTAGGTTTTGTTTATGTATATACGGCTGCATGTATATTTGTTTACTTTTATCTTTGTATGTATGTTTTTATCTACGCATGGATTTTTTACATACGCATACATACAAGGCGCCATAATAAAACACACCTACACACACACAAACCGTTCAAGCATCCACCTACCTCTGAAATCAAGGCTTTAATAAGGATTGTCCATAATAATAAAATAATAATAATAAACATAAAAATAATAACAATACAAAATTTTTTTTTATAAAAATAATAATAATTTTGATTATTTTTATGATTAGAAAGAGTAGCGCCCTGTGAGCCTAATACAACGACAAGGGAGGATGATCCCGATGTTTTTCATACCTTTTTTGCTGTTGCGCCACATTTCATCGCCAATTTCACTTAATGATATAATAGATAATATTATTAGAATTATCTTCATCATTATTATTTATGTTTTTATTATTTAGTTATTATTTTTATCATAATTATTATTTATTATTGTTTTTTTTTACTATTATTATTTTTTCTTCATTATTATTATTCTTGTTATTAGACTTACTACCACAGTGATCAAGTCACCCGTGTCAGTCCTAGCTAGTCATGGGGTCGTGCTTATTATTGTTGTTTTTAAATATTATTATCATTGTTTTTAACGATAATTTAGAAATATTATTGTTTTTATATTTTTCATTTATTTATTTTTATTTTAAAAATTTTCAAGTTTTATCCTTTTCTTTCATTTTTTTTAATAATATCTACTTATTATTATCATTGTTAGTTTCATTACTTTTCATATCAATCCAATTAGATTATACTGCTTTACATGTCCCAGTAACTGGGGTTGACAGCAGTCAGTTTAGATTATTGATACTAATATTATTGTTATGTCAATTTTTTTAAAATTCCTATTTATTTTAGTTCTCTTTGCTTATATTATTGTTGTTATCTGCTAAATATTATTATTATTGTAATTATCATTGTTGCTATTATTTTTATTTTTATTATCATTATTTTTTTCTTTAGCCATTGATGGTGATATTAGATGCAGTAGCATAACAGTGCCATGAAAATTGATTATATGTATTCATCGTCATATTTTTATTATTATGTACGTTTGGTCGTTTTTATCATATCATTTTGTGTACATATTTTTTAATAATTATTTTTATCGATATTTATTATTTTTATTGTTTTTTATTATCATATCATTATTTCTAAAATTTAAAAACATCAATTGAGGATTCATACATTTATTTAAAATAAAAGCTATAATTTTCGATAAGTATAGGCTAATGTTTTATGATAAGGCTATACTTATCGAAAATTATAGCTTTTATTTTAAATAAATGTATGAATCCTCAATTGATGTTTTTAAAGTTTATTTGCTATACAAAACATACATAAGATGTCTTTGGAAAGTTTATTTTTATTATTGTTCTTATTATTGTTTTTATTATTATCGTTATTGATTGTACATAAGTTTAGCATGTTAATAATATTTATGTTCTTGTTTGCATTTTTAGTTCACCTATCGCCATTTGACTTCTTTCAATCGCTATTTAGCTGGCCTGCCTTACAACCATCTTTTCATAACGCTGTATTTAACGGGTTTTAACAGTAACAGTTTGTGTGACGCTCTGTGTAGTGGGTTTTAACAGTAACAGTTTGTGTGACGCTCTGTGTAGTGGGTTTTAACAGTAACAGTTTGTGTGACGCTTTGTGTAATGGGTTTTAACAGTAAAGCTGTGTTTCAGAGTGTGTCCAATGGGATCAACAGTAATGTTCATGAAACGGGGTTAACAGTATAAGAACATGAACGGGGGTGTATGTTACTTGTTAAACACTATAGCTTTCAGTAGCAGGTTCAACAATACATGTTTATGTTATGCTTTGTAACAGCTTTAACAGAAGTTTACGTAAATTCAACAGTGAAGCTATTACCATGGGTTTTACAGTAACACTTCATGTAACGGATTTACAACATCGGTTCATTTACTGGTTCATCAGTAAATGTAGCATTTTAAGATCACTTATTAGTATTTATAAATGCTAGATTCAATAGTCTATTTTATTTATTTATAATGTTTTTCAAGGTTTAAAATTCAAAAAGAGGAATTTTTTTTCTTTTTTTTGAAATAACTAGTTTTTTGTGTTCAACTTTACAAAATACTATTGATATAATTGATAATAGTTATTTTCGTGTTTGTTATGCAGTGTTTTTTATTTATATCGTTTGCAGACTATTGTGTTAGAGGTTTTTATTGTTGACCAGTTTAAATAAATCAAGTTTTGATTTTTTTATTATACCATAAAATTGCGTCAAGTTGCTGGACGCTGAAACATCAGTTTTTCTGAAGTAAAACTAAAAGAATATATTGAAGTTTTGATTGAGCACGAATTGCTTACGTTTTCATTTTAAGAATCAGTTTATTATGCGACTAGTACAAAATGTTTTAAATTAAACTAATTTCAAAAATATTTCATACATAAATATGTATTTAAAATAAAATTTAGTGCTTTTTCTACTTTTGCTATTTATACATAAAAGTCAACTTGATAGATTTAGTGCTAAAATTGCCTAGATACCCGACGTTTTTCTTCGAAGGTCAAAAAAGTTTTCGATTCTATTCTGAATAATTCTTAAATTTTATTTTAAAAAGTTTTAGTTAAAAAAAAATTTTTTGCTGAATTTTGCTATTCGTGATAAAAAACATCTCATATCAGATTGTTTTAAAAATGTTTAAGCTTGCTTCAAAAAGAACTGTTTTTGGTAACACACTTGCAATAAAATGTCTTGGACGAAGTAAAAATTGCTTAACACAAGATCCTTGTAAGAATGAGTTAGTTACCAGCAGAGCTTTGAGAACGGCATCGGCGCCCTTGTGCAAGAAGAAGAGTATTTACGATCAAGGTGGTCCCAAGTCTAGAGGGATTGAGTTGCTCAGAGATCCCTCTATCAACAAAGTTCGTCAGCTACTTTAAAAATTCAAATGAAATATTTCAGTAACATTGTTGCTCAAATTATTATATTTCTAGCACATATAGAGTAGATATTGTTTTTTTTTCCTATAAGTATTCCATTTGAACATATAATCATAGTCTTTATATTACTTCTTGAACTGACTTTTTTTTTCATAGATTATCATATTCATTCTGTATTGAAAATCATTATTGAGCATTTAGTTCTCAATATTGCTGCTCCTCCAAACATCTCGATAAAAATAATTATACTACAAATTTCTTTTCATTATAATGTACCAGGGCATCTAACCTGTATGTGGCCATAACAAAAATTAATTCAAATAATATGATTTTCTATTTCATTAAATAAGCCACACTCCTGATAATGGAGATAAGGCCATTATGTTTCCCATTGCATGCACCATTAAAAATGATACCTTAATATAAATAAAGATAAAATTATGCTTACCTATTTTTAAAATATTCTACATTAACACAGATTCATAACTAACACATGTGCAATTCACACAAAAACCTCAACACGAGTTTCATAACATATATGACCTTATAAACTCAACATAAACCCTATATGAAATATCCCATGAATTTCTAAAAACTCATATACAACACCCACACACTCACTTATTTAACCACACACAAAGCCATGTACAGCACACACTCACCCACATACCTCTTCACACACACAAACACACACACACACACCAGGGCACATCCTTCACCCTTCTAGAAAGACAGTTGATGGGCATACATGGACTTCTACCACCAGTGATCTTTTCCCAGGAGGAACAGGCAGAGAGGGTCCTCGGTAACTTCAGAAAATGTCCCAGTGACCTGGATAAGTAAGTTGGGTGTTTTTTTGTTTATTTTTATTGTTATACCACATAGAGTAACGCCCTGTGAAACCTACCAAATGCATAACCAAAACCCCAGTCAGGGGTGATCTAATAGTCAACTTACTTACTATTATTCATTATTATTATTATTATTATTATTATTATTGTTTATATTATTGTCACCCATAGTATTATGGCTTTAATCTTTATTTCATTATTATTTTTATTGTTTTTGATACAAGTAGTTATTTTTTTCACTACATTATCATTGTTTTCAGTTGATGTTTTGCTGTCCATTATTGATTTATTCATCCATCTCTCTAAACATCCATCTATCCATCATGCCAGTTACAAGAGCAATAAGCTATAAATAGAATGCAAAAAATTCATATCAATAACATCATTACTACTTCTGATAAAATAAAAATGAATAATAGTAAAAGGGATGAAAATAATAATAATAATAATAATAATAATAGAAATGAATAATAATAATTTAAAAAAAGAAATAAAAACAATAAAACTACTCAGGTTTGTATATTTGTCTGGTTTACAAGATAGAAATGAAAAACTTTTCTACAAGGTGGTCTATTATTATTATTATTATTATTATCATTATATTTATTCTTATTATTATTATTATCATTGGTGTTAGCAGTATAAAGTTTATTTAAAAGCTTTGCATTGTACCCAATGCACTCAGAATTCACTTTTGTTTAACTTTGAGCTAGCTATCTCAATTCAAAGAAAGTCGTAAAAAATGAAATGAAACAATACAAAATCTATTATTATAATAATAGATTCTATCACCACGACTTTTACTAGTACTTCTTCAACTACTACTACTACTACTACTACTGAAACCAATACTACTACTACTACTACCACCACCAAAACTCCTAATACTACTACTACTAGCACCTCCACCCGATCACGCAGATAGTCTCAGAGAACATAGAAGAGATGGCTCCCATTATATACACACCCACAGTGGGTTTGGCATGCCAGAAATACGGATTCATCTTCAGGAAACCTAAGTAATTGGGAGGGCTGAGTGGAAGGGTTATTGTGGTGTTGAGTTTTAGATACCTTTAACATACTACCATGACGTAAAATAAAGCTGATGATGATGGTGATCTATATATAATTATTATCTAAATTTTTATTAATCATAAATAAATTGAAGTAGTTTAAAATTGTGAAAATTATGAATCATAAGTGAATTAAAATATTTTAGTTTGAAAAATTGCTACTGGTTTTATGGGCATATGTATTTATCTATCTCCCAACGATTTTTTCTCATTTTTTGTGAGTTTGGTGTTGTGTGTATGTAAGTTCAGTTGTCCGTTTATCTTGTTTCAAAAGTATTTGTCGGTATGTTTGTTGGTCCCTTCAAACCATGACAAGCTTCGTAGCAAACTGATGAATCTTGAAGCTAGTGTTTTATATGGAATAATAAACTTGAGGCTTCAAGAGCATAATGTGTGTTTTACTTATAAATACACACTCACATACATGCATATACAAACAGACATGCAAAGATATTTTTAAATACACATTGCTATACAAAAAACACATATATACTTATGTATACATAGATATACAGACAAACATACCAAAATATACATAGATAGAAAACAAAGATAGACTCACAGAGCATTTTTCACGATAATCGCTTCAAAACAAACACAACGAGTCTCCTTATAGTGGTGTGAAATTAATGAGGTCTTCGAAAAAAATAGGTCAGATTTTAAAAGAAAACTTTCTTAAATAAAGAATTTTTATAGGATTTAAAAGCTTCATTTCTTTCAATTTTCACCATTCATTACTCCGTTTTTTTTCAATTATTAAATTGATTTTATGATAATATGGACGGATCTTTTTTTGGTGCATAATTTAAGTAATGACGGGTGCACTGAGCTGCAAAAAAGTCTCTGATTTTGTTGGAAGGTTTTTTTGGGCTGGAATCTCTTGGAACAAGATGACAAGCATATATATATAAGCACACATACACACACAGGGGCTTGTACATAACGATAAATGATCTTGGTCACGTCTACGAGATCTTGTGTAATTGGCCGGAGCACTATGTTAAGGTTGCTGTGATGATGTCATAATAATAACAATAATAATAGCAATAAAATTGACAAGTTTGATATTACTTTTGATAATGGTAGTTATATTCATAATGAAAATAGAAATAATAGAATTTTCATCATGATTATAAAAATGGAAATGATAGTGCTTTAAACCAAAAATAATATCATTTTTTCGTTTTTGATCGTTTGATAGTAGTTGATCGTTATAAATCACCGGAAATCATGTGATAAGTCTATTATTTCACAACAGCATCATCCACCAATAATGAAACAATGATGCCACGAAAATATTCCATTATAAAATAACTCAATATCATAAAATCATTAAAAAAATCGTAATAAAAACAATAATGAATAATCGTATGAAAAATGCTAACATAATAACATCAAAACATAATAATCCAATGCTAACGCCAAAACTCCAACCCGATCTACAGGCGATAGTGGTGACGGACGGCGAGCGCATCTTAGGACTGGGAGATCTGGGCTCACACGGGATGGGCATCCCGGTCGGTAAGTTGTCCTTATACACTGCCATGGGAGGTGTTCCACCCGAGGCCTGCTTGCCCGTCGTGCTCGATGTCGGCACCGATAACGATGTAGGTTTTGGAAGAGAGAGGGAGGGGGAAGATGGGGTGGGTGGATAAAGAGTTTAGCTTAGGATGTCGTCACACACTTCACCATTACTGAATCCACCATCCCCATTTTACAAATTATTAATCTACCACTATTACATCACTACCTTCACCACTCTCACCTCATCTCACCCTCACACCACCCATGCTCATACCACCACCATCATCATTTCACCACCCTCACTATTCACAGAATTTGTTGGATGACCCCCACTACACGGGTCTGAGGCATAAAAGAGTGAGGGGCGATAAATATGATAAGCTCATTACTGAGTTTATGGAGGCTGTGGTTAAGAGGTGGGTGTTTGACTGGATTTTTATTCTTTTTATTGTTATTACTTCATCTATTTTGTATCGAAAAACAGCGATTTTTTCGATAACGTTTTATGATAAGGCTAAACTTATCGAAAATTATAGCTTCCGATTCTCAATAAATGTAGTAAAAATTCTTCTTATTTGATGTTTTTCGTTACAAAATATTGAAAAAAATACATACGATGTCTCTGAAATATTACTTTATCTATATATATATATATATATATATATATATATATATATATATATATATATATATATCTATCTATCTACTTATCTGTTTTTCTATTTATCTATCTATCTATCTACTTATCTGTTTTTCTATTTATCTATCTATCTATCTACTTATCTGTTTTTCTATTTATCTATCTATCTATCTACTTATCTGTTTTTCTATTTATCTATCTATCTATCTACTTATCTGTTTTTCTATTTATCTATCTATTTATCCATCTATCTGTTTCTCTCTATCTATTTATCTATCTACCTATTTATCTATCTATCTATCTATCTATCTATCTACCTATCTATCTACCTATCTGTCTATCTATCTATCTATCTATCTACCTATCTCTCTTTATTCAAACTAGCTTTCTTCCTTTCTACTTTTGTATTTATTTACCTATTCTTTCATGTTATTACATCTCTAATTTTCAAAAAATACCTCTCTATCCAACCACTTACATATATATCAACCCACTCTGGCCTATTTCATCCATAAGTATCCATCTATCTATTGAACATACCTGCATGTATACTTACCCACTTAACCACCTATCTACCACCCACCCATCTATATATTTTTCTACACACCCAACTACTACCAGCGTTCCATCTACTAACCATTCAACCACCAACCTACCATTATATTTTCTCACAAACCTAACTTCCACCCATTCACCACCCTTGAAGATACGGTCAAAGCACTCTGGTACAGTTTGAGGACTTTGCCAACCACAACGCTTTCCGCCTCCTCGCCAAGTTCAGGAACAGATACCTCACCTTCAATGACGATATACAAGGTGGATTGTGTGGGGTTGAATGTTTGGTGCTCTATGCTGGTGTGAGGGGCGTTGTAGGATGATTTCTCATTGTTTTGCTGTGGTCATAATAATGCCATTGTAGTGCAATTTTGATGAAAAAAACTAACCTTCCATCCATATTCTACCACCCACCCACCATTCCACCTCTCACCCACCATTCTACCTTTCACCCACCATTCCACTTCATCCCTACTGCACACCCAGGCACAGCAGCAGTAGCAGTAGCAGGCATCATAACATCTACGAGGATCACTAAGAACAAGTTGATTGACCATAAGTACCTCTTTTTGGGAGCTGGGGAGGTTTGTGTGTGTGTGTGTATTCGCCATTTCTGCTTTCACCACCATATCTTACAAGCTAACTCACCATTTTCATCACCCCATCGTAATAATACCAATTTACTAACTTTATCACCACTGTATTCACCACCACATCTATCTAAAAACCATCATTCCACATTTTCCCACTCACCTTCATCACCACTACATACTTACCATAACCACCACCATCTTCACCACACCAATTTCTCACCACCACCTCATAGGCCTCCATAGGGATAGCAGACTTGTTAGTGAGCGCCATGGTGTCAGAAGGAGTGGACAAGCAAGAAGCCATCTCTAAGATCTGGATGATGGATTCTAAGGGACTGCTTGTCAAAGTGGGTTGTTGAGGGGAGATTGAATTTGAGATGGTTCAGATGGTGCTTTTCAGTGTCATGGGTGGTGTGTTGGGTCAAACCTTTTTAGTTGTACTGATACAAAGTTGAACCATGCAGAATCGAGTGGCAGGGGGCCTCAATGATCATAAGGGCTTGTATGCCAAGGAGCATCCTGAAATGTTCGATCTAGAGAAGGTGAGTGGGTACTTGAATACATAGATATATGGTTATATAGATAGGTGAGTAGATAGATAAAAATATAATTAGAGACATATAGATAGAAAAATAAATAGATAAATTCTTAAAAAGCACTTCTACCGCCACTAACCATGAAACTCAGATATGTGAATCGATCAAGCCTTCAGTGGCTATAGGTGCAGCTGCCGTTAAAGGAGCCTTCACACATAAGTATCACGTGATTTAGTTTTTTGATTTGATTGGTTGATGAATTGGCTGTTGATTTTGATTGGTTGATAATGATTGACATTCAATTTTAATTGGTTGATATTATTGGAATTTGTTTTGATTGACTAATGATTTTGGTCGTTGGCCTTTGATTTTTGATATGTTTCTTTAGTCAAAATATCATTTCATTGGCTGCTACAATGAATATCACTCCCGCTTTTGGTTAAGACCAAGACTTAATTGGTTGATAATCATCAACTTCATCGTCTTCCAACCAATCACTTTGCAACAGTTTCATAAAGATGATGAGTGACTTCAACGAGCGACCAGTCATATTTGCCCTCTCGAACCCGACCTCGATGGCGGAATGTTCTGCCGAAGAAGCCTACACCTCTTCCGAGGTTCTTGATTCTGTTGTTCTTGTGATTGATTCCATCGTATCTGTCATACTTATCGATATTATTTTTATTATTTATTTCATTATACTATTTTATTATTATTATTATTGAAATATTTTTATAACCTGTTTAAAATGTGGCCTACAAGTAATTTAATAATTTATCATAACAGCCCAATTCTTTCTCACTCCGATCATCGTCTCATCAATTCATACTTCCATCCAACACTAACATTTACCCACCCTCAAACCTTCTAAGGCGCCGCCACCCAAAATCCCTCACCCAGGGCCGTTGTATCTTTGCCTCAGGCAGCCCGTTTGACCCGGTAGAGGTGGGTGGCAAGGTGTTTCACCCCGGTCAAGGAAATAATGCCTATATCTTTCCAGGTTGGCCAGTGTTGTTTGGCACTCTTTTGGGCTTTGCCTGTTTTTTATATTGTATTGAATTACATTATTATCTCTTGATAATGGTATAATTCAATACAATATAAAGACCCTAAACAATGTAACGTAGTTATTCAATTTTTTTTGTTAATGTTGTCGGAGTTTAATTTAAAATAAGGGCGACCTAATAGTCTACTTACTAACTTCACACACCCACAAGGAGTGGCACTAGGTTCTATATTATCTGGCATCCACCATATTCCCGATGAGATCTTTCTACAGGCATCTAAGGTATGTGCTTTTTGTGTGTGTACGACAACCTACCGTTTACCTATCTTCATTCCAACATCTTCTAACAGACACTAGCAAGCTTGGTGACAGAGAAAGACTTAGATGAAGGTAGGGTGTACCCGCCACTACATCAAGTCAGGGAGGTGTCGACCATTCTCGCCACCAGTATTCTCAACTATGCTTATAAGGTGAGAGGTAGTATTGGGTGATTTGAGGAATGGATGAGAGGTCAAGGTGGGGGGTGTAGGATGTTAGGTGATTTGGGGTTGGGAGATGTAGGGTCTAGTGATTTGGACTGTTGGGTGGTTTCAGAATGGGTGGTGTGGTGGTGTAAGGAGAAATAAATTAGCATAAAAAACACGTCATAATGAATGAAGAAAGCTGAACGTTCTTTTCTTCTCTCCTCTCAAAGCCTTCTTTTTCACCCAAACAGGAAGAATTAGCGGAAACCTACCCAGAACCAGTAGACAAGGAGAATTTCGTGAGGGATTACCAATACTCCAATGAATACGAGTCGTTCATCCCCTATACGTATAACTGGCCAGGATATGAGTAATAAGATACTACTACTAGTAGCTTCATTTCGCATGCGCGTGTGTTTATAAATAGTGATTCATAAATAAATATATATATCTATATATAATAATGGATTAAGTATATTTATATTCATTTATTTATATATATAATTATATTTTTTATACATATATACATAAAGAAAACTAAATATAAATTTATTTATATATTTAAATAATCTTTGATAATTTTTCTGATTCATATATTAATATATACCTACTAAACTTAAACCTCTATGCATATGTGTGTATATATATAATATAGGAATTTGATAGATTGAGCAAAGTAAACGCATGTATGCGAATGCATCATAAACTCCAAACATAAGTCTGAGAAGCCCTAATGTATTAACTACAATGGAAAGGGGCATATCTCACAAGATACAAGCAAATATAACAACATTGTCAAGCACTCACCTATGTTATCCTCACCATAAGCTTCGGCTCGCTTTTTTGAATATTAATATATATACGTTTTCACATTCACGCACACTTGTTGAAGGCTAAGATGGCATCCTTCAGGATCTAAGAAGAAGTTTTTTTGATCCAATTGTGCGTTTTAATCATTAGAACTCATATTAGACTTCATTAGGAAAATGTAGGTTGGATTCGGTTAATATCATATTGCTTTTCAATCTATTTGATTGGTTGATTTTAGATTAATTTGATTGCTTGATTTTAGACCTATTGGATAAATTTCATTTTCACTTAATTCTAACGATTAGTGATTTTCGATAAGGCAATTGGTCGATTGATAAATAGATTTGATTGCTTAATAACTTGTCGATAAAGCTTCGATTGATTGGCTTGGTCGGTTAGCTGATATATTCATCGTTAAGCTGATTGGTTTTTAGGGAATTATAATAATTTTTTAATTATTCTTATTGTTTTTTTTTTAATTATTTTTATTTTTTATGTTTTTTTTTTAAATTATTTTTATTTTTCTCCTGTACCCCCATGTTTCCTAGTGTTGTTTCCATCTTCACTGGTTTGTTAAGGAATCAGATCTTCTCATGTAGAATAGTTTGATATTATTATGTTTATTATTTTTTTTCTTATTCCCATTATCATAATTCTTATTTTTATTATTATTATATTCACGGTTATTGTTTCATTGCTTACATTTAGATAGTTTTCAATACCAAATTTCACTGTTATCAGAAGTGTTTTCCATTTTTTATTTATTATATATTTCATCGTTACTTATATCTTTGAAATAATATTCATTTATTATTTTTATTATTATTTTTTTTTTTTAGTTGATGGTTACTGCTATACTGTTATCATAGGCGTTTAACGTCATTTTTCTTTCTATTATTAGTGAAAGTGTGCCTCAGATTTATTCTTATTTTTATTGTTATTATTATTTCTATTATTGATTTTATCAATACTCGGACTTGGTTTCTTTTGCTTCCCCCATTATAGTTATGCAATTTATCAGCTGAGATTTGGTGATGTGCTTAAGTTTGCTTTCAAAGTTTATTCAATGCTTATATGTTTATATATTATTATTATGATTTTTTTAATTATTTTTTCACCGCATTATTACTATTATTTGTATTATTCAAGGCAAAATTACCAAATATGGGTATTTATAGTTTTTATGATATTCAACGTGAACTCCAAATTTTCAAATCTTACTAACGTTTTTATAAGTTTAACAAACATCGAAAAATGTATGTTTATATTGAATATTCATTTCAGGCTTTATGGTCATTATGGACCTATTTATAATGATGTAATGATAGATCTATTAATAGCACTCACCCGCCATTAGAGAACCCTGGCGCCATTTGTGGACAGGAAGATAGTGATGATAATGAAGTGGTTATGATGATGATCAAAGTAATAATGATGTTTGAGGTTTGGTGAAGATTTTTTATGTTAAAGTTTATGTTGGTTTTGATTTGTTTCATGTTTCATTTTTTTATTATCACGTGTTTTTGTATTCAATTTTAACCATTATTTTTATTATTTTTGTGTCATTTAATTTCATTACTTTTGGATGTTTCTAATTATTAGTTAAGTACTTTCAAGTTATATAGATTACATGATTTTTAATAATATTTATTTGTTTATTATCAAATAATATAAGTTAAATACTTAAATACCAGTAGTTAATAATTATTCAAGTCGTTATCTCTAACCCCTTTCCATTAGCAACGTGCTAATAACATGCTGTAAAAATTTATATTATATTTCATATGCTATTACAATCAGTACTTCTATGATTAAATTTGATCAGAATTATGTAATGTTTATTCTTATTACGCAATTAACTACCATCGGAATCTCAACAGGCCTATCGGAACAGTGGTATTTTGATTCGTTTTTTTATTTCTCATTCATTTATATGCGTTCCTATTCCCCTTTTATTAATTCATATGTGTAGTTGTATTCATGTATTTATTTATCTATTTTTCTGTTCGTGTTAAGTTAATTTATATATTTTTGTGGTTTTTATGTATCTGTATTTTAAATATTGATAATTAATTTAATTAACATCCAAATATTTTACTTTTTATATCTATTTAATCTTCAATAGTTTATGCGTTTTTAAATATTTAAGTACTTATATATTTTTTAATGTATAATTTGCTATTCAATTAATATTCTAAATCTTTATTTATTTAAGACTTCCACCAGTTGCTTCAAATTATATATATATTCAAATCATACCGTCTAACCCCATAAGAATGGGATTATGAAAACGATAAGACGATGATGAATTCAATTGATATCAACATATTAACCTCACAACTAAAACTCACCTGAACAAGGTAATCTCAGTCAAATTCAAAATTTATCATCTTTATTTCTCATGAATTTTTCCTCTGGTCATGTTATCAACCTCAAAATTTTATATTTCGGTCATATATAAATTCCAAATTTTTCCTTTTTGGTTACTTATATTTTCACACGTTTCACAAAATTATCTCCTCCATACATCTCTTTTATTGCTTTAGGGGTAACATTTGATCGGACGAACAAAGTTTTGAATCAAATTGCTATTTTATTATCCTTAAATTGCTACACTAATTTTCCGATATTTTATTTCCGCTACTGAAATAATTCGTTTTTATTGTTGTTATCGCTAATTTTATCATTTTCCATGATCATTCATTATTGATAGCTTTATTATCGATTTCAGTTATCCTTATTGTTTTTATTATTATCGTTTGCGCCGTTGTAAATGTTACTCATAGGAAGGTTGAATAACGAGTGATCTGTACGTTATGTAGGTCAAGTTTGTTACACTATTATAAGAGTTTCAGTTGCTTTAAATCAATTTTTAGTTAACTCTTTTCATTATTGCTACAACTCTTAAGTTTGCATCATGTTATTTTTCGCGTATATTATTAATATAATGATGTTTATTATTATTAGAGTTATATTGTTTCTCAAGTTATATTTTTATTCTTATTCAATTCTGACGCATTATAACAAGAGATTCTAGTATTCTAAACTATATGATATTGTTTCCTTGGTGACGTTATCATTCGACTGCTTTTAAAATTTTACGTGCAGGTTCGCATTTATTCAGATTTATAGCGATAATAAATAATAACTCGATTTCAAATGGAGAATGGAAGCTGAAACAAATGTTATCTTTTGTGAACTTTTTATAAAAACTCACAATGAAAACTTTACTTTTTCTAAAAATAAAATTTTTTCCGACATTGGAAACAACTTCTAGGCGGAAGTTCTATTGCGTCTTTGAAACACATGAACGAACGTCTCACATGACCATACCAACGAAGACAACGGCTCTGTAGTAGCGTCTCTATGACAGGGGTTCAAGGGTAAACAGCGATCAAGGTAGATTGTCATCCAAAGGCTAAACAATAAAACACAACTACAAAATTTATGATAGTTCAGATTTCCATGTTCTTCGGTTCTGATTGTTGAACGACAATATAAGACAAAAAAAAACTTGCCACCTTCCACACAAAAAGCCTAGAAACATTCAAAAAATCTTTCCTGGAGAAAGCTCACTCACCATGCTGGGATCTCATCATGCATGATGTTTTTGAATCACCAACAATTACTCTGCAAGGCGAAGAAGCTAGATCGGTCAATAGATGTGGATAAGTATGATAAAGTTATAAAAAAAGACCTCTGTTAGAAAAACCAATACAAATTTAAAACCCAAAAAAATTTGGCTTAGAGCAACAGGCCAATGCGAAGAGTCTGGTCTATCAATGGAACGTATATTTCTTGTTTGCCTTTTAATCGAATTTGTATTTAAGCACATTATTTAAAAAATTTTTATTGATGAAAATTATTTTCAACGATATTATTCAAACAGTATTATGAAAAGTTTTGTTATTAGCACTCAAATTCATATTATATTATTATACACAATTAAAACAACACAATAGAACTACGAATGGGATATTAGTGGCATGAACTTCAAGGATTCCTAGATCTCAACTAATTATATGATACTCAACCTAATTATTCCTCCAACTACCCTCCCAAAGTTATAACTGCAGGGTTTGTAAAATAATGGAAGCCATATCTGTTAGTTTGTCGGCGTTTATCAGTAACCATTGATGTAGTAAACCCGTCAACTGGTGTGTATTTGTGTTGTTGAGGTTATTTTTTATAGTGATTTTTGGATACAGGCGGGTCGTATATTTATATAGAATTGTTAATATAATATAAAAAATATCTGAATAATTGACACGATGAAATCCACCAATACTACTGATACTACCATTAAAACCATCACTACTACTACTAACACTACTATCACAACCACCCTTATTACTACCACCATCATACTCCTCATCATCACCACCATCACCATCAAAAAACCACTCCTTCTCACTATCTCCACCACCACCTCACTACCACCTGATTAGACAGATGGTACTGCAGTAGGAATGATGAAGCGACAATGACTGAAGCTGCCATGAAAAGGTAGTCGCTTTGAAGAGCGTATATCAGCTTGCTGGGGTTATTATCTTAATGTCTTTATTATCAGTATTGATAATAATAATAATCTACGAGGCTTATTATAGTGATGTTTAACCTAGGGAGTTTCAAGTATTGATACTAATGGTAACGAGGATTATTTGTTTAAAATCATTATTTGAAAAACTGATATTTTATTCCTACTATAACCATCGTTAATAATGACAATACACCTATACCTACAACAGCATCAACACCACAAATAACCACAGCTCTGCACTTCTAAATACCATTCTTAATTCCCAGACTTCAATAACAACCACACAATAACACTATGGGAACTAACCACCTTAACACACACGTCATTATTACAACCAACTCTTTGTAACACAACCCAAAAACAGCACTACAAGACACCCAAGCACTACCACCCACTTATCATCTTGCGACGAAACGTCATACGATGTTAATAATTGAGCAAATGTTCGGTAGATGTCGCCCTTCTTTATTAACACCAGGTCCAATACCTCCGTGGAATCCTTTAAGTACCTACTCGTTAGCTCTTCGTTCATCTTTAACTCCGACTCTGTGACGTTTTATGATGTTTTGTTGGTGTCTTATGGGGGGGAGGGGGTTATGGTAGTGGTGATGATGTCTTATGAGGTGAGGGTAATTTCTTATGGTGGTTGGTTCTTGTAGTCGTGGTTTTATTGAGGTGTCTTTGCGTTGAAGTAACCATATTGATATAAGGTACTCTTGTATAGTATTGATGGAAATATTAATAGTAGTAGCAGTAATAATACTAGTAGTAACATTAAAACTAATAACTACTATCAGTAATAATAGTAGTAGCTGTATTATTACGATTTGTACTGTTATCCATCCTATAATCCAACCCAGTTTGAAGATCAAGGCTTGCAGGAAGTCGTATGGTGTGTGGAAATCCACTGAAAAACTGTGAAAACAAAAAAAAGAAATGGAAGAAATAAAAAAAAATGATTTTAACTATGTTGGAAAGAAATCAAATTTTCATCATCATCATTAGCCCGGCGGAAGAATCCACCTTCTCGTGGTGCCGGGTGTGCACAGGAGTGTCGAAGAGGTTCTAAACCACGTCAGCTTCCAGCCACAAAGCATTTCGAGAATTCATCCATCATTTTTATCGCTGCTCACCAAAAGTCACAAACAACTCGAAGCTGCAAGTTTCTTTCGGTACGCGCTCCAAAGAGTGTCGGAAGAGTCTTTAGAAGCTGGCGCTCAACAACAATCATCATCATCATCATCACTATCCTACTTATTTTATTATTATTTTTATTATTATTATTATTATTATTATTATTATTACCCAATAGTCTTAAGCACTCTCAACTCAGATTTTTTGACACTTGCCTGTCTGTATTTGTATCCCTGTCTTTCGGTCATTATAGCTACTATTATTATTATTAATGGTTCTATTAGTATTGTTTTACTAGATATTTATAATATCATTTTTTTTATCGTTCTTTTCACCTTTTAAGTTCTGAGCAGAGTTTGTCTACACTCACGTGCTGAAGATGATGTCATTAATAATAACCATTAATAATTTACTATTGTTTTATTTATTTATCATTAAAATTTCCAACGTTATAATGGGAGTGGTGCTTGCTGGCGATTTGAATACAAGATAAAGCTCTCAACTTCGCTTGGTCTTTCAACCTTTCTAATATCTTTTTGGAAAAGTGGGATGTGGAGTGATATGATTGGTGAGGGGTAAAAGTGGTTGCGTGATGGTTGTAAGGTGATAGTTGTAGTGTGGGTTGGTTTACTATTGGTTGTGTGGTGATAGTGGGTGATGGTTGTTTGGTGTAGTTGTGGAGTATGGTATGTGTTGGTTGTGGTTGGAAAATGGAAATTGTCCGGAAGAAAGATGAAATGTGGGGTAAATAACTTTATTAAATGAAAATATAGAGGCGAAGATGAGTTTTCTTTAAAATTTAAATGATTTATATTTTTTCTTTCAATAATATTAGTCTATTATATCAGTATTTACTATTAATAGAATGACTACCTTTTCCACTTCTGCTTTCCTCTTTTCTTTATCATAATTTTGATCATCTAGAAACTTGTACATTTCATTCAAGTGTGCTGGCATGAAACTGTTAGTGAATGTGTGAAAGTGGTTTTGCCCTTAAATTGAAAAATTTAATGCCAAAAGCTAAAAAATCACCGGATAAAAAAAATTTTCATTGGCGATACTTTAGATTTTCAAAGACTTTATTTAGATATACATCAAAAAACTTAGTTTTTGAAAAATTTATTATGGTTTTGAACTTCAGCACATTTCGAAAATTTCTGTAGCCAGATAAGTGACTTGCTTTGGCAGTTCTAAGACATTGCAAGTTACCAGAAAAAACTCCAAAAACTTTTCAGTAGAAAAATGTCCCTGAATTTTATGAAATTATTAAGTAGAAAAAAATTATAAAATTTCAAATGAGTTGGAGTCGAATGATTTATTTGAGTTGAAAAAGTTGTTTAAATTTAAACTTTAAATTTTGAGCGAAAATGAAGATACTTCAGGTTTTGGAAGTAATGATGCTTTTTTGATTCTTTCGCTGTTTTTTTTTATTAAAACTTGAAAACAAGTGTCCAAGTTATTTTTATTCAGAATTTCTAAAGACATTTCGCGAAAGCAGACGGTCAAAGAACTGACTAAAAGTGAACAATGACAAATTTTTTATTCGATCAACAAAGTTTTAAAAATTATTTTTAAAATTATTTCTAATTAAGAATTAAATAATTCAAAAACAAAAATTTTAATTTCATATTCACTGTTTAAAAATTTTTAAATGTTAAAACTACCATACGTCAAGTGTTGCATATTTTTTGAGTCTGCAATTTACAAATTTATTAAAATGTTTTTGACAAAATTTTTGAAAAACTAAATTTTTTATAATTAAAATTTCTTATAAACTTTGTGATGATAAAAAAAATAATTGACTCACACACACTCAAACGCACATATAGACACACCCAACAGTTTAAAATCCACTTACAAAAAATCCTTCGGTCGAAATAAATAAGAAATTGAGTTCACGTCTTGCAGTCGTTGTTTCTGTGTTTGAATGTGGATGTATGTGTGTGTGAGCATAGATGTGAGTTTGTGTCTACCCTTGGTTCAATATTTTCATGTATTTATGTTAGTTTATGTACTAGATACAAATTTCATGTGTTTTTGATTCTGTTACCTTCTTTTATCAACGTGTATCGTGTGTATGTAGATGTGTGTGTGTTCACGTTTCCCATTACTTCCTTCAGATAATATCCAATGGCACACACGAAACTAGAAAAATTTGCATTTAGTGTGTGTGTCATTAAAATTCTGAGTGTCTGATAAAGCAAAGTTTTCTGGTGTTTTCCCAAAGATAAATATAGATAATTTTTCAAAAATCTAACTTAACATTATTTTTTGTCATTCCAAAAACATAGCAGTATACGTAAACTAACGTAATACAAAAGATTTGAAAATATGAGATTTTAATGATAATATCAAGAATAGAAACGATAGAAAGAATAATAAAAACTATTATTTTTATTTTTATTTTTTTCATTCATATTTTTATCTCAAAAAAACATATACATCTATTTGGAAAATAATATTTCTGAGACAAAATATGATTACGCCATCATTAACCTATGAACCTTTCCACTGCCTCGTGTTTTATTATTATTATTATTATTATCAATTTATTTTGTTTCAAATGCTTTCAAATTGACCATTTCTGTTATTCGTTCTCTTTAACAATGATCCTCATCCAACAAATAATTTTTTATTCTCATAATTATTATTCTATTATTCTATAATTATTCTCATCATAAATTTTTAAATCATCAATAATTTCTGTTTATTATTATTATTAGGATTTTGTAATTATGAATCCTCTTGAAATATAATTCTTAAAACGATTTTTGTTAGTTATTATTTTATCTTAGTTTTTTGTGTATACATTTTTGAACGGTTCTTCTGTTTCTTAACAAATGTTTCAAAACAAAATCTGATTATGAATGTATTTGTATATTGAAAACCATTGTCTGTATTTATAAATATATTTATATATTTAGAAATTTATCTATGGTTTGTATATGTTTTATATATGATAGAAGCTATATTCACTTTTGTACGCTTCATTTCCTAATGAATAATCTCTCTTCTGCGCACCATTTTTTTGTTTATGTCTTTGTGTGTGTGTGTGTGTGTGTGTTGGTTTGTTTGTGTGTGTGTTTTGCTCATGAGTTTTATTGTGTTGGTTTGTGTTTTTGCGTGTGTATGTTGCTTGTGGTTTTTGTGTGTGAGCTAGTGTGAGCGTGTATTGTTATATGCACACACTCACAAACACAAAGCTGTACAACATCGCCTTGAGTGCACACAAAACACACACATCATCACATACACACATGTAAAAAGAATGGTACTTTTCAAGCCTTGCATTTTCAATTAATATTTTTCAAAGATACTTAAAGTTAATGTATTAATTTGGATATTAATTTTTCCATTTTCAAATACAAATTTATGCCCACTAGATGAGTATTTCCAATTCAAGTATCACTTTAATATAAACATTTTTACCACTGTTTCCTAAATTTTTCCCATGAGAATGCCAATTCATTCCTGCAAAAAAATCAACATTGAATTATTTTTTAAAAATCACGGTTGCCATGAAGGTAGAACAGAACAAAATCATGGTCCAATGTGAAAATGGTTCTTAATAAACTCAACTTTCATAGGATTTCAAGTTTTTGTCAGTATATACAGAGATAATATTATTCATCATAATAATTTAATTATAGCTAAAATTATTATTATTGTGTTTAAGAATAATTTAATTATAGATAAAATTATAATTATTGTGTTTGGGAATATTTTTGAAGTTATTATATGTATCCAATAATGAAAAATACTAGTTTGAAGTATTTATATTGTTCTGCAGTAAATATTTCTGTGTTATTATTATTATTATTTTTATTTTTATTATTTTTGTTGTTAATATCAAAACCGATAGAAGCGATTGACCTACCGATATAATTATTTAATTCGTATTAATTATTTTCGCCCCCTCTAGCGAATGCTATAGAAACAATTTATTTTTATGATGTTCGGGCTTTTGTTACTTCTTTTCTACTACTATTTCTTTTTTTTGTGTTGTTGTGAGGTTGTGTATTAGAACGTTGCTTGTCGTTTTTTTCGGTAATTTTTTTTAAATAAAAAAGGACTTTAACTAAAAAAATTTCTTAAAGGCTTATCAATACAAAATTCATATAACTATATACTATATCAGTTCATTGAGAGATTATCATCAGATTATCATTATTATCAGATTATCATCAGCATTATCTTCGAGCATCAACAATCATTCAAACCATCGTGTTCAGTCATACGACGATATAATACAAGCTACATAATGTAATTGTGAATAATAATAATAATTATTATTATTATTGGTTTATCCCCAAACAGGATAACGATATTAATAAGTTTTATTATTATTATTATTATTATTATTATTTTTATTTTTATTATTTTTTTACGTTTCTGTCTATTGTGTGCTGTTAATTTGTTGTGTTGTATGCTGTTTTGTTTGTATATGTTGTTAAGTATGGTTTTATTGTTTTTCTAATGATTTAGTAACAACAGCAACAACAAAAATGATAACAACAATAACAACGACAACAAAAAAAACAGCATCAACAACAACAATTAAAACAATCTCCTTCACAACAACAACAATAACAACAAAAAGAACAACAGCGTAAACAACAACAACAACAAACTAAACCGTCAACACTACACACATTAATAAAGCAAGAGAATATGACAAGATTGTATAACTGAGAGCAACACTAACCTTTAAACAGCTAGGAAAGTTTCATATGGTCGTGAAGTTCAGCTATGTATCAAATAATTTTCGTTTTAATTCTTAAATTTATCTTCAATCTGCAAAGAACTATTAGTTGTTTGCGAAATTATTAATTATATGCAAATTTTATTGATTACATGCAAAAAATGCTATTAATAGCAAGAAAATTATTAACGAAACCTTCTATATTTATTTATACATAAGAGTTTTGCGTAGGTGACAAATTTCACTTTTATAAATATTCATTAAAATATCAACCAATAATTTTGCATATAGATGTGGTTAAAAATAAATCGTTAAAAGAAGGGTTTTGATTGGTGAAAAGTTTTGATTGACAGGTGGAAATGTCAAAATCTGACCTACTTACCTTGCAGGTGACATTGTTTGGTGAGCTCCTATTCGTTCAATGAAGTTAATCGGTGATTTATAAGATTTTAATATATAAATAAAAAAAGTTCAATCTGGAGTTTTTATTGTGTAAATTAATAAAGAACACATTCTATAATATTTTTTGTCATTTGTTAAAAAAAAAAGAAAAGATATGTGACTTTTCATTTACTAGATCATTCTCCAAAGATGGCTGAGAACCTCGTAACTTATTTTGAGCGTTTATAATTATTGATATTATTAGTTTTTATGTTCTAAAACATTTTTATTCAATTTTTGTAGTTTATTTATTCTAGTTAATTAATGGTTTTTAACCAACCAGTTTCTCACATTAGAAACTGGTAAAAACCAAAAGTTGAGCAAGTATAGAAATATCCAATACAAAGCAGAATAGTATCGAAAATAAACATAAGAATATCAAATATTAACAACAGATCAATTGAAAACAAAGCTTGTGAATCCAAGGGGATAAAACAACCATAGACAGATTAATTTAAAAAAACTAATGATATTATAGATTGGACTAATCATAGACAACCTGATGATCAAAAAATGAACCTAAATCTGAAGGTGTAAGGTCACATGACTGAGGTATAACAAAGAATGAAAATGAAAAAAAACAATTGTAATAATAATAAAAAAAATAAATAAAAGAATAAACGAATATATTAACAAAGAAAATAACAATGGGTGAAAGAATAAAAACGTATATAATTGACGTAAAATTTAATGCTAGGAATAAGAATGACGTCAAATATTATAACCGGTAGTGAAGGTAACTACTAATAAAGACTGTGATATAACTGGTCAATTAATAACCAATCAATAATGAAGCTTTTGAAAAATAAAAACAACAAAACATCAGTTAATAACAATAGTAGTAATAATAATAATAATAATAATAATAATAATAATAATAATAATAATAATAATAATAATAATAATAATAATAATAATAATAATAATAATAATAATAATAATAATAATAATAATAATAATAATAATAATAATAATAATAATAATAATAATAATAATAATAATAATAATAAAAATAATAAAAAAAAAATAATAATAATAAAAAAAAAAAAAATAAAAAAAAAAAAAAATAATAATAATAATAATAATAATAATAATAACAATAATAATAACAATAATAATAATAATAATAATAATAATAATAATAACAATAATAATAATAATAATAATAATAATAATAATAATAATAATAATAATACTAATAATAATAATAGTAATAGTAATAATAATAATAATAATAATAATAATAATAATAATAATAATAATAATAATAATAATAATAATAATAATAATAATAATAATAATAATAATAATAATAATAATAATAGTAATAGTAATAATAATAATAATAATAAGAATAATAATCAAATAATAAAAGAAAAAAAAGCGTTTGAGCTCAAAAGGTTTAATGTCCCATAACAGAGCTTGAAGGACAAACGAGATGCCTTCAATAGTTGAGGTGTAAAGTCAAATAACTGGGATGATGATGAGTCACTTTTGAGCATTGATAATAATAATAAAAATGAAAAATAATAAAAATAACAGCTATGAAATAATCGAAGATATCCAAAAAACACAAATTATTAAAATAAAAAATACAACAAAAACAACAACAACAACAACAACTACTACTACTACTACTACTACTACTACTACTACTACTACTACTACTACTACTACTACTACTACTACTACTACTACTACTACTACTACTACTACTACTACTACTACTACTACTACTACTACTACTACTACTACTACTACTACTACTACTACTACTACTACTACTACTACTACTACTACTACTACTACTACTACTACTACTACTACTACTACTACTACTACTACTACTACTACTACTACTACTACTACTACTACTACTACTACTACTACTACTACTACTACTACTACTACTACTACTACTACTACTACTACTACTACTACTACTACTACTACTACTACTACTACTAAGACCACCACCACCACCATCATTATATAGTCCACAATACTTTTCAATAGTTAGACGACTAATGAGCACGGTCATTACATAAACTTTCAAAGTTCCAGGCTTGTTAATGAAGCAATTACTCAATTATTTTATTTTTATTTTTTTTTTTTCAAAAACATTTTTATCTTTTTTTTTTATTTTTATATTTTTTATTTTTACGAGCATCAGACAGGCTCTTATAAACAAAAAAAACCACATTCTCAAGTTTTTCTTCGAAAAAACTTTAAATCTTCTAGTTGAGTTTTTCACCATATCAAATCCAAGATGGCGTCTGAGGATGAGTGGAAGGAGATCAACAAGGATGCCCTGGAAATCATGGTTTCTGTAGGTCGGAAGGCTATTTAATCGTATCGTTTAATATTACTATTATAACTAGGATGACATAGAATAGTTTGAAAAATTTGAAAAGCAAAAACAAAGAATTCTGCTACATTCACTCATCACTGACCCATAATTTTCCCTATACACTATAATTCCAATCGTTAAACACACCAAGTTACGCAGTTATTGCACACGCCAGACTAAGCCACATTCTTTTTACACCAAAGGACTTTTCTTCTTCACTATAAACTTCATATTTTCTCATACCAACTTTCAGCTTCAGCACAAACTTTTTCACCCACCAAACTCTATTTTATTTGCATCTCACCTTGATCACGTTTTCCAAAACCAAAAACTCTTCACACTTTTACATACACAGACTTATCAAACAAAAACCATCTTTTCTCATCATCAAACAACCTTCACACACAGGTTGCCTGCTGAAGAATAAAGAAGGCCAGCTCTACCCCGCCCCTGTTTCACTTATTCCTGCCCAATTACCCTGCCACCATTATGAGCACCTCATCAACATACAGCCATACTTCAATCATCTCTACCATCTTGTGGCTAATGACAAGCCTTTCTTGAGAGAGTGTCTCAAAGAGTGAGTGAAAAAGGTGTTGTGATTGGATTAAGTAATGTATGATAAAATGAGAAATAAGTGGAAAAAAGGAGTGAGTTTATTGGTGATTGGATGGTTTATTAAGTAGCTGGATGGGTTGGCTTGCTGCGGTTAAAAGAGTATTCGAGAATAAAAGCGTTCAAGGATTGTTTTTTTTTTGTAGATAGAATGTTGATTGATGTAAGGGATAAACTGAATGAATGGAGTTATTATTATTCTTCAAATCACTCAACGATACCAGTGTGATAAAAAAGGACGACTTCATGAAGAGAGTTTGGGACATCTTTGATACAACTACCGATGAGTATGGGCATAAGGATGTTAGTGGGTGGGATTTTTATTAATAAAGTCTTCATAAAAACTTGATAATGAAAGAGAAATTTTCTGAACAAACCTTGTTTATATGCGGACCCCCAATGATGAAGATAACATCCTATCTGAACAGAAATTGGACATAGGTCTAAATAGGGGAGACTATTTTCTACACGTGACTGATCCTTCGGGTTTATAATTAGAATAATTTACTTTTTTTGAAAAATTAATCTGTTTATTACCTAGTATATAATGTAATGTAATGTAATGGAATGTAATGTAATGTAATATAACGTACTGTAATGTAATGTACTGTAATGTAATGTACTGTAATGTAATGTAATGTAATGTAATTTAATGGAAAGTAATGTAATGTAATTCAATTTAATGGAGTGTAATGTGATGTAATTTAGTGTTTATGACTTATATAGCGCCTTTTACGCATCGCTTAGAGGCACTTGTATGTGAGTTGAATATATCATCATAGTTATTGTTATTTAAAAATTCACTATTCAAAATACTATTCTGAATCATTGCATAGAATCAAAAACGAGGTTATTGAAGAAAAAATTTCAAAATGCATACACGTTAATTCCCTTTTTCTAGATCGTAATTTGTAGTGTCCCGTTTTTTGATCTGCGTCTGTATCTTTACATAAATATTATGTAATGTAATTTAATTGACTAAAGATCCCAATAGATTATCAAGACTTTGATCTTTGCATTGGTGTTTTGTGCAAAAAGATATTTAGATTATAAAATATTCAAAAAATATATACATTTAAATATGTTTCAATACATATAAAGAATATCTGAATTTGAGTGTATCTAAATAAACAACCATAAGATCTTGAAACTCTCTGGGTTAAAACTCACTATAACAAACTTCGTATATTATAATTATTATTATTACAAAAAATTTAATTAACGTGAGAAAATTAACTATTTTTTAAAACAGCTGATAAATTGGGCTATATTTATAGATCAAAAAAAAAAATATTATTTTTTATTATTCCAATAATTTGTATCAACAAAAATAATTTTTTTATTATTGTTTTTTTAAAAATATTATTATTATTATTATTATTATTATTATTAAAAACTTCAAAATTATTCATTTTTTCATTTAATATATTTTAAAAACTATTTTAATCTTTCACGTGCTTTATTTAAGATCTTTTCCTTAATTATAGTTTAAGATATAAATGAAACTGAGATAAACAGATGAAAAAATATATATATTAAATCACTTAAAAGTAAAAGAGATAAAAGAAATAAAGATGAATATAGATATATAACTAGAAATACTTAAACCATAACAATTAGAAATCTAGCTATCTATTTATCTGTTTATCTCCCAATTCATCAACATAAATAGAAACAAACAAAAAGACACATATACACAGACAAAGGCTCGATGAAACAGGTGGAGTTTAACACTGTATCTGTTGGAGGGGCCTTTGCTTCCATCATGTTCAGCGATATCCATCGGTATGAAATTTAGTAATATATTCATCTATTTTCCTATCTACCGATCTACCCATGTGTCTATCCATCCAAATAATAAGTTGTCTATCATATTGTTTAGACATATATTTATCTAGTCAGCAATCAAGTTACTAATCTATCTATCACACCAGCTCTGCATTCATCTATCTACCCATCCATTTATTGATCCATCTATCTATTTAACTTTTTACCCATCTATCTATCCACCCATCTATCCATTCAATTGTCTATCTATCTAAGCATACATCCTGTAATTTTTAATTTATCTATTGAAATTTTTTCTCTTTTTACCCATCATTTCATCTAACCACATATTTATCCATCTACCCTTCTAGGAATCCAACTATTTATTCACCTATTCATTCATCCATCCATCCATCCATCTATCCATCCACCCACAGAACTTTAGCCCGCAAGTATCCAGTCTTCAACGTTGACCACAAAAAGGTTGGGCTCGGAACTAATAATAAAAAGATTATTATTAGCATTGAGATAATATGGATCGATATTATTAAAATTAATTATATTATTGTTTAAACTGCTCTTATTAAACTATTTTTTCTTTTGACGTGAAGTTTTCTCTCTTTTCACAGTTAATTTTTTATAATTGTTCTCATAAGTTCATATTAAAATATGAGAACAATTATAAAAAATTAACTTCATATTAACATAGTAATATTTATTAAGCGATAATTAAAATAAAGATACAATCAAACTAACTGAATTCACAATGCCATTTGGACAAGTTTTGAAAAAGAAAAATTTTTGGGGATTTGTAATATTAGTAAAACTAATAATAGTAATAATAATATTAGTAAAACTAATAATAGTAATAATAATAATAGTGAAAATAATAATAGTAATAATAATAATAGTGAAAATAATAATAGTAATAATAATAATAGTGAAAATAATAATAGTAATATAAATAATGAAAAAATTAATAGTAACAATAATAATAATAATAATAATAAAAATAAAAAATGGTAAACCATTCACAGGTGATGAATGGCCGAGGGGGAGACATCTTTTGTGAGGCCCTATTACAGGGATGGCAGAGTTACGGCGATGAAAAGTTGGTCAATTAAGGTCTTATATACCCGATCATAACAACCATAGTTGACTAGTTTTGTTGTTGTTAACAAGTTAGTAAGCTATGAAACCTAGTATTAAATGAAGTTTAGCCAAAGAGGAAATGATGAATGAGCACAAGAGTTAATAATAACTAGAAAAACAAGTGAGATAAGATAAAAGGGGTAACACTAAAAAAACTGAAAGGACTTGATAAAAAATAATATCATCAAAATTTTTAAAAAATATAAACTTAAAAAAAAATAGTAAAGAGGAGAAAATAACTAAATAATAATAATAAACAAAAAAATTAAAAAAAAGTAGTAATGAATCAAATGAAAACAATAGTGATAACCCTACAGCGCAGTGTTACTGATAGTGGTGAATTTTAGCGACAAGTTGTTCACAGACATAAAAAGGGTAGAATTGGAACCGTATAGAAGGCATCCAAAGATTGTAGTGAGAAAAAGAGATTTTAGACAGCTAAGATCACAAATTACCCTCAAGGAAGATGGCAGGCTTTTTGTGTAGGTGTTTTGTGATTTGAAATTATTTTATGAATTTTTCCAAACGGTATTCACTGCATCATTTGAAACCCAAACCATACCTTTTCTCGTTCCTTCAACAGCATACCTCAAAATCTCTATTTCCCTCACATCAAATCTTGGAACTTCAGAAATCCATCACCTTTATCTTCAAATCCCTCTTATTTCACACTCACATTTTCAACCCCCACCACCCTCCCAGCGAAGGAGAAGAAGTAGCCATGGTGTATTACAGATGGGGGTATGCTCCCCACCATTACACTTCTGAAGAGGACTGGAGGGTCAGGACGCTGGTTGAAAAGTTGGACGTTTTGTTTTTTTATGTAGAATTTAATGTAAATGCAAACAAAACATGATCTTAATATATTAATGAAGCACTTTTCTGTATAGCTCAAAGCAATTTATACAGACTCAATGTAGCGAAAAGCAGGTGCTAACTTTTGCCCCTACGCGGGATCGAACCTGGTAACTTTAAGTAATTAATCTCATGCTCTACCAACTGAGCTATACGGGCCGACATTTTTGAGACATTATATGAATTAATTTTTTATAATCGTTGAGGATAGTATGATTTTTAATCGATTCAACGACTTTATTTGCTCAAAATCTTTCCATAACTTCAAAGTTTCATCATTAGCTCGTAAGCTGAAGACGATACTCATTATATCTACTTATAAGTTATATAAAGCATTTTATGAAAAAGATTACAAAACCAAAAGCTTTTAACTGATAGATTCGGTTTTTTGAAAGTTATACTACTACTACTACTACTACTACTACTACTACTACTACTACTACTACTACTACTACTACTACTACTACTACTACTACTACTACTACTACTACTACTACTACTACTACTACTACTACTACTACTACTACTACTACTACTACTACTACTACTACTACTACTACTACTACTACTACTACTACTACTACTACTACTACTACTACTACTACTACTACTACTACTACTACTACTACTACTACTACTACTACTACTACTACTACTACTACTACTACTACTACTACTACTACTACTACTACTACTACTACTACTACTACTACTACTACTACTACTACTACTACTACTACTACTACTACTACTACTACTACTACTACTACTACTACTACTACTACTACTACTACTACTACTACTACTACTACTACTACTACTACTACTACTACTACTACTACTACTACTACTACTACTACTACTACTACTACTACTACTACTACTACTACTACTACTACTACTACTACTACTACTACTACTACTACTACTACTACTACTACTACTACTACTACTACTACTACTACTACTACTACTACTACTACTACTACTACTACTACTACTACTACTACTACTACTACTACTACTACTACTACTACTACTACTACTACTACTACTACTACTACTACTACTACTACTACTACTACTACTACTACTACTACTACTACTACTACTACTACTACTACTACTACTACTACTACTACTACTACTACTACTACTACTACTACTACTACTACTACTACTACTACTACTACTACTACTACTACTACTACTACTACTACTACTACTACTACTACTACTACTACTACTACTACTACTACTACTACTACTACTACTACTACTACTACTACTACTACTACTACTACTACTACTACTACTACTACTACTACTACTACTACTACTACTACTACTACTACTACTACTACTACTACTACTACTACTACTACTACTACTACTACTACTACTACTACTACTACTACTACTACTACTACTACTACTACTACTACTACTACTACTACTACTACTACTACTACTACTACTACTACTACTACTACTACTACTACTACTACTACTACTACTACTACTACTACTACTACTACTACTACTACTACTACTACTACTACTACTACTACTACTACTACTACTACTACTACTACTACTACTACTACTACTACTACTACTACTACTACTACTACTACTACTACTACTACTACTACTACTACTACTACTACTACTACTACTACTACTACTACTACTACTACTACTACTACTACTACTACTACTACTACTACTACTACTACTACTACTACTACTACTACTACTACTACTACTACTACTACTACTACTACTACTACTACTACTACTACTACTACTACTACTACTACTACTACTACTACTACTACTACTACTACTACTACTACTACTACTACTACTACTACTACTACTACTACTACTACTACTACTACTACTACTACTACTACTACTACTACTACTACTACTACTACTACTACTACTACTACTACTACTACTACTACTACTACTACTACTACTACTACTACTACTACTACTACTACTACTACTACTACTACTACTACTACTACTACTACTACTACTACTACTACTACTACTAC
>OZ038327.1:2349552-2480926 GCA_964035795.1 Pterobdella sp. o SKG-2022
AGGAGGAGGTGTGTTTTCATGTTAATTTCTCATGTGGTTTTATATATTAGATATGAACCCATTGTCCATTGTAAAAATTTAAAAACTGATTGGCCTAAATAATTGTATCCACATAGAAACCATAAAAACAAACATTACGCATCATAGGCAAACCATCACATAAACAAAACCAAATAAAAAACACATCAACCACTCAGGCAACAACTTCTTTGGAGAAGATTTGAAAAAAGTGCTGAAAAACCTGGATGGGAAAAATGAACGATCGAAGTATATTCTGATGAACAGACTAACGCCCCGCCCTTTTATTTCTTACCCTATCGTGAGTGAGAACGAAAAAGTGGTGCCAGTTGAGGCTGTTTTTGAAGTGGGCATTTATGGGACTCTAGTGGGGTGAGAGTGTTATTTCATTTAAGTTTTTATTTAGAGTCACTTTGCATTGTCTCTTTTGATATATACAACCAAGCACCTCGTTATCACACCTCTCTAATCCTCATGTAAGTTTTCTTTCTACTAACCACTCAACTGTTAGCCTAACACAAAAAGAAACTATAAATGTCTATCCAACCACCACCCACCAATCTACCAACCCACCACGTCATCCAACCACCACCCACCAGTCTACCAGTCCCACTCTCCCCCCCCCAACACTCAATCACCATCCACCACAACACCCAACCACCGCTTATCCATCATCATCCAAACATTTACCAACCTACTATCCTCAAATAACCCTCCACCAGCAAAAAAAAGGAGGTATGGTACAACAAAGCCGATGGTTGTCTGACCAGGTCCAAATCTCGACACGCGAATGAAGGCGGTTTTACTGTTGGACTTGGCTTCGCTGATAGTGTTTGCCTGGTTGATTAAGTGTGTATGTATGTGTAAGTGTGTTTATGGCTTCATGTTTGTAGAGACGGATATATGTGTTTGGGTTTGTTGTGAGTGCACGTGTTTTTGAATTTATGAGTGGATGTGGGTGTGTTTGAGGGAAGACAGTATGTCTGCTTTAAAGGTTGTGTATGTAGGGGTGTATGAAGCTGATTAGATGCTTGATTGTATGATGGTCATATCTGTGCGTGTTTGTGAATGTTGGTGTGTTTATTTGAGGGTGCATGTGAGTTTGTGTGTGTTCTTTATAGAATGACTTGGTTTGGTTTGTTTTTGTTCAATCATGTAAACTCATCTTTCCAAGCAAGCCATTGAATTTTCTTTAATAAATTTGATGAAAATCTTGTTAATTGTCATATATAAATTCGTAAATCCTCAAAACCATAATTTTTTAGCTGCTAAATATTTTATAACTATATCAGTTAATTACTTATTCAAAAGCTTAGAGGTTTTGGAAAAATATATATTAATAAGACTTCTAACTCAAACTGTACATACTGCCTCAAAAGGGACCCTAAAAAAAACTCCAAATAGAATAGATATAAAGAGAAATACCGAAAACTCTGTGTAGTTATCTAAACCATAATCTTTGAAGTCAAATCTTCTAATGATGAAAAAGCTTTAAAGTTGATTCAGTGTGAAAATCATAAGATTTTACAAAAAAATATTGCCACACTGACAAAAGATGCATTTAAAAGAAAAAGTCTTGGGTAGCAAAAAAAAGCAGAAGCTGGGGCACTTATGGAGTGAAAGAAGCAGAGCTTTGTGAACAAACGCAAGGCGAGGCTTTTTTTTGAAAAAAGAGATAACTGATATTTATGGATTATTAATTATTATATGAAATGAGCAAACAAATGAAGATGAAATAAGAAGGGAAACTAAGGACGGGTATAAAAAAAATAATAATAAGTGAGTAAAAATAACGGTTGTTAAAAATATAATTAGTAATCAAAGTCTCTACAAAAATGTAAGCTGCCCTCACTTATCCGGGTGAGCTCAACCAAGTTTGCCTTCAATGTAGCAGTCAGTAAACTTCTTTTTGGTGGCATCACGATGCCATGTCGCCTTTCAGTAGAGGAATTTCCTTGTTGATGATTTTGGAGCACGAAGACTCAATCTGACCTTTGCTGTTACTATGATAATTACAACATAGTAAAAGCAAAGGTGAGGTTGAGTCTTCGTGCTCCAAAATCATCAACAAGGAAATTCTTCTACTGGCAGGCGCTGTGCCATGACAAGGAACTGGCTACTACCGAAGACGATTTGATTTCTTCAAAATTTGACGCCTTACCAATAGATCAACAGACTTACACATCTTTTTATCCGTACGTAACGAAGTCGGAAAAAAGAAACTACCTAGCCGTCCAAAACAAACTTCTCTTACTATTGAGCACCATGATATGGATCTACCCCAATCAAACACCAAAAAAGCTTCAATCCAACGGGTTCAACTTTACCGAAATACCCAACACCAGACATATGACCGCCTTGAAGACGCTAGGCTTAATAAAACGCTCTCAGAATTTGAAAAGGGATTACTGCAAAATCCAAAGAACGCCTAGAATCTAATGAAGGAATTGTCAAGAAAGAAAAAATCTGCCACTTTCATCCAAGGCGAAAATCGTCTCAGAATCTGGAAAAACCACTTCCAAAATCTACTGTTTGTTAATAAAAATGCTGATCAAGCTCAGTTTGACTGCGTTCAATTGTTTAACATCAACCCAGAAATTAGTACTGCCGACTTAAGCCAAAAGAAGATCACAGATTCACTCAAGGCAATAAAACCCCTGGGCTGGATGTTCTTAAACTAGAAGTCTAGAAACTGAAGAAAACCCAAAAAGACTTGAAACGGTTTTGCATCGAAACCTTTAACGGTGTGCGTCCCAATGAATGGAGTATATCTGGTATTGTTCTTGTGCCCAATAAAGGAGACTTAACTCGTTGTACCAACTACCGGGGTATAAGTCTCAGTCAGGCTGCAACTCAAAATATAGGTCTTTTTCTCAATACAAGCAAGGCAAAAGCAATGCATTTCAATCCCTCTGTAGAGAGTCATATTCATACTATGAATGGGGACAAAATTGGAAAAGTTGATGATTTTCTTTACTTGGGAGGTTACACCAACTCTTCTCGAGAGATCAACATCCAAATCGGAAAATCATGGGGCGCTTTCAACTCTTAAAGAAAAATCTGGAACCCTTGCATTACTACAGAAACAAAAGTTAGGATTTATAAATCTACTGTTGAGTCCATATTGCTATACGGATGTGAATCCTGGGTAATGACCAGCGCTGCAGTGAAGAAAGTTGATGGCACCTACACTCGCATGCTCCGAAGAGTCGAAAATATCTCCTGGAAAGACCGTCTATCAAATGCTCTGTTATACGGTCAAATTCCAAAGTTGTCTACCGTAATCAAAAGAAGACGGTTAGCGCTTGCTGGACATGTAGCTCAGCACAACGAGCCTGCAAAAACTCTGTTATTCTAGACACCGAAAGAGGGTCACAGAAGAGGTCATCCAAATATAACACTGAAAGACATACTTAAAAAGATACGGAGCTGACTTTTAACGAATTAAGTACTGCTATGACTGATGGACAAGTATGGAGAAAAAATTACGTCATGTCACCAAACTGAAGATCGGAGGCACTACTACTACTACTACATGATACCACACAAGCTTCTATTAATGAGTTTTTGAAGTTCACAAAGTTCAATAATAGTTATTTGCACACAGTTATTATATAAAAGTTCCAAGTACCAGTCCTAAGTCAGTAGAATAATTAATCAATTTATTCTTTATTGTTTCTATTGTTAATATATCTGTTTTTATTGTTGTTTTGTTTCACCAGATACTCTCTTATAAGCGAAACAAAACGCTTCTTAATTATTTCTCAAAGATTTCAACTTTTTAAACGCTTTGTTGAGTTCTTCACCATATCAAATCCAAGATGGCGTCTGAGGAGGAGTGGAAGGAGATCAACAAGGATGCCCTGGAAATCATGGCTACTATTGGTTGGGAGGCTATTTTATAATATTACTATTATAATATTACTCTTATATTTTTTATTATATGGTTGGTATACAATAATAAAAATATAATGTGATATAATTTAATGTAATGCGGTATTTATAAAGCACTTTTCTTTATAAATCAAAGCGATTGCTACAACTTTAATTTAGTGAAAACAAATTGTGGAACAGGTGCTAATTGTCGGCCTGCGTGGGATCGAACCCGGTAACTTTATATAAGTTGCTTAATGCTTTACCTTTAAGCTATAGAAACCGACAATGAGCCAGGCAAGAAGACCAGAAAAACTAAATTTAGAGCTAGCTCAAAGCTTAAAAAACAAGACAGGGAAGAATGGAGCAAAAAAAATACTGTGCGACAATCCGAAGATAGTCCCAGAAATTTAGCTTTGTGCATTCAGAACTTGAAAAAATCCAAGCTTCAATTACTTTATTAATATCATAAGATGTCAAAATTTCATAGAAGTGTGTCTAAAATTTCCTCATTATAAGAAATGAAAAAGCAAGACGATTTAGAAGACTTTCCACATCAGCAAACTTCACCCCCCCAACCCACCATCTTTTTCAAACTCTAAACTTCATGATTCTATTGATAACCACCCACCAACCAAAAAACACCATCCCCAATTTACTACACTGCACCCTCAATCTCCCAACACGGGCACATTTTTTTCCAACACCAATGCACCTTTATATCCTTTCATCCAATTTCCTCTACACCAACCTCCATCATCAATATAATTCACCGATCACACCAATCCAATCCTCCACTTCACCCACCCACCTATATCTCTCCTACTTTCACACGCAGGTTGTCTGTTGAAAGATGAGAAAGACCAGCTCTACCCCGCCCCTGTTTCACTCATTCCTGCTCCATTACCCTGCCACCATTATGAGCGCATCGTCAACATACAGCCGTACTTCAATCTTCTCTACCATCTTGTGGCTAATGACAAACCTTTCTTGAGAGAGTGTTTCAAAGAGTAAGTGGGATAACGGTGAGTTGAATGAGGTAGAGAGTTGGATAGCGCATAAATGCAATGGTGAATAAATGAATAAATCACAGATGGAGGGATAAATAGATAGGTAGATTTGTGGGTGGATGAGTATTGAGATAATAGATAAGTTGGCCAAATGATGAAAAAATTGATTGGTAATTTTTTTTTAAATAAAAAATGATAGTGATGGTGTGAAACTCAAGAGAAACTTCGCGGAACTGATAACATTTATTGTTTACTGATTGACAATCTTATCTCTATCAATTGACCAGTGTGATAAAAAAGGACGACTTCATGAAGAGAGTTTGGGACATCTTCGATAAAACTACTGATGAGTATGGGCATAAGGACGTTAGTGGGAGGAATGTTTAGGTTTTGAATATAACCATTACAACAGTGGATATTACTTGATTGCTGTTGTTTTTATGTTTTTGTTACTAACGACAAAAATAGACTTCTTTTGAAGAATCTTAAGACTTAACTTTTTTAGAGACGTCTTAATGTACTTATAACACTCAACAGTTTTTTACGTCGATTTATGGAAGAGTTTCGCTAATTTTTTATGATAAGGCTAAACTTATCGAAAATTATAGCTGTTTTTTTGCTCATTAAAAAGACTAAAATTCTTCCATAAATCGAAGTAAAAATTGTTCTGTTAAGATAACAGTTTTGTTTTATGTAATATCAACTCATGAAACTCATTTGAAAGTTTTTTTGTTCTAGAAGAATCTTTGAGAATTTGAAAAAATACCGCGAAAAATTTAGGAATTAAAAAATTTATGAACACACTGAAACAGAAAGTGGACATAGGTCTAAATAGGGGAGACTATTTTCTGCACGTGACTGATCCTTCGGGTTTATAATTAGAATAATTCAAATTTTTGATATTAAACTTTAGTTTCATTAGTTTTATAGTGAGGCACAACTTACCAACATTTATAGTTTTTTCAAAACAACTTTTTCTCCAAAAACCTTTTTTTTTAACGAGTAAAACAATAAATAGTTGAAATGTATATGAATATATCAAAAATAAACATATCGATAAAAGCAGATATATTTATACATATAAACGCCCTTATAAAAAGGAATAGAAACAAACAAAACCACATAAAAACAGACGAAGGGTCGATGAAACAAGTTGAGTTTAACACTGTATCTATTGGTGGAGCTTTTGCTTCCTCTATGCTCTCTGAAATACACCGGTATCGATATATCTTTTTGTTAATCTATCATCTGTTTATATCTTTGTTTATCTTACAATTTATCTATCTATTTGTTAAGCTTTTTATTTATTTATCTGCTTTTCTATATTTCTATGTATAAACCTATTTAATTAGCAATTAACAAATATACTTATACTTCATTATAAATATTTATATACCCACGTATCTATTTAATTAACTATAAAAACTATTTGATTAGTTCATCTATTAAAAATTCTGTCATATTACTTAACAATTCATCCATCCATCCATCCATTCATCCATCCATTCATCCATCCATCCATTCATCAATCCATCCATCCATCCATCCATTCATCCATCCATCCATCCATCCATCCATCCATCCATCCATCCATCCATCCATCCATCCATCCATTCATCAATCCATCCATGCATCCATTTATCAATCCATCCAGCCATCTATCCATCCATCCATTCATCCATCCATCTATCCATCCATTTATGAATCCATCCATTCTTCCATCCATCCATTCATCCATCCATCCATTCATCAATCCATCCATCCATCCATCCATTCATCCATCCATTCATCCATCCATCCATCTATCCATCCATCCAACTATCCATCCATTCATTCATCCATCCATCTATCCATCTATTCATCAATCCATCTATCCATCCATCCATCCATTCATCCATCCATCCATCCATCCACAGAACTTTAGCTCGCAAGTATCCAAGCCTTAAAGTTGAACATGAAAAGGTTGGCTTATTTTTATTATTTTTTCAATTATTTTTATTTTTAAACCGTTCTTAGGTGGTGAATGACCGAGGGGGGGACATCTTTTGTGAAGCTATAGTACGGGGATGGGAGAGTTATGGCAATCGGAAGTTGGTCAATTAAGCTGTTATAAACACAAATATAACAACTAAACTATTAATAACAACAATGAAATAATAATAATAGTCATGAAAAAATTAAAAAATCAAAAAATAATAGAAAAAACAAAATAATCTTCCAGCGCAGTTCTCTTGATGGTGGTCGACTTGGGAGACAAAGCACTGGTTGACATGAAGGAAGGAGAGTTAGGTTTGTATAACCTCAACCCCAACATTGTGGTGAGAAAAAGAGAGTTTAGACAGCTAAGAAAACAACTTATCCTTAAAGAAGATGGCAGACTATTTGTGTAGGGGCTTACAGTTTGTTTTTATGTTTCATGAATTGATTCGAAAGGGTTTAAATTCCAAATATTTTCATATTACCAACACTGAAGTCCAAATCTTAAAAATCTTCAACTCCCAACACTCAATACATTAAAACGCGTTTAAAATCTCAAAACTCTAACCATCCAAATACCCAAACATTCTAGACCCAAAACAATCCATAATCCCAACACCTTTTAACCAAATTCTTTCCCCCTCCCAGTGAAGGAGAAGAAGTAGCCATGGTGTATTACAGATGGGGGTATGCTCCTGACCATTACACTTCTGAAGAAGACTGGAGGGTCAGGATGCTAGTGGAACAGTAAGACTTTACATTTTAGAGGCGTTTTAAAAATGATCTTCAAGTTGATTTTACACTAGCCACAATCAAACAAGTGTATTTAGGAACACAAATAAATTTGATTAGGATACAAAGCTTTTCGTTATCTAAGTAACTCAATCTTCAAGTGTTTTTGCTTAATTTTATTGAAAAGCAGACTCTCGATTTTTATGTATTGTTTTCTAGATTTTCCAGAAATATTATATTTTCTTGCTAAAGTCCTAGTTTTCTTTTCTATTTTTCTTTTGTTTATTTTTTTCGTTTATTGAGATTTGGTGGAAACATTAAATTTTATTCATAGTTAAACATGCCAAATTGAACATATAAAAGTCCTGTAATCTGTTTTAATGGCGTTTTGACTGTCATTCCAGCTCTTTCTTTAAATGTTCACATAGAGACCACAATTTTCTCTTTCAACTATTCAATTTTGAATATGTGGCTTGAGGAATTTCTATGGATAGTGTTGTTACCTTACTACTACTACTACTACTACTACTACTACTACTACTACCACTACTACTACTACTACTCCCACCAACCCCATCAATAATAATAATGAAAGAGCGGGAAAGCTAACGGTTAGGGCCTGTATGTAACCTGTGCTCCTATTGGTCGAATATTTGTGTCACATTCCTTATATGGTATTACGGGGTTTCCTGATCTTAATAATGTAAATTAGTGAAATTATTCAAATTCAGTTTAGATTTATTTTAAATTTTTTCATTATGGATTTTTTCAAAACCAAAAATAGATATAAACTGATTACAAAAAATTAAATTAGAGTTAAAGTCAAAAAAACGAACAATATAAAAAACATTAATGAATAAAACAAACAAAAAATACAGATGGATAAAAAAACATAGGAACACATAAATATCCACACAAAAATAAAAAATAACACAGACCAACAAACAAACACAGGTCGAAAGCCATAGTAAATCCTAGTGCTGGATATCAGTTAGCAGGAAGTAAGAAAGTTCAGCAGGTGTTAACGGAAAAAGGAATGTTGGAACGGTTCGTAGGGCAAATATCGCATCAACTGAGAGGAGTTTTCACTGGTATTTACTCTCTTGATCTTGTTAGTTGTGTGTGTTTGTGTGTGCACGTGAGTTGTGTGTGTTAAAACTCATGTGTTTTAGTTTTTTGCGGGATTTCATTTTAGTTTTTTTGTGCTTAAAAGTTTATATAAGTTTCATAAACACTATAATGTGTTATACATTATAAAAATATGTGAATTAACGTACATCAAACACAAAAGACGGAAGAAGGTGATAAGAATTCGAAGATGGCTCAGTTAGAGCCTGAGAAGTACGTATTAAAGCCGCAGAGAGAAGGAGGAGGTGTGTGTGTGTATTTGTATTTTTTATCTGTTCACGTTTTATAAAGCAATCGCAAGATGTTATGTAGATTGAAAGAAAATTGAAGACCATTGGCATACAAGCAAGACGTGCAAACCATAAATATAGCCTTACAGAAAAGCCACATAAACAACAAAACCACAAAGTCTCATAAACAAAACTACATAAACAACTCAGGCAACAACTTCTTTGGAGAAGATTTGAGAAAAGAGCTGGAAAACCTGGATGGGAAAGATGAACGATCGAGATATATTCTGATGGACAGACTAACGCCCCGCCCTTTTATTTCTTACCCTATCGTGCGTGAGAACGAAAAAGTGGTACCAGTTGAGACTGTGTCCGAAGTGGGCATATTTGGAGCAGTGGTGGGGTGAGAGTTTTTTTTTGCATATACGCCACTATCCATCATATTTTGATAGCTAACTTATCAAATACCTAACCATCATCTAATTTTTTAAAGCAATCTTACATTTTTTACCATCAACCCGCTATTTATCCACCATTTTAACACCCCCTTGCTCCCAATCGCCACCCAGCCACCATTACACTAACCCACCACGACACCACTCACCAACCCAGCAAAAACAAGAAGGTATGGTACAACAAGGCTGGCGGTTCTCTAACCAGGTCCAAATCTCGACACGCGAACGAAGGCGGCTTTTCTGTTGGACTTGGTTTCGCTGATAGTGTCTATCTAGTTGATAAATAAATGTTTTTTTGAGGGTTTTTGTGTGTTTTTGTGTGTGAGTGTGTGTATGTGTGGTTTTCGTGGATTTTCGCTCGTGAAAATGTGTTTAATGTTTATTTGAATGTGTGTTTTTAAGGATGTATAAATATGGCTTTGTGTTTCTTTATATCAAACCCTGTGAACTCAACTTTTCAAACAAGCCATGTTTTTTTCAATAAAAACAAATCCTGTTCACATGTAAAAATAAAGAATATTTCCTAATCCTTTTCTATTTCATTCTTTTGCTACCAATTATCTATAACCATACTGTATTATGATGAACTATATGGCTATCAAGAGGAATCATATACCATAAAGATAAACCATACATATAACAAAAGTATTAAAAAAGCATATGGTTAATTGTTTCAACAGCAACATGAACACAATACAATAAAACTAAGAATAAGGTTAAAGTGGCATTAACTCCAGAAGTTTTTAGACCACAAAAGAGGCTTATTAACTGCTAAGCACAAAGTTCAAAAAAAACTTAGAAGCACACAAAACAGCAAAAACACATTGGTAAGGTCAACAAATACAAAGTACTTATTATAATAGAAGATACGAAGTTTTTCGTAAGACTAGCTTACATTATCAAGTGATCATCACATGATAAAGTAAGCTATCTATAAAATACACACAACCAACACGCACACACATACAAACACACATACACACACACACACACACACACACACACACACACACACACACACACACACACACACACACACACACACATAACCAACATATAAAAATTGGAACTCAAGGGCGAGCCCCTTAAATACCTGCCAGAATGATGGGTGAAGTAGGTCAGAAGTGTGTTTATGTGGTTTTATGTGTGTGGAATTCCTTGTGTTTTCGTGTGTGCATGTTTTTCGAATGTGATTTTCTGTGTGGTTTTTTGTGTTTTTGTGTGTCATTCATGTTTATTGTGGGTATATTTTTTCAAAGACCCTCAAAATATTTTTACAATCGAATATTTTTCCAGTACAATAATTCATGATAAGATAGAACTTATCAAAAAGTTAAGTTTTTCGAAAGCAATAAATGTATTTAAAACAGCTTGCTCTGATAATTATAAAAAAACAAAACATTGTTAAACAAAAATAGATATATTTGTATATATATGTTTTTAGTTTTATTTAGGTCTATGTATGTTTATATATGTATGCATACATTTATGTGAAGATAGGGTTGTATGTGAAAATATGGATGTATGTGAAGATAGGGATGTATGTAAAGATATGGATGTATGTGAAGGTATGTATATGTGTGTTAGGATATGTATGTGTGTATGTGATAAAGGTGTGTGAGAGATAGTTGGGTTTGCTATTTAAAGGGCCCTGTAACGGTTTGTGTCAAGTCATTTGTGTGGGTACACCCAATTGTAGTTGTGTTTTTAGTAATTTTATTTATAAATCTTTATATAAACTTTTTTGGAGCAATTTATAGGAAATTAGTCAATTAGTTAGGAAAGAAATGCAATTTTTTTAAATTGATGGCTTTATTTGATATATAAACTGTGTAACGCTGTTGCAAAATGAGAAAGAGTAGCACAACCTGAAAACTTATCGGATTTAAAAAGAAAACATTGGAAAAATGTGAAAAAAAACAAAATAAAAATAAATGCAAAAAAAGATGAGTGGAAGGAAAAAGGTAATGAATGACATAAAGATGAATCGAAAGAAAATTAATGGATGACACAAAGATGAATGATAGGAGGGAGGGAAATGAATGACAAAAGGCTTCAAGGCACTGTGACAAAACTGATGATCTATACATACATATGAGTATATCCACACATATCAAGTGCTTGAAGTATCATCTTCTTCTTCATCATCATCATCTTCTTCTTCATCATCATCATCTTCTTCATCATCATCATCATCATCATCATCTTCTTCATAATCTTTTTTTTTCATCACCATCATTTTCTTCATCTCCATCATCATCATCATTATCATCACCATCATCATCATTATCACCATCATCTTTTTCATCATCCTCATCATCATTATCCCCACTATTATCATCGTCGGCTTCATCTCCATCATCTTCACCATCGACGTCATTATCATCATCATCATTATCATAACTCACAAAGACAATTTTTCCAGTCAACGCATCGTTAGAGGAAACATAATTTGATCAAAATGCAGGGACAAAGAAAGTGTTGATGATAATGATGGTGGTGATTATGATGGTGATGATGGTAGTGATAGGGATGAGGATTATAGTGATGATTATTGATGGTGATGGTGATGATGGTGATAGAAAACAAAACAAGAGACAGATGAAACTGTACAGCTGAGAGATAACAGCAAAACTATAATAATAATGAATATAAGGATGACAAAGATGCTGATAATAATGTAAGTAATGATAATGAGAATGAAGGTAGTGGAAATAATGGTGATGGTGGTATTGAGAGGGTGATGATAATGATGATGATAATCTTGATGGTGATGATAATGATGGTTATGATAATGATGGTGATGATAATGATGGTGATGATAATGATGGTGGTGATGATGATGATGATGATGGTGATGATGATGATGATGAGGATGATAATCTTGATGGTGATGATAATGATGAAACCATAAGCATACGAAGAGGATTATGTCGAAATTTCTGAAAATGAGAAAAATTTAATCTTTTTCACATCCGCTATATTATCCGTACACAAACGAGCAAACACTAATTATAGAAGTATTCGCAATTAAACCTGCAGCGACACCTAACGATTATTGGATAACTATTGGAATTTTTGAAGGTACTTTTATTAGTGAAATTTAAAAAACTAAACGATAAAATTATTTATATAATGTGTTAATATATCGTTTCACTTTAATTGTTGAAAAAATTATTTTAAGACTTTTTTTTTGATTTTTTTGATTGTTTAACGGAACAAGTATTTTTTTTCTTGCTTTTTATCGTAAAAGATTGGAGATACATATAATTTTTCAAAAAACTAAATTTTTCAACAAATTCAATTTTGTCATAATTCATTAGTTTTTTTATTTCTTCGATTCATGAGAAACTTTGGAATGACTCCGTGGGTAACTTTTTTGCAATCGTGGAGGAACAAAAACTAAATTTTCAAAATTTTTGGAATTTATATTTCTCGTTTTCAGAAAACTATTAGAAATTTTAGTTTTTTGCTGAATATGTAAATTAAAAAATGGAAACAAACAGAAGAACTAATTTTCTTGACTGATATCTGAAAAAATTAACGAAAATAATTTTAAAATAAATTAATTTAAAAATATTATGATAAAATAATATATTAAAATAAAATTCCACGTAAATACTTCATATAATAGTTATTGTTCTCAATATTATGGATAATTTTATTTTTAAACGAAAGTTATCGTATGTCTTGGAAAAAGCGAAAATTATCCAATATGGCAGCTCAGTGCCAAAAAAAAGCTCGCAATTCAAAAATATTAACTCTCAAATTAAAATTTATACATTTTTAATTACTTAAAATTCAATTGAATTTAAAAAATCAGAACCTAAATTCTAAAATCAAACATTTGCGATAATATTTGGCCCTTATATTTGATTTTATGTACCGAATTGATCTTCAAAACAAAACCCCAAACCGTTGGAACCCTTATTGGAAATTTTAAAAGTTTGATAGTTAAATTTATCCATTAAACCATATTTAATACTTCATGTTTTTGAACACCCAAATATTTCCATGTCGAACTCATGCCATCAGGCCTAAAAACTCCTATAAAAACTAACACTAATGGCTGGATGAGGTAATAGAATAAATTTTGATTAATTTATTTACTTTATATCAAAAATGAATTAGTGAATAGGTATTCTGCTCAATTTTTTATTTAAATCTAAATTTTTTAGTTGTTTAGTTGTTGATGGTTTAAGTTTAATGTTGATTTCAACAAAAAAAATAATAAATAATAAAATAATTTAAGTAAAAAAGTTTCTTTCAAAACTAGTTTTATATGAAAAATTATCATTATTTTTCAATTTATTTTCTAGCATCATCGTTTAACCTTACAAACAAACGTAGACACACACAGTGACACACATACAGCGTGCACACACAAGCGCACACACTCACAAAGATGACCCTTAACACAGCCAACCAATCATAACACTACACACAATCATTGCTTCCCACAATATTGACACACAGATACAAGTACACATACATATACACATATTCGTAGAAACATACGTACTACATCTAAAACACGCAGAAAGGCTCATATAGCAAAAAGATAAACTTATTCAAAAAAAAATACACATAAAAAAACCACACAGGCAAAAAAAAAACGCACACTAGCAAACACACTCCCAAACAGGCAACTTACAAAAACAAACACACAAACAATATCTTGAGCTCAAGGTGTGGCAATAAATCATTATTTTATCAAATTTTTATGAGTTCCACATAATTTTTACCCAATATTCCACATGTGTTTTGCAGACATTTTCACATGTAACTTTATATGTGTTTTATGTTATGTTGTTTTTATGACATTGTCGTTTATGTGGTTTTCGTTTATGTGTTTTATGGTATGTGGTGTTTTATGTGTTTTTTTGCAATGTGGTTTAGTGTGTTTATAAATGTGGTTTATATGTGTTTTTATGTGGGATGGGTATTGTTTTATGTGCAAAAAAATTATTGCTCACGAATAAAAATAATATCTTCACTGTGAAACATAAGATCCTAATATAAATCTATGTGCTTCGAAGTTACAAATACACGTTCAAAACCTTCTCTCATTTCACTCAAAAAATATCCCTTGAGGCTTTAAAAATATTTTTTGACCTTCAAAAGTTTTTGAAGCAAAATGACAAAAAAATGATAAAAACAAAAAAAATAGTGTTCAGAGAGTTTCCAAGGAAACCAACACACATATAGAACAACACAAAGATACAAACAGACAGGTAGAGACGAACAGCTACAGAGACAAAAGTTGATGCTAAGGTTGGGTCTGAGGCGTTATGGATTATGGAGAAAGGCAAAGATGCGGAAGGCTGATAGGGAAATAGCGGTTAAGTTGAGGTTATGTGTTAACGTGGCCAAGGTTCTCTATCAGTAGCATTAGGATGACATTTTGTTAGTACAGTTAAGGTAACACTGCAAATTATTTGAACACTAAAGGTAATTTTATTAAGTACAAAGCTTTTCGTTAACAAAGTAACATTATCAAGTAGGTTAAAATTTTATAATGTTACTTTGTTAACAGAAAGCTTTGTACTTAATAAAATTACCTTTTGTGTTCAAATAATTTGCAGTATTTACTTTGGCTAGATTATTAGTTAAGTATATTGGTTAAAGAAACTCATTTGTTTGGAAGTTATACTTGGTTTATTTGCTTTTTAATGAATTTATGTATTTCTTCATTACAAATCGACGATGGAGTATTCATTAAAAAGAAAAATAGAAAAGCACTCCAAGACAGAGGTATAGCGGTTAAAAGAGACAAATACATGCGAAGAGAAAACCACAAAAAAACATAGATAGAGCCAAATAAATGAATAATGACATAAAGACAGACAACTTGAATACAAAATGACACACGCACACAGACAAATGAGGGAACAAATCACAAAGTGCATTGAGTTGTATGAGGTCATATCTGCTCATCTCGGAATAACTACTACTACTACTACTACTACTACTACTACTACTACTACTACTACTACTACTACTACTACTACTACTACTACTACTACTACTACTACTACTACTACTACTACTACTACTACTACTACTACTACTACTACTACTACTACTACTACTACTACTACTACTACTACTACTACTACTACTACTACTACTACTACTACTACTACTACTACTACTACTACTACTACTACTACTACTACTACTACTACTACTACTACTACTACTACTACTACTACTACTACTACTACTACTACTACTACTACTACTACTACTACTACTACTACTACTACTACTACTACTACTACTACTACTACTACTACTACTACTACTACTACTACTACTACTACTACTACTACTACTACTACTACTACTACTACTACTACTACTACTACTACTACTACTACTACTACTACTACTACTACTACTACTACTACTACTACTACTACTACTACTACTACTACTGCTACTAAAAATAAGTCTTAACTGACTATAACCGAGCATTGCTCATCATTATTGTGTGCATAGTTAATGAAAGTCTTTTATTAATTCTGCAGCCTCATTAATATGCTCATATGCATATTAATTAGCATAATCTTAGTAGCATCAGAAGATGATGTCAACTTGAAGGATTCTCCTTTGATTGGAGCCTTTGTGTATGAAGATTGTTGTTTTTATTCTCATTCTTATTATTATTTCTATTGTTTTATTATTTTTATTGTTTCATTTTCTTCACTCTTATTAAAATTTAGGATACTTTTATCTGATTTTAACCTAACTCATCTATTAATACATCCATCTATTCATCCATCTATTCATCTATCTGTTCATCCATCCATCCATCCATCAATCCATCCATCTATCCATCCATCCATCTCTTCATCCACTTACCCATCCTTCCATTATCTAAGCTAAAAACCGAAGCCATTCAAACTTCCCATCATAACAATCTCTATTCTTATGTCATTCTGTGTGTGTGTGTGTGTGTGTGTGTGTGTGTGTGTGTGTGTGTGTGTGTGTGTGTGTGTGTGTGTGTGTGTGTGTGTGTGTGTGTGTGTGTGTGTGTGTGTGTGTGTGTGTGTGTGTGTGTGCTTTCAAAAGCTCTGCTTTTGAGATCGATCTTGACATCACCTCTACAGCTTCAGTTATCACCTCCACGCGGTGTCGGTCATCACGAAGATCCTCTCAATTCAACGACAACAACCATGTCAAGAAAACAAGACTTTTTTCGGTGCACAACAACAATATTATCGACAACAACTACATCAGCAACAACACACACATTAACAACAACTACTATTTTAGTAATATCATTAACAACCACATCAGTAACAATAACTCCAATACAAACGACAACAATAGCAACAACACGAATTTGAACAACATTACAACGCTGTCAATCGAGGATGGAAAAAACGTAGAAGAGGTATCCAAGTTCAAATATCTCGGAAGCATCTTAAGCAGTGACAATACAGTTGACGCAGAGGTGGAATCGATAATCAACAGAACATCACAAGTCTTCCGTAGCATCAGTAGACTGGTATGGCACCAGCCAAAAATAAAAGTTTTGACTAAACTGAAACTTTTTGAAGCGGTTATTCTACCAAAACTTCTGTATGGCAGTGAGACCTGGAACCTCCTACAGCCCAACATCCAACGACTACAAGTATTTGTTAACAGATGCCTGAGAATCATCACTGGCACTTCACTATGGGAAAAAATGAGAAATACCCAACTTCGGAACAAAGCGAATATAGACAGGGTTGATGTGATGATTCAGAAAAGAAGACTCCAATGGCTTGGCCACGTGGAGAAAATGCATGATGATCGTTTACCGAAAAAACTTTTGGTATGTAAGATAAGAGGTGGTAAGAGGCATCAAGGAGAACAAAAACAGAGGTGGCATGACCTCATACATGCAGACCTGAAAGAAGTAAATATGGTGACGAGTTGGAAAACAGAAGCGAGAGATAGAAAGAAATGGCGCACCAACATCTACAACCTTCTTCATGATCTCAATGCACGTAAGGAATCAACAGAAAAAGCTAAAAAAGGTTTTGCTAGAGGCCGATATAACAGCGACTACGAGAACTCAGACAACAAAAACAACTCTGTTCAAGGCTTTCTTGCATGTTCCCCAGTTGCAACAAAATAGCTGCCAATAAGGCTGGTTTAGCTAACCATGTAAGACAAAGGCACAGAACTCAAGAAAGTATCCTATGTCAGTATTGCGGGCCGAGTTTCAAACGACAAGGCATTCACAACCACCAAAAGAAATGTTCTACTCGCAATCCTTCTGTGCACCTGCCTCATGGTGGATAAATGCAGAAGTGTGTGTGTGTGTGTGTGTGTGTGTGTGTGTGTGTGTGTGTGTGTGTGTGTGTGTGTGTGTGTGTGTGTGTGTGTGTGTGTGTGTGTGTGTGTGTGTGTGTGTGTGTGTGTGTGTGTGTGTGTGTGTGTGTGTGTGTGTGTGTGTGTGTGTGTGTGTGTGTGTGTGTGTGTGTGTGTGTGTGTGTGTGTGTGTGTGTGTGTGTGTGTGTGTGTGTGTGTGTGTGTGTGTGTGTGTGTGTGTGTGTGTGTGTGTGTGTGTGTGTGTGTGTGTGTGTGTGTGTGTGTGTGTGTGTGTGTGTGTGTGTGTGTGTGTGTGTGTGTGTGTGTGTGTGTGTGTGTGTGTGTGTGTGTGTGTGTGTGTGTGTGTGTGTGTGTGTGTGTGTGTGTGTGTGTGTGTGTGTGTGTGTGTGTGTGTGTGTGTGTGTGTGTGTGTGTGTGTGTGTGTGTGTGTGTGTGTGTGTGTGTGTGTGTGTGTGTGTGTGTGTGTGTGTGTGTGTGTGTGTGTGTGTGTGTGTGTGTGTGTGTGTGTGTGTGTGTGTGATGTGCATTTTTAGTTTTGATATACCTCAGCCCCATTTTAATAATACTCTTTCGTTCTAGTTCTCAAAATTTAGATTGTTATTCACATATAATTCTCACTTCTCATATCACACATCCATAAATCTCAACCACACAAACTCTCCCTCATAACCACATAACATCATAAAAAGATAAGCACTGAAGCTATGTTCTGTTATTATTATTTGTGTTATTATTATTTGTGTTATTATTATTTGTGTTATTATTATTTGTGTTATTATTATTTGTGTTATTATTATTTGTGTTATTATTATTTGTGTTATTATTATTTGTGTTATTATTATTTTTATTATTAATTATTTTTTTCTATTTTTTTATTTTTATATTATATTTTATCCATATTATCCTCTATTTTTTATATTACATGTGTTATTATCGACTCTTATTATTTTTTTGTCGTTGCTAGTGATTCCATCATTTTTCAATAATTTTATATATTCGATATTATTATTACTTGTGTTCATGTGCGTGTTTATAAGTATGTCTATGTTTTTTATAGCCTGTAGTTTTTTGTGTCTCATTTGGTGTGTGTGTGTTTGTGTGTATGTGCGTGCGTGTGTATAAATGTCCGTGTTAGTATATTTATAAGTATCTGTTACAATCAGTTAAAATTTTTTTTTTCGAATATTAATGAGCACGCAAACATCGATAGTTTTATTTTTCGCTTTTTATGCATATATAATTCTCAACACACAAACTCTGTTTTTTCAGTATTCAGTTTTTGCAACTTTGATGGTGAACAATGTAGTTAAAATGGATGATAATGTTATATACATAAACTGTTTTTCTGTTTAAAATAAGGTGGAACCTTAGACATCTTCAAGCTTAAGTTAAAGATACTTTTATAGCTTCCAGCTGAATAAATATGAAACAAGCTAGTATCCTTTAGCTAACGTAAAAAAATAAGAATAACTCAAAAAAATTAACGGGGAAATAGGAAGGTTTTTGAATGAAACACACAACTTAATGACGGTGTATCTGTGTATCTCCTCTTAACGCTAAAAAATAATCACAAAATTATCTTTCACACAAATATTAATCCATCCACACATATACACAGACAAACATTTAGGTTCACAAACAAGTGATTTCACACGTACAAAAATTTTTCTTGAAGAGAATTCAAGGACATTGGAACAAGAAAAGAAAAATAAACTAAATGGTATATTGCATACAGTGACAAAAGCAAGTTGTTTATGCAAGTTTACATAAAGAAACACACACACACACACACACACACACACACACACACACACACACACACACACACACACACACACACACACACACACACACACACACACACACACACACACACACACACACACACACACACACACACACACAAACACACACACACAAACACACACACACACAAAAGTTGTCAAGGGAGGGTTATGATTGATGTGGTACAGTTGCAGGTCATACTGTGGCACCTTCCTTCTTATCTGTGTGTGTGTGTGTGTGTGTGTGTGTGTGTGTGTGTGTGTGTGTGTGTGTGTGTGTGTGTGTGTGTGTATATGTGTGTGTGTGTGTGTTTGTGAGTTTTAAAAACGAAATTTCTTTTTAATTAATTCTATGATAACTTCAATTCACTAAGTTAAAAAATATCACTCATTAAAATAAGGCTAAACACATAAAAACACAAAAACAGACAAACATACACAAACACACACAAACACACAAACACACAACACACACACACACACACACACACACACACACACACACACACACACACACACACACACACACACACACACACACACACACACACACACACACACACACACACACACGTTATTTCTCCGCAACATCTGTTCACAGTAGCGGTTTTTTTTATTGTTTTTTGCATCGCCATCAAGCATCTCTGCCGATATTTTTCTCATTTTGTTCTAGAACAAATGTAAAAAAATACGATGAGTCATAGTTTTGGTTAGGTGGAAGAAGTGATTTCAATATATTCTCAATTTCACCATGGAATGTTGCAGATTCTTTTTTATATTTTGTTATATTCCTTAACTTCCATGTTAGATTCTAATGTATGTAATATGGAAAAGCTATGTTATTTCACTTATTTGTTTGCTTATTTTCAATACGCATAATAATCTACTCGAATTTTACTCTGTAAAACAAAACCCACCAGTTAATGGTTCGTTGAAGAACTTCCCAAATATGATGGAGAGGAGCAGACGAAATAGTTAATAGTATCAGAAAAAAGAACACAATTCATCTGCTTAATATACACATATAATAGAAAAAAACACTATGGTTTATTGAGAAAGTTATTACACGAAGCTTTTCGTAAGAGTATCTTACATTATCTAGTGTATATTCATAAGGTTACGTTGAATTTCGATAATTTTTGATCCACTCTAAATACTTCAACTTAACACTTTTGGTAATGCAGATTATGGCGGAGGAATAATACTTATAGCATTTTATGGATGTGCTATAGGAAAACCACTTTTGAAAAGATATTATTGAAATGGTAAACTATTGTTGAAATAGTAAATTAAATGGTACCCCATTCTCTCGTAAATACAAAAAAGTTTTGCAACGTGTTCAATAAAGCATAACTTTGACCAGGGACAAAAAGGGTGGTAATGAATGAGACCAGTTATTATAGAAAAATACATTAAAACAAGATAATAAAAAAATAAGAAACAAGAGGGTTAATTAGAAAAAGAATGAAATTATGAGATAGGAAAAATATATAAAAATTTAATGTTGCAGGATGAGGTAAAAATTGACGCGAATTCTAGCTTTTGGCTCTTGATGAATGTGTTGAAAAAGTCCTTTTGATTGATTTTTAATAAATGTTGGTTATGATTATAGTAATAAAATGAGATATAATGAAAGGAACTATCATCGTTTGAGAAGAAGTAAGAAAAAATGAAATGTAAAATGAAGATTGAAATAAGAACAGGAACATTAATAGAAATAAGAATAAAACGAATAATAGAAATCACAATATGAGGCGGGAAAGCAGGATAATTTATTCAAATATTCATGCGTTATTTTTTATCTCGAGCAACTTTTAAAAGTTTAATTTCTTCTTTTTGAACATTTATATTTTATTCTTTTTTAGTTATGCATATTTATCCTTTATATATTTTTCGCACTTTTATTAAAAGTTTAAACGCCATGTTTTTCGTGCTTTTTGAGTTTCGGATTTTAATCCCAAAAATGATTTATTAAAATTGTGCGCTCTAAAAACACATTTCACGAACAAAATGAAATTTTTTTCGTCTCTCTAACTTGAAATAAATTTCAAAGTTGAGAATTCATCTGTAGATCAAATATATGTTAGAATAACTAAATTAATTAATATAACTTCTATATTTTTGAGATTTTTGAAAGCATGTAAAAATTAACTCAACTATTTCTGAAACGTGCTCAATTTCTGCTTGAAAAAACATTTTTAAACACACTAGTACGCACACACATACACATTCACACATACACACACATACAAAAAAACATATAAATACAAATGAATGCATGAATAGAAACACTTAGCAACATTATAGCGAACAATGTAAGCACGCACATAGACACACATTTCTGATGTCGCATTAAATAAATTATGTAACCGCACATAAACACACACACAAAAACACACGAGCATACACATATACACACTCACATGAAAACAAACTTCTAACAAAAACAATTTTTGCACAAAAACACACTGAACCACACAAATACTAATAGCAAAAAAAAAAAACAATAAAAAAAATTCGTGCCAAAAAAACTACATAAAACACCAACGCGCCAAAAACGACCATAGAAACAATACCACAACAAAGACCAGATTCAGCACTGCTATATATTATCGCTCACATTCTGCAGCTTCATTAGCCATCTTGGTTGCTATAGCAACTTCCACGCGCTTATAATCCTCTTAGTCTCACCATAATTGTCTCCTGTTTCCGCTTTGTTACGTCATTTTATTATTATGATTATTATCATTATTGTTTTCGCATTAAAAAAACAATACTTTATTAAAATTATTTTTTGGTCTTTGCTATCAATTTTATATTATTTAACTCCTCTTCACATCCCTGGTCATAATTTCTTTTTCACATCCATCATACAAGATCAAACTCAAAAATTTTTGCCCATAAGTCAAATTCAATCACAAACTCTCTTCTTTCTACGTAAAAAGTATGAAAAGTACTGTAAAATACTTGAAAATTCAAGGTACTTATAAATATCCTAATATTATCATAACTCATATAGCTTTTATTAACTACAGCCTTACTATCTACATATGGAAAGCATATATATACATATTCATACATACAAAAAGACATATATACATATACATGTAGACATACATTTATGTGAAATTATCTGTAGTGATAATACCAGCTAGGTACAGCTATCTATTATAACTATGTGTAGTAACATAAATCATTAACCTTTTGAACCCTGGAGTGCCCTCTAGTGAACTGCCACAAACTCTCTAATATTGCAGTTTAAAATAAATCGGTGTGGGGTGGCTTGGATTTTGAGGATTACTATGGTGTAGTTGGGGCGGTGGTATTAGTAGTAGTAGTTGTAGTAGTAGTAGTAGTAGCAGTAGTAGTAGTAGTAGTAGTAGCAGTAGTAGTAGTAGTAGTATTAGTATTAGTAGTAGTAGTAGTAGTAGTAGTAGTAGTAGTAGTAGTAGTAGTAGTAGTAGTAGTAGTAGTAGTAGTAGTAGTAGTAGTAGTAGTAGTAGTAGTAGTAGTAGTAGTAGTAGTAGTAGTAGTAGTAAGAGTAACAAAACTTGAGCTCTATGGTAGCAATAGTGGTAGTAGTCATAGTTCTCTTAGTGATAATGTGTTAATTGTACTAATATATACATTATTATTTGAAAACACTCACCGACACACACACACACACACACACACACACACACACACACACACACACACACACACACACACACACACACACACACACACACACACACACACACACACACACACACACACACACACACACACACACACACACACACACACACACACACACACACACACACACACACACACACACACACACACACACACACACAGACTACTTCATAAAGCTTATCAGTCTATGACAGACTCAACAAAAACAGTACATTGATTAATAACAAATGTGATTTTGTGATGTTGTGTGTGTGGTTTTTTTGTCTGTTTTGTGGTTATGGGATTTTTGTTTATTGTGTGGTTTGTTTGTTTTTTGAGCTGTGCTGTTCTCATTTTTAAGGTGTTTTATCTCACATTAATGAAATATAAGATCCACACTTAGTTTTTCAAAAAATTCGCATAAAATTCAAAAAAAAAGCTTTTCAAAAAATCTTCTTCCATCTCTCAACTTTCTCGCTTAATGGAATCATTAAAACACAGCCATTAAAAATAGTTTTGTTGGCTTCGCATTGAATGAATCCTGGAAAGAAGATTGCTGATTGGCGAGGGTTTTTAGTGGAAGGGTGTTACAATGCCATGGTTATTGAGTGTGGTTTAGAAACATCTGCTTTGTTGTTTATTATGGAAGACATAATAGGTAACTTTTAATAAGATAGAATGAACAATAGAAATAATAAAAAATAATATCAATAATAATAAGTGTTTCAAAACTCCAAATAACACCAAAACGAACTGGTTAAATTTCACTTAACTTTATGCACCAAAGCCTCAACCCGTTTTCTAGCCTCTTCACCAAGCCAGTAGAAAAACCAACACACCACCAACAGTGATCTCACGTTAGACCACTGTATGCCCGGCCTAACCAATTAAACAAAACCAGTTATCTATTCATGAATTCTAACTAAACTCCAACCAATTGACCATAAAACAACCTTTCACCATTTCCACTACCATCCTACTCCGACTACATCATACCCAGCTAAGCAACATAATACAACTCAACCTATCTATCTTCCAGTAAATATCTCGAAGTAATACATAAACCATCTACCAGCCACTCTAACTAACCCAATCCCAAAAAATTCCTATACTATCACCAACCCAGTTCAACTACCAATACCTTCTTCCATTCCATTCATCAACTCACCACCTCCCATCAACCCATAAATACCTTCAAAACACCCACCCACCAATTAACCATCACCACTATCCTTCATCCACCCAAACAGTCAACACACCCAAACAGCCAACCTACCACCAACCATATATTTCATCTTCTACCCCGCACATTCCACTTTCCACCCACATCATTAGATAGTATTACACCAACTACCCCCCCAAACTAACCCACCAACTTCTACACCAACCCACCTTTTCACCACCACCTCACAGCACTCCTTTGATGAGACCCACATTGGGCAGAAGCATTTCAAAGTCACGTGTCAATTCGTGAGATCACGTGTTTAAGGTGTGTTAGGGATGTGGTGTTAATGATGTTATTTGCTAGGGTGGTTGGGGTTATGTGTGAAAAATATTATTTTAATAGTAGAAATAATAAAAGTTCTTCTGATGAAACATGAGAGTCTAAATACTGTTTTTCTCCAAAACCTTGAACATATGAAAAGTATTCAAAAACTTTTTCTACAAAAACAAAGATGTATTTTAATAATAAGAACACAATAATATTTAATTTTGTTTTTGAGTTGAATCTTTTCGATATATTTTTTTTTATCATCAGCTCAAATCTTACCATCTCCATGCATGTATCTATCCTAATTGCTAAAACAAAGGATCAGAGGGAATGGCCAAGGTTCGAACCCGCAGACTTAGGGTTGGATTTGGAGCAAATGGTGTCACAGGCGTAACCTCTCACCCATAATATAATCTTTTGTGTGAGATAATGTATTATAATTAAGTAGAAACTTTTTATGAAATTATGTATATATATATGAAAAAAGTGGAAAAATGAAAAAAAATTTGTATTTACGCAAGCTCGACGTTATAAAATAACCCACGCACCCACACACATACACATCCTCACACACAGACACACCCACACACACACATCATAACAGTGATATTTGGTGCAGTAGTAACGCCTGAAGTGAGTTTAGGCGTGTGAGATTTGATTAGGATTTGTACCCTTATCAAAAGACGATGATGATGATGATGATGATGATGATGATGATGATGATGATGATGATGATGATGGTAATGATAATGATGATGATGACGATGATGATGATGATGGTAATGATAATGATGATGATGACGATGATGATGATGATGAAGATGATGATGATGATGATGATGATGATGATGATGATGATGATGATGATGATGATGATGATGATGATGATGATGATGATGATGATGATGATGATGATGATGATGATGATGATGATGATGATGATGATGATGATGATGATGATGATGATGATGATGATGATGATGATGATGATGATGATGGTAATGATAATGATGATGATGATGAAGATGATGATGATGATGATGATGGTGATGATGATGATGATGATAATATTTTATTGTAATTCAATCCAACTTATCAAACTTTCAATTCTTCACTATATGCTTCTATTTATAAATCTATCCACTTTCGTCATTATGACAAAGCAACGTTATTTTGATATCATTTCAAACTATACTCATTTTTCTGTTTTTATAGTTATACTTATTATTATTATTATTTAATAATAATAATAATAATAATAATAATAATAATAATAATTTTTTTTATTATTATTATTTCCATCATTATGAAAAACCAACCTCATTGTTTTTTAATTTTTTGAGATGTTATTTTTTTAGCACTATTTTATTATAAGGATAATATTCTTTTTTATTATTATGATTCTATTATTATTCACTAGTTTTATGGTATTGCCGTTTATTATTATATTGATAATATTATTGTTTTCTATTATTTTTATTATTATGAGGACTAGTGTCAATCAGGGCGACAAGAAGGGCGAGATGTCATAGATACAAAGTGTTATGTGGGTTTTGTTGTCACATGTGTTTTTGATGTGTACTCTTTTTGTATGTGTGCATGTCTGTATATATTTATGTTTTTTATTGGGTTTTTGTTTGTTTTTATGTGTGTTTCTGATTTGTTTTTGTCTGTGTGTTTGTCTGGCTTTATATCTTTATTTGTTTTGGTTCTCTCTGTATGTTTGTGTTGTTTCCTTCATAAATATAATGTTTATTTCTATGTATCTTTGTGTTTATCTGTTGATATTTTTGTTTTATGGATTTTTCATGTGGTTAAATTATTTGTTTATGTGTTTTGATATTTATGTGTTTGCTTATGTGCGATTATAATTTTTTTTCTTTTTTAATTTCTTCAAATATTGATGCTCGTTGTTTTACTTAAGTTTTTAATTTGTACTAGTATGGAAAGTTTTCTAAGAGTATTAACGTGCTTGGAATAGCAATTAAAAACACAAACAGCTTTAACTACACAAACAACAAAGATTACAAAGAATGAACACAATAAAAAAACAAAATACAAAAATTTCAAAAACACAATAGAAAATTAACATTGAAAAAAATATATAAACAAAAATAAGCAAAAAATATCCAGAAAAACAAAAATAACACACATACGAAAACACATAAATAACCCATAGTTATTTCCTAAAACACACAAACGTAACACATACATACACACATACAAAAAAAAAACCAAAAAAAAACACATAAAAACACAGATACAAACACACATAAATAACCCATAGTTATAGCAGCCAATATACCGGCATACAGTGCATTATTTTGCCATTAATTTGCACGCTGTACGAGACTCTCTAGCTACGTGTGGTGTTGCATTCCTGACGTTGTTGTGGGAGTGGGTTGGTGGAGGGTGGTGGATGTGGAGTGGGTGTATGGGTAGTGGATGGATGGATAGATGGATGGATAGATGGATGGATAGATAGATGGATAGATGGATGGATAGATAGATGGATAGATGGATGGATAGATGGATGGATAGATGGATGGATAGATGGATGAATAGATGGATAGATGGATGGACAGATAGGTGGATGGATACATAAAAGCAAGGCATAGTGACACACAAACATAACTACGCAACAAACCAAACGCACGTACAAAAAACACACACATAAACAAACACACACAAACACACACACACAAACACACACACACACACATATGATGTTACGAAGCCCTAGGTGTAATGTTACCTAGGCACACTATTCAATGATATTGAATGAAAAAGAGTAAAACGGATGTGAATTTAACTTTTTAAAATAAATTTAAAATGAATGTTAATTCAATTTTTCAAAAAAAAATAAAAAAAATCACTATTTTGATATATAACATGCACATTTGGAATAAAAGTATATGAAAATAAATGCTTAAACATCCACACAGATTTGAAGGGAAGAAGACCATTTGTGGAAAACATACAAGAATATAATGAATGAAAAAATTACTCTGTTTATGAAAATGAATACAAAAAAATAAAAAATGGCGCAAAAACGAATAGGTGATAAAAAAATATATAGAAAAGTAGAAGCTGTCAAACTGGAAAAGAGAAAAAGCAATAGAGTGGCAACAAAGTTAATGCATTAATTACTGTGAAAAAAAAGAAACAGAACAAGTGAGACAGTGAAAGAAAAAGAAAACACAAAAAAAAGAAAATGAATGAAATGAAGAGAAATGGAAAATGAGTGAAACAAACAAAAAATAGGAATTAAAAAGGAAAAGAGTAAAAAATAAAGAACAAAAAAAAAAAAAAAAAGAAAGGAAAATAGAAGAACAAAACAAAAGAGGAAGAGAGAAGAGGACAAAAGGAAAGAAAAAGAAGCATATGACAGGATAGGATGGATCAGGGCAACAGATGATGTGGCAACCTACGACCCTTTCTTAGATTGTGTGCCTCATGCTGTAATTGCTTTGTGTGTTTGTGTGTGTTTGTGTGTTTGTGCGTGTTTGCTTCCGTTAGTTTGTCTTATTTTTTTTGTGTACATAATTAATTAACCTAGTTTCATCTGATCTCTCAACTCAACCATTCACACTTGGAACTATTCATGAAAACTCCAAAAATTTACTTTTCCATACTTTCGATTGATTTTTCTGTTTAAATAAACATTCAAAAATCTCATCGTTAAAAACTAAACGACCAAAACTAAAAACCTTCCACACCGCTTACAAACGCCAGTGTACAGGCCTAATTTTCATTAAGAGATGTATAGGTCGGATGACAGATCCCTCTCAAACAGCTTAGCTTATGTACTACACAAAAATATGTATTTTATCGTTTTTATTTTACTAGGTGAAACTTGTAAGAGAAATGCAAAAAAAAATACAATAAAATACCATGTGGAATTACACGTTAAAAATAACTTGATTTATGTTTTCTTTATTAATATTATCCTCTTTATCACACTGGGGGAGAATATACAAACTTTTGGTTTTATTGTAAGGGTGATACATTGTAGAAAATCAAATACCATGCATAACAATTTTGCTGAAATGAAATGAAGCAAGCAATTAGTAATAAAAAGTTAACGTCAATATAGCTACGAATAACCACGATAAAAATGGAGATTGATGAGAATTAATGGTGGAAATTTAAAAAATATTTTAATAAAAATCATTATTTCACACAAAAAAAACAAAGAATTAAATGGAACAAACATAAAAAAACAACAAATACTACAACACAACGGTTGCTAAAAACTCTTGCAACCGAAACAAACCAACATAGCGGAATTCCTGTGTTAATTCTATTTAATATTTACCTATATTATAACCATAAACAGCCCAACTTGGGTAGATAAAAGTTTGTTTAATATATGGGAAGAATAACACACGTGGCTTGAAACAGAAGATAATGATTCGGTTGGTCACACTGAATTACACATAGAGACTAGATAGAAATCACACATATCTACCTAGAACCACATGTAGTAAACAAAAAAAACACGTATAATTAACACACACAAAAATTTATAATAAACAAACAAAACTACACATACACAAATAAACCATGCATGGAAACTATTTATAACCACAATAATCCAGAAAAAACACATAACAATCACATAGTAACCACACAAAAATCACATAGTAACCACACAAAAATCACATAGTAACCACACAAAAATCACATAGTAACCACACATGCATACCAAAAAACCCTAAAAACCCGCAAAAAAAAACAAAAACACACATATAAACCACAAAAACACACAAAACCACACATAAAAACCATACAAAGACACATAGCAACAATAGGAAGCAATCTTGGACTGCCACAATACGACACCCCATCACACGCCCCTCTAACCTCTTGACCCACCAATCATACACGTCTATTTCAAATCCTTTTCTTTTTCCCCTATTTCCTTTTTTCTTTTTATTTTTTAGTTTTTTTTTAATTTTATTTCATTTATTTTTGTTTGTTTCCATTTTTTTTCTTGTTCATTACATCATTATTCGATTCAAGTCATCTTCTTTTTTCTCTTTCTGGTCGCTTCCATAACCAAAATAGCGCCTAAACCTATGACGTCATACACACTCGATTTTGAACTTCTTAACAACATCCGCCTCGAGTGCTGACGTGTTGTGTCTTAGTGACGTCAGAGGTCACGATGATTGGATGACGAGATGGCGTGAAGGACCAATGAGAAGAAAGATAGGTCGGAGGTGAGCGTGTTGAAGGAATTAAAATTTGAATGCGTGTGTGTTTGTGTGTGCGTGTGTATGAGTTTGTTTTTCATAAATTTTTTAAAATTTATTTAAGTCAAATATTTTTGTCATTATCTTATTGATTTAAAACATTATTTGAAGATTTTTTCTATGTCATTTGTTTATCAAACCAATGAAAAGATATGTATAAAAACCTCAATAGTAAAAAAAACAAAATATGCAAATACTTATAAAACCACTCACAGATACATACAAAAACATACATACCAAATAAAAACAAAAAAACAGCAGACAAACAAACAAAAAAGCGCACACACACACACAAAAACACACAGAAACATCCAGAAACACATGTGACCTTGTCACACACATCAAACAAGTCGTCAGAATATGCCTCATATTAGGGTTAAAAAGTTCATTTGTATGCCTGTATCTTTGTTTGTGTGCGTGCGTTTGTTCGTTTGCATGTTTGTGCTTTTTTGCATCTTTTTTTTTTTTTTGTTTTTGTTGTTTTTGGAATGTGTGTGTTTTTATGAACCTGTTTATGTGTTTTTAAAGTATTCATCCTATTCTTTACTGATTCTAATTTTTAATTTTCCATCAAATAATAAATCTTCGTTAACAAAAAGTAATAACTATAAAAACGCGCGAACATACAAAAACAGGTTTCTATACACATAAACGCACACACTCATAAAAATCACGCACACAATCTGCACAGACACAAGCAAACACACACCACTTTCCATATTTTTCATGCATGCTAATACTTACCAAATATAATAAATTCATAATGTGTACGTTCGTGTGTCTGAGTGCGTGTGTTTTTGAATATTTATTTCTATGTTTTTTTGTATTCTTTTTTTGAGACTACCGTGGATTGTTTTATTAAGTATTTTTTGTTATCTTTTCAAGTTTGTATAGGTTATGCCCGTGATATTTACGTATGTTTACATGTATGTGTGTGTGTGTGTGTGTCTGTGTAAGTTTGTATTTATGTGTGTATGTATGTATGTCTGTGTATGTTTATACTTATGTGTGTGTACCTTTGTATGTGTATGTGTATAAATGAGTATGTATGTTTGGTTATGTGTGAATGTATTTGATGTGTGTGAGTATTCATGCATCTATGTATAAATACTCATATATATGCATGGATGTATGCATGGAACAAGATACCATGCGAAATTGGTCTTGTTATCTGCTTCTACTGTTGTTGCCTTTATTTTTTTTCATTGTTTTTCGCTCATTTATTTTTTTTGTGATTTATATTTTGATTTTTATATTTTTTTTATTAAAAAAAATTTTTTTTTTCTTTATTTTTTATTGTTTTAAATTTTTCATTCGATGTTTTTTTTTATTCTTTTTTTATTTTTCTGGATTTTTTTTAGTTTATTTACTTTTATTGTTATTTTTTGTGCTTATTATTTTGATTTTTTCTATTTTTTTGCTTATTTTCCATTGGTATTATTTTTTTTTATCTTATTATTATCTTTATTATGAAGTAGTGAGTTTTGATGTTGACGTCATCACTCAAGATTTTTGACGTTTTTTGAAAAATTCGAAGTAGACGGATGATGTTTTATTCAGAAAAATCAATAACAATAAAAAGAATAAAAATGAAATAATAATAAAATTGGGCCAATAATGGAATATTGAATAACTGATGATGTTTGATGAACAATTTTGAAATTGATAAAAAACTTGGAGAAAAATTTGAAAAATAAAAACCTGAATTGAAAAAAAATTATGGATAAATAAATTGCAAAACAATAATAATAAAAATAATATTGAATTAAAAAACAATAATAATAAAAATAATGTTGAATTAAAAAACAATAATAATAAAAATAATATTTGAGAAAATAACACATATCCGTCAAAAATTCCTTAAGACTTACAGAAATAATGATGTCTTTCACAATTCACCATGTTAATAACAATAATAATAAAAGAAAATAATATTAATGAGAATAATAACAATAATAATAAGATAAACAATAATAATAAGATAAACAATAATAATAAGATAAACAATAATAATAAGATAAACAATAATAATAAGATAAACAATAATAATAAGATAAACAATAATAATAAGATAAACAATAATAATAAGATAAACAATAATAATAAGATAAACAATAATAATAAGATAAACAATAATAATAAGATAAACAATAATAATAAGATAAACAATAATAATAAGATAAACAATAATAATAAGATAAACAATAATAATAAGATAAACAATAATAATAAGATAAACAATAATAATAAGATAAACAATAATAATAAGATAAACAATAATAATAAGATAAACAATAATAATAAGATAAACAATAATAATAAGATCAACAATAATAATAAGATAAACAATAATAATAAGATAAACAATAATAATAAGATAAACAATAATAATAAGATCAACAATAATAATAAGAATAATAACAGTAACCATAACAATAATAAACATCATAAGAGATCTTTATAAGGTTGCTGGAACAACAAAAATAAGATAATAAAAAATGAAAAAAAAAATCATAAAATTAATTAATTAATAATAACAACAAAAATATTAAAAAACTATAAGTACCATAAAAATATTATTATTGTTCTTTTTATTTGTACAAGTTTTGTATTCTTAGATACAGTGTGACAGTGAATGTTTAATACTGGTGAAAAAATACCAAAAAATACAAAAAGCAATTTTGAATGCAATAAAATTAATACGATAATTTGAAATATCAAACAGAAATAATAAAAGTTAAAGTGAAAATAAAAAAAAAACAAAAAAAAAATTAAGTATTAAAAATATTGAAACAAAGCAAACACACCAAAAGTAACTTGGAACAATAGAATATTTAATGCAAATAAACAAATTAAAACGAATTAATGCAATAAATGAATTAATCAAAATATAAATAAGTTAAAATGAATTTAATGCAAAAGCAAATCCCATCAGTTAATAATCATGACTTGCTTGATAATAATCCCAGTCTTAATAACCACACAGCTGATATCAAACACTTCTATATCTTACTATGGTAACATTGCAACCAATCATATTAACAGTCTTCAACCCACGTCTTTCATCCCATTTTCCCTGCATTTATTTCACCAACTTCACCCCATTTTTTATTCACCCAATCTTCCACACCATCCACTCTATCTTTCTCTTTATTTTCTACCCAATTTCTTCTCCAATCTTTTTTTTCACTCACTTCTATCTCCAGCTCTTCCTTTCTCCAGCTCTTCTTTCCTCCATCTCTTTTTTCCCTCATCTGTTCTTCCCCTCTCTTCCACCTCCCTATCACTGCATTGCCATATAAGGCCAGCTGAACGAGGATCCACTCAATAGCATATCTCTGATGAGTGTCTCTATGGGAGTCTTGCCCACCAACCTCACAAAAAATAACTGTTCTATCACCTGTGTGTGTGTTTGTATGTGTGTGTGTGTGTGTGTGTGTGTGTGTGTGTGTGTGTGTGTGTGTGTGTGTTGTGTGTGTGTGTGTGTGTGTGTGTGTGTGTGTGTGTGTGTGTGTGTGTGTGTGTGTGTGTGTGTGTGTGTGTGTGTGTGTTTGTTTGTTTGTTTGTTGGTTAGTCCTTGGTTCTTTTTGTATCTCTGTTTTTTTGATTGTTTTTATTACTGCACCCCCACGTTTCCACTAACTCACCACAGTGCCACTACGCTACCACCAACCTGGGCAGAAACCGTTCTTAAAGAGGGCAGTCGTAGAAGAAGCTTGCCGAATCGGGTGGGCTGGTTAGGGTACTGGATTCTCACATACTCCTCCAACGCACACTGGGATTTCTCTTGTAGGCTTTCTATGTGGCTTGCGTCTGTAAGACCACACGCGTCTGCTGATGTGTGTGTGTGTGTGTTTTTTTTTTTATGCATGTGTTTGCGCTTGTTCAAGTGTTTCATTTCGTACGCGAACAAACTCAACCTATATGTGCGTGTGAACGCGACAATGGTTTTGAAATGTGTAAATTGAGATGGCTATTAGGAGTGATGGAGAGTGATGTAATATTTATCGTTGCATCTCTCAAACGCCGGAAAAAATGTCGAAAAACGCCAATGTTCTTTGATAGTGTATTGCAGCTTGTTATAATAACAAAAAGAACAGCAACAACAACAATAATAATAATAATAATAATAATAATGCTGATAAAAAAAAATAACAAAAAAATAATAAAAATGAAAATAATAATAATAATAAAAACGAAAATACTTTCAAGAGTAATAATAATAATAATAATAATAATAATAATAATAATAATAATAATAATAATAATAATAATAATGATAATAATAATAATAATAACGAAAATACTTTCAAGAGTAATAATAATACTAATAATAATAATAATAATAATAATAATAATAATAATAATAATAATAATAATAATAATAATAATAATAATAATAATAATAATAATAACAAACAAAATTATAAAAAATCATACAAAAAAATAAAATCAATTCATCTTACTTATGTGAAAACCTTTTCCAATTTTTGATTACCACTATCACCAGCATGCAAAAAATTCAACAATTTTTGATGATTCTATAATTTCCCATTGTGTGTATGTTCATATACCCATGTATGTGTTCTAACCCATGTTTTTAGTGCCTTCTGTTTACTTTTCTTGTGATGTGTTGTGATTATAACTAAATTCTTGGTGAATAAGAGTTTTTATCCAACGTAATTTTTACACTCACCGTAATAGGTAAAGTTTCTGACTGTCCTTGATTTGACCTTGTCTGTAGAAGTTGATATGGTGCCATTAAACATAAAGAATAAAAAAAAATAATGGTAAACAGTAGTAAAATGAAGATATAGTAGGCAAAAAATAAAAATAACAACAATAAAAATAACAACAATAAAAATAATAAAAATAATAATAAAAATACTGACAATGAAAAAGTTAACGATGATGAAAGAAATCATAATAAAAAAAATAACAACAATAAAACAACACAAATAACAAACCTGAGCTAAATAGAACAATAGCCTTGAGACAGCTGTACTCTGCTGAATCCACGTGGATGCTCTTCAACTTCTCCACTTGCTCTTGGAAGATTCTGGAAGAAGAGAGAGGGTAGTGTAGGGTGTATGAATTGGTAGATGGATGTGTGGAGGTGTGGATGTGTGTGGGTGTGTACATGTGTGGATGGGTAACTTGATGAATGATTGAGTGAATATGTAGGTAATTGAATGAATAAATTGGTGAGTGAGTAGAAAATTTTAAAAAAATGAACCGATAGAAAGATAGATAAAAAAACAAAAAAATGAAGATACAAAGACAGAAAAATAGATAGATACATACAGATGTTAACATTAATAGAAAAGTAGATAAGTTGGGAAATATGGAAAAAAATTAGCTAGATGTTTGAAAAGATTACATTAGAGAGAATTTTTCATTTTTTTGCTTAAATTAGTTATGTTTTTATTGTTCTTTTTGTTGCTTAAAAAGTAAAAAGAGAATCATAAAAACAACCAACCATAACTAAAAATAATAAAAAAAATAGAAATGAAACCCATTTTATTATTAATAAAACAAAAAAAATGTATTATTAATAATAGAAATAATAAAAAAATAAAACAACTCACCGTATATGGTCCATGAAGGCTACCACTCTATCCGCAGCCATAGGGGAGGCATGGAGGCCTGCAGCTGCTAGCAGGGGTGCCACGTGGAGAGGCATGGAACATTGGGCCGCATTCAATATGAACAGTTCACTCCAGCTTAGTCGCAGTAAGCCTACTTGGTCTGTTACCTGTGGGGGTATTGGTCGTGGGTTTGGATGGGATTTGGACTGGTGGATGGGTTTTGGGTTGGAGGGTGGGTGTAGTTGGTGACTGGGTGAATGTGAGTGTTTGTGGGTGGTTTTGGTTTCAAAGGTGGGTGTGTTGAAGTGGATGAATGTGGGTTGGTGGGTGGGTTGAAGTGGATGAATGTGGGTTGGTGGGTGGGTTGAAGTGGATGAATGTGGGTTGGTGGGTGGGTTGAAGTGGATGAATGTGGGTTTTTAATTTCTTATTTAATTTTTTTTCACCACTAAATATTATTTCACTCAGTAATGTTCCAACCTTCATTCAATCATCCTCTCATTCATAAATTCCTCCATTTTACCACCCACACCAACCTGCAAATCAGGAAAGAAAGGGATATTCCTAGCCCACTCCACAGCGCTGAAAAGCAGTCTGGCTGCCAACTCACATATGTTCTCTATGCCCATAATGTTGTTGGACTGCATGCATTGGCCATATCTGAGTGGAAGGGTAAAATGGAGAGGTGGCGTAAAGGGGTAGTGTAGAGGGATAGTATGAAAGGATGAAGTGGTGAAAAAAGAGTGAATGAATATGGAATTCAAGAAGGCTAATGTGTACGTTAATTTCATTTAGCAGATATCTTATAGCTCAAATTACCGCCCCAATAATTGCTCGAAATAACACCCAAATGTAAGTCTTAATCAATCCAACCACCTCCCATACCACCGCCACCATCCCGAAAATTCTATTCACTTCAACTATTATATCCCACTACGCCCACTCACAGCCATCAACCTTCACCCAATATCTTTATCGCTCAACAACCCACTTCACAACAACTACCCTACCCCCATCCAACCACCAACCAACTCTTCAACCCTTCCCCCTTCTCCCCATTTCAACCACGACCTCCAACCCTTCAAACTCTACCCGACAACCACCATCTTCAACCACTCAGTCGCTACCCGCCAACCACCAATAGCCCAACCTCGAGGTACTATATGGTTCAGCCCTAAGAAGCATTGAGATGAACGACGAAAGATATGTATGACTGTTGAACGGATCTCCATTGCACAACATCAACTGGCTGGCAAACGAACCTGAATGCTGGGAAGCTGGTATCCTGCCTCTTTGTACCGCTGTGGGTGAGAATAATGGTTGGTGCGGTGGGGGTAGTGGTGGTGAAAAGTGATATAATGGTAATAGGGGTTGTAGTAGGGTTGGTATGGTGGTAGTTATAATAATAGTTGTGGTAGGGGTGAGGGTTGTTGGGATGGTTAAAATGGTGAAGAAAGACTGAGCCATGGGGGTTGTAGAAGATGGTGGGGGAAGGCCGTTGGAGGCGGAAAGGGTGAAGATTAGGGTGATGATAAAAATAGTAGTGAAAATTAAAAAAAACAACAATTATTATTAGGAATGATAGGAGTGGAAGAGTGGTAAAAAAAAGAGCTTGGTAACAGTGATATGTATATATGAGGGGATACTAATACCAGTGAAAGTAGGAAAAGTTTGTGGCATAAATAGGCAGTGATATGGTGGTGGGTGATTGAAGAGTTGATGGGAGACAACCATGTTGATTAGTGAACAGAGAGACTTATTGATTGATAATATGGTTAAAGAACGGGGCTTTGGTCGAGGCTGGTGGTAGTAGGAGGGTTATATTTGTATATATAATTGAAGTGTATAAGATGTTTTTTATGGTATCATTTGATATTAACTATGAAAAATGAAAAAGAATATAAAATGGGAAAGATACGAAAAATAAGCAAAAACCTGAATCGGATAGATAAATACGAGTTGAAAGAGATGATGATGACGATGAGAACGATGATGGTGGTGGTGGTGATGATGATGATAGTGGTGATGATGGTGGTGATTGGAGGGAAGTGGTTGGTGATGTTGATGATGGTGGTACAGGTGGTGGGGCTGGTGGTGGTGATGATGATGGTACAGGTGGTGGGGCTGGTGGTGGTGATGATGATGGTACAGGTGGTGGGGCTGGTGGTGGTGATGATGATGGTACAGGTGGTGGGGCTGGTGGTGGTGATGATGATGGTACAGGTGGTGGGGCTGGTGGTGGTGATGATGATGATACAGGTGGTGGGGCTGGTGGTGGTGATGATGGTGGTACAGGTGGTGGGGCTGGTGGTGATGATGATGATGGCAACTATGACAATATAAAATCCCAAAAAAATGAAAAAGAAGACGAAGAAGATGATAAATATTTATTACAGGAAGAAGTGTTTGGTGCATTTGTAGGTTGTGTGTTTGTGATTTTTTTATTTATGTGCTAGTTTTTGTGTTTGTTTATGTGCTAGTTTTTGTGTTTGTTTATGTGCTAGTTTTTGTGTTTGTTTATGTGCTAGTTTTTGTGTTTGTTTATGTGCTAGTTTTTGTGTTTGTTTATGTGCTAGTTTTTGTGTTTGTTTATGTGCTAGTTATTTTTGCTGTTTGCTTATGTTCTAGTTGCTATGTTTTTTTATGTGCTAGTTATTTTTAGCTGTGTTTGCTTGCTTATTTTTTAGTTTGGGGTGTTTTAAATTCGATTTTTCAATGTTTTTATTTTTTATGTATTTTAAGTTGTGTTTTTGCTCATTTTGTATACCTTTTTTCGTATATTATTTTTTGTGTAATTATATTTATTTTTGGTCTCTTATGTATGTGTTGAAAAATATTCAAAAACCCACTCATTAACTCTCAATCACTTTTAACAACACAAACACATGTGTTAATAATTCAAAAACACACATGAACATTTATATTGTGCTAAGTTTGCAGACGGAAAACCGGAAATTGGTCGGCCGCTCATAACCCCGCTGCTCGCATCCAGATGCACTTTTATCCGCCATTTTTACTTATTTGTTTTTTGGTAACATAGTTTTTGTAAGTTTCCTGATGCTTTTTGTTTGATATTTTTTGCTTTGTTTCGTGGCTAAAAAGCTGTCTAATATTTTCAAAATTTGAGTTTTATTGAAATAAAATTATGTTAACAATAATAAGCATAAAATAAAATAAACGATCAAAACATAATGAATTTTATTTTTATTCTATTTTTATTGTTATTATTATTGTTATTATCATCATTATTAACAGTCCTACCTTCTCTGCGCATACCAGCCTTGAGGCATTTTTTGAATCTGGAAAAAAAAGAAATGAATGATGATATTCATAAAAATAATTATGTTGCAAAAATAGCGATGACAAAAACAGCTTGAAAAATTATAAAAATAATAATAGCAATAACACAACGTTTTTAATGAAAAAAAAACAATTTTTTAATAAAAAAGAACAATTAAAAAAAATAAATATAAAAAAGAAAACACTAAGCAAAAAATAATTAATTTTGTCATAACAACAATCAGACCAAAGCATTTTGACAGCTGCACAGATACATGTATGAATAATAACAATAATAATAATAAGGGAAAAAATTAATAAGGATAATAAAACAACAAAAATAATATTGAAAATAAAAAACAAACAATAAAAATAATAAAAAGAAAATAAAATAATATTTTTAATAGAAATAAAAAAAAATAATAAAAGCTGGCAAACAGAACAAAAAAACAATACTTGTTGATGATACTAAATGACAAAAAACAGATAGTAAATGTAAAAGGAATTAAGAATAATTTTATGAAAAAATAGTATAATAAAATGAAAAATAAAAATGCAAAAAAATGAAGTCATCGAAATTTCATGTATGACGTGTTGCAACGTCATCATTGTTTTGGTTTGTTTATATCATTTCTCAAGCTATTCTTATTTTCAGATATTTATTGAATAAATGAAAAGTTGTATCAAAAACTGTAAACAGCAATATAAATTTGCCCGAAGATCACTAATAGAAATATTCAACTATAATAACACCTGGATTTAAAAACCATTAATAAAAAAAAATTAAAAAAAATTAAAAAAAACAAAATTAAATGAATGTAAAATTAAATAAATGATAATACTAATAATTTAAAGAAAATATAAAAAAATTACCCCCATCAGTTGCAGTGGTCGATAAAACAACAATAATCAAAACAACAATAATCAAAACAATAATAATCAAAACAATAATAATCAAAACAATAATAATCAAAACAATAATAATCAAAACAACAATAATCAAAACAATAATAATCAAAACAATAATAATCAAAACAACAATAATCAAAACAACAATAATCAAAACAACTAAAAAATATAGTCATTATTTTAATAATATAACAATAAATAAAAGCTTGAAAATGAGGGGCCTACAAAAAAAATTAGTTAAGACAACAAGAGGGGGATTGCTTCGAAAATTCAAAAAAAAAATAACGAAAACAATAAAAATAGAAGCAACTAACAACAGAAACAATATTAATAATAGCAAAAAAAAAATTGCGCACTAAATGGAACGCCACTAACAACAACACTAACGATAATAAAAAGAATGTTAATAACAACAAGAATAATAATAAAAATATGAGAATATTGATAACAATAACTGACATAAAATGTAATAATGGAAAAACAATGACAATTATGACACGCGAAATAATAATAAGATTAAGCCATTTAAATTGGGAACACTAGTAACGACAATAACAAAAAAAAATAAGAATAATAATGAAATAACAATAATAATAATAATGAAATAACAATAATAATAATAATAATAAAATAACAATAATAATATTAATAGCTATGACCAACCTACAATACTGGCATTGGTTTCTGTGATGCTGATCGATGGGGCATGACCTAGTTCCCCTGCACGTGTAAGTAAGGTTCCTTCTGACTGATCTCTTGAAGAAACTCTTGCACCCTTCACACGTGAACTGGCCGTAATGTTTGCCGGAAGATTTGTCGTTGCACACAACACATTCAATGTTGCTTTGTTGACTGTTGTTGTTGTTGTTGTTGTTGTTGGGTGTGTTTGTTGTAGTTGTGTTGCTGGGGAAGTTGGATTTCGATTGGTGGTCTGAGTTTGTGGAAGAGGAGGAAGAGAAGGAGGATAAGGTAGAAGCTGGTGTGGAGCTGTTGTTATTGTTGTTGTTTGATAGTTTAATACTAGTGTTATTATTCGTTGGTGCGCAGGTTGATATGGGAGACGAAGTGTTGAGGTTTGGGAGAGAAGGTGTTGTGTTGCTACTGTTGTTGTTGCTGTTGTTCATGTTTTGTGGCTTAGAAAGAATGTGGTTGAAAGAGTTGTTGCCGCTCAAAAAGCCTAAACTGCCCAAAAGCCTATCTTCACCAGCAGCTAATCCACTGGCCCAGAGCAGTGAGTTTGCTGATAACGCCATGGCTTTAGTCTGGTATCGGCTTCAAAGAATAGTTACGTTGTGAAGCTTGAAAATTGAAGGTAGGTGGGTATATTTGTTTTCAGAATTTTGGTTTTGAAGTTTATATGAGTATAAATTGCACCGTTATTAGTTGAATAAAATTCTGGTTGCGGAAAAGAATACTTGTAGCTTGGCTGTGGAATTTTTTTTCAAAAACGTTTGTGCTTTTGAGTTATGGATTCTTGGTAGAGAATTTTTCTGACTAGGTAAAGTAAAGCTTAGATTCAATGTTTTCTCACAATTCTCAAAGTTTTTACTGAGGTTCTGAAGTGGGTTGTGAAGATTTGGTTTGAAAGTTTAGTTGTATGTTGTACAAAAAAAATAAATTTTTGATTTTTTTCCAGTTTTCAAAGAGATTTTTTGGTCAATACGTTGACTTTTGTTTCAGTTTGAAATTAAAGAAAATGGAATATTTTATTTATATTTTAGGTGAGTCTGATGCTAAAAAATTCCAATATAAAATGAAAAACAGTTTTGAATTTGAAAGCCAATGGTGTTTATATTGGTTGTTTCATTTCAAAAAAGGTTTTTCAGACTTGTTGGTTTTTTTGGTAATATTTTTGAGGTTTTGGACCTTCAAACTTGGAACAAAAAACTTAAAAGTAGCTGGAGATTTTGGAAGATTCTAACTCTATGAAATTGAACAAAGTAATGTTATATATTATGATTTCAAATATTTTCAAATCCATTGAGTAATGACTTGGTCAATTTTATTCAACTCCAACAATAATGAAGTCCACTTTGTCATTGTGGTGTTCTAATGGAAATTTTGATGATTAATTTGCGTCGAACGTCGGATAAAATTGTTTTTAACTTTGAACTTTGATGAAAAATAAGATTTTTCCAATGGATTTCACAAACTTCATTAATTAATCCAAATAGTTTTTCAACAATGGTCAAAGTCCAACGATCCAAAAACTCAATCAACAGCAGTCGAATTCAACATCCCTTCAAAATAAAACTCAAACTAAACTTCAAACTTCCGTGAAACTAAGCAACATAAGTTAAAATCAGACTGCAGTGAAAAAGTCCAAAAACTGCGACAAAAAGCAAAAACTGTGGCAGAAAGACGAGCAAAGGATCACGGGTTACTGATCTTTGTCTTCTTATATGTACACTCGCCAGCCTGCATATGCCTCCATGACACTCATTTTTTATACCATATAACACTAAGTATAGTGGCTTAATGTATGCTAGCAGAATCTGACCCACTTATGTGCAGACTGATTGGCCAGCACGAATGCCAAGTGTGACCTGTAAAAAGAAGCAAAAGGTGACGTCAATCGGTCAAATGTCGACCTTCCATTGGTTCAGAGAATGCTCATAAATATTCATAATGAGGCGTTCTGTCTTCTGATTGGATAAGAAGCCTTTGTCTTTTTACCACTGATGTTAAACAAATTGTACATGTATGTGACTTAAGTGCAATATTTAGCTAGTCTTGATCACTGTATATAGCTCTAATCCCGCCCCTACGCAAGCAATCATGCAAGTCAAGGAAAGGTTATCGAACAGATCATGCCAATCATTATTACCTCGTGGCCAATCAGAGAGAGGCTCAGTCCATTTTTAAAAATAGGGGTGGTTGTAGAGTGACTTTTGTATTAGCATTTACACCTTGCATTTAAGCTATGGCATTTTGTGTCTTTCAAAGTTTTTTTATCTGCTGCTTAATAATGAATAATAATGAATAATAATGATAATAATAAAAAAAACAGAATAAAAACAGAAATTATAAAAGTTTTATTTCCTAATTTGTAAAAATAAAAACAATGCAAAACGTTTGGCTGATTATATATATATTCATCAGTTAGAGAGGAACACCACATAATAGTATGGAGTAACCTTATAGATGAGAAACCTATAACAATTTAAACCAATAGTTCTATTGAATAATTCAAAAATAGACATCAAGTTAGAAATATGCCATTCAAAATAAAAATGGAAAAGATGGTGGATTGAGAAGAAAAAAAAGTTTTTTGATGTTTTTTTAGCATTCAGGAGTTATGGCGAGATGTGTGGTATCTGTGTGGAAGCAGGGATGGAATAGTAAAAATAAAAATAACAAAATAGAAATAAAAATAATGAGAAAGACAATTACTATTTTTATCATCATCATTATTATCATTAATAATAACAATAACAAAAAAAATAATAGAAATAAAATAAATTATTATCATTAATAATAACAATAACAATAAAAATAATAATAATAAAAATAACAATAATAATAATAAGGACAATAACAAAAATAACAACAACAACAACAACAACAACAACAACAATAATAATAATAATAATAATAACAAGAGACATCAGAAGACAATTAGTTCATCAAATGAATGGGCCGTGGAAAGTTGGATGAGGAAGCAATAATAACAATGGCGAATTTTTTTAAATTAATTTAAAAATTGGAAAAAAAAAAAGCTTTTGAAATTTGCTGAGACTAATGATGGGGGTTTTGTAGATCAAGTGTGAATGACGTTTGAACTTCAAGACGTTAATAAGTTAGGAATGAATTGCATAAAAACGAAAAAAAAAAAAAAAAATAAAAAAAGAATAATAAATAAAAATAGAAATAAAAACAAGGTCGCAGTGTTAATGACACAAGGAAATAAGCGAATTAAAAGATGAACAATAATAATCAAAAAAATATTAATAATAATCAGAATAAATAAATATTAAAAGTAAAAAAAATTATCAAAATAATAATAATAAAAAAAATATGTAAATAAAAAAAAAATAATAATAATAAAATAAGAAAAAATAACATTATTATATATGAACAAAACATAAAAAATAATTCATAAAAGTACCATATTTGAACAAGTTATGAAAAATCATAAATAAAAGCCATAAGAATACCAACAAAAAAACAGAGGTAGATAAAAACAATAAAATCAATATGAATAATAAAAATAAAAGTATTAGTATTAATGAAAAAGTAATACTTTTGCAAAAAAAAAAATAACAAATAACGGTGATAATAACATAAAACGAAAAAAATATGGAGAAGAAACATTTCTCAATAATAGAATAAACAATAAAAAACAATAAAAAATAGAAAAAATCTATAATAAAATGAAAAATAATAAAAATAAAAGCAAAACAATAAGATCAACAATAAAACAACAAACAAAAAAAACAAAACAAAATAATAATAAAATAAGAATAACAATAACAACAACAAAATTCTGATGAAAAGTGTCGCGTCTATTTGTGCGTAAAATGCTCTTCTTAATTGCGACGAAGATGGTGAGAAAGAGGAGAAAGAGGATGGAAGGATGATAATGATCCTCTCTTAATTACATACAATCAATAAAAACTCGCCACCGGTAAGATGCGTTTAATAAGATGTGTGTTTGTGTGTGTGTGTGTGTGTGTGTGTGTGAGTGTGTGTGCGTGCGCGTGTTTGTGTGTTTGTCTACGAACACATGTTTCTCCAATTTTTTTTGCCACATCACATCATTCATTAAGGCTACTGAAATTACATCTCTTCAAAGCGTTTCTCAAATCATTATCATCATCATCACCACCATCTCCACTAACTCTACTACCATCATCTTCACCACCACCACCACCATCACCATTGTCATCATCATCATCACCTTCATCCTCATCATTATATTCTTAACCAGCTTTCTTATATTAAAAAAATATAAAATGATATTAATTATGGAATTCTATAATAACTTGAACACCGTCAATTCCTCCCATGTTATTCATACCTTCATCTCATTTCCATATTTTTTCCACCTATCCTCCATTTTTTTAAAAATTTTGTTCCTATTCTTTGCTTTTTTTTGTCGTCTTCATCTTTTCTTCTTTTCTTTCCACTTCCTGTTCTCCCTCCATCTTTTCCGCCATTTTATTTCCCACCTCACAAGTTATTAAAACTGCTACACTCACTCAATTTTTTAAAAACACATTTTCGAAATTTTATTTAATGAAATCCTAAAAAGAGACATTTCAAAACTTTTTGACAACTTCCGATTTTTAAAAATGAACTCAAATTACAACGAAACAGATACAGATGATATACATCTATCAGGTTATTGGAGGCTTCTATGGACTAGATATATGAAAAGAGTTTATAAAAGCAAAACATAGAATTTCACTGCATAGATAATCGAATGCTACATAGAATAAATAAAAATTAAAGAAAATCTTCCAGGAGAACAACTATCAAGTGATTTTAACAGAGTCACACAGCTTTTAACAGAAATTTGGCGAAAATAATAAATGTAAAAAGCATTAAAAAACAAAGATTATGAGCGTTCAGCGGAAACAAAGACATGAAAATTTTCACTGACTTCCGGTTTAAGTTCTTTGTTGTGCTTTTAGTTTGTTTGAGATATTGATTGATACTTTAAGTTTCATGTCGCTTTTCGTTACTTTATCTATGCAATTTGGGAATAATAAGAATAATAAAAATAAAAATGATGTCAAAAAAACAAAAACAATGATAATTATAATATATTAATTTATTATTTATAGAAAATAATATATTAAACTCATTATTATATCAAAAACAAAGAATAAAGAAAAAATAAAAAATAACAGTTAAAAACACACTAAAATCATTAGTTGTAATAATTATTTTATTTATTAATAAAAGCAAAATAATAATATAAAACGCTTATTTGAATAATTATTTCAATATTTTTATTCCAATGATTCATTTTATTCAGTAAAAGATTTGGTTTCTATCATTAATATTGCAGAATTATTTTTAAACCAATTAATCTCAACCTACAGTGACATCTTGCGATTAAATTTAAACTCAACATGCTTTCATCTTATGCATCGTTTTTTGATAAGATCTTACACATTATGAATTTTCATATAAAATTAACCAAATTCCTAAGTTATGCATTTCAAAACGACCAGCAGTCACGAAATTATTCTATGAAAAAGTTACCACAAGTTGCCTACCAGGCTAGCTTCGTGTTTAATTTAGTTTATTTCAGCTTACCTTAGATTAACTAAGTTCAACTTAGTTTGACACTCAATAATAAGATTCCATTTTGTTTTTAAAGAATTTCCTAGTTTCCACCAGCTAGCTTGATGTTCAACTTTGTTTCACAAAAATGATCTGTTGTTTTGTTGCAACAGATTTCCTAGCTCTATACTTCAACATGTGGAAAGAAATCTTTTTATTTGTTTTAAAAAAGGCAAGAATATATTTTTAAAAAACTGTTGTGAAACAAGAATCATCTCAACAAAATAGAATTTCAAGTAATAATAAAAATTCACTGCTTCTAAACTAAACCTACGAAAACAGTTCAACTACTCAAAGTTTTTTCATATTTCACGGCAGCAATATTGGAGGAAAGGGGTTATATAGAATTGCCAACCACTTCGCAAAAAATTCTTTATTTAGGATCAGCAGAGTTCATTGATTTGAGGGAGGGGGCGTTGGCGGCCTGGAAATGGTGGTTGAGAGTGGGATAGAGGTGCGAGTGACGGAGCCAAAGCCGCTGGAGTATCTGAAACGCCAAAAATTGGTTGCAGTTACTGGACACTAGTCGCAACGCCAAGACGCCGTCTGGCCCGAGTCCTTGTCGCACCCACGTGCCCAGAGCAGCATTGTCTTCCCGCAGCGCTTGCTTCACAAAGTTCAACTGCTCGAGAGGTGTGTGAAAAAATAATAATGAAACTTAGCTTTAAAAATTATGATATGAGCAACAGTGAAGAAGTATTTTTAGTGAAGACTTCTGTGACAGACGTTTAAAAACCTTTTTTTGTGCAATATAAACTATCTTCCACATAAACAATAAAAATTGGGAAGAAATGGAACAGGATTGAAGAACTTAAAATTTTTTTTATAATTACAAAAACTCCCCAAAAGAAGACAAACGAACATGGATGGAGGGAGTGAGAAGAAGGACACTCCAGTAGACGAAGCTACATAGACAACACAAAAGCACACACAACAACCACAACCACAAACAAGTAAACAAGACTTGATAGAATGTGCTTATGGGTAGGGCACATTGTACTGTGTAGTTGTGGATTCTTCCTAAATGTCTGTAGTTGTAATTCAATGAAAACAAATCAAATTGCATTAAATTAGTCACTCAATTGATGAACTAAAATAAGAGAATTTAAATCAAGTAGTTTAAGTAAATTACTTCATTTATTCAATTTAATTATAAAAATGTCAATTAATTCAAAAAACTAATGGTTTTTAATTCTTTAGGCATTCTGAACCATATGTTGAATAGTTGTTAGTTAATAAGTCATATAATTGATAATAATCAATTTGAACAATCAATACAATACAATACAATACAATACAATACAATACAATAAAATACAAAACAATACAAAACAATAAAATACAAAACAATACAATACAACACAAGCCTGATGTTGAAGTCACAGAGGATAGGGTTAGGAAGGAAAGGGTCTGGTTGTACTTGCTGATGCTGTAAGAGTCGATAGAGGTTGTCGAAGGGAGAGGTGGAAAGGAAGGATCTTGCCATCACTATGTGGTTCAAGACCAGGTTCAGTATGACGACCACCTGTGATATAATACAAAGAGATACAATACATAGATGATATAATACCGTAAAATGCATGGAAGATATCATACCGTGCGATACATGAGTAATACAATACCTTAAAATTTTATAAAAAAACAGTGGGTATACAATACCATACCTTACAATACTATGTGAGGCATAGCTATGATCTGTTGTGTAGTATTTATAAAGCACTGTGCAGTATATTCAGATCCAATGGAGCTAAGAGACACTTCGAAACAAGTGCTAATTGCTGGCCCAACACGGTATTGAACCCGATAACTCTAGATAATTAACCATATGCTCTACTAGTTGAACTATACGGGCTAAAACAAAACAATCAAAACAATATACTAAAATGCAATACACTAGCCCACATAACACCGAGGAACCTTGTAAAGGAGATATTTGCGCACCAAACGACTCTTGCTCTCACTTGTTGATGTCCATCGTTCCAGACCTTCCACCGCCCACCTACGTCACTATCTACTATTAGTTCTATGCTTGCTTGTTTAATATCAACGCATCTACTAATTAAAACCTATATTTTATATCGTTAGTAACAATCTTTCGTCGACAACGTTACTATTTATAGCACACACTCGAAACTGGAGCCGCAGCTGCTAGTGACGTCACGAAGAGAGAGACCACATTTGTTGTCGACCAGCTGCCAGAGTTTTCTGTGACGTGTTTAAGGGCTTGGAGAAGGTTATTTTGGGGTTTTTTGTGGGTTTAAAGTGATAATAACATAGAAAAACCTGCCCATTGCGCGACCAAAAACGCAATTAAGGGTGACCTGATGTTTAACTTACTACTAGAAATGCTTGATACAACAAAGTGATTTAACCAAAATAACTGTAATGAAAACACTGACTCAAAACCAGTTGAATGAAATGCAACACACCCTGGTAAGTAGAAAAAAAGCGCTTGTAACGCAAGAAGTAATGGAAACCAATGGTGTCTGAAGTATTCTTTAGGGTTGTCTAGGTGGGTGAGATTGGAGGTTTCAAAAGAGGGGTAAAATGTTTGAGAAGACCAGCAGATCTGTGGAGGGTAGGTGCAACTTGCGAATCATTGTGATGTGGTATTGTAGTTTTATATGTAATGTAATGTTTATGAAGCACTTTCCTTGTGCATCAAAGTGCTCACTTCGAATTCAATGCAGCAAAAACACATTGTGGAACCAATGCTGGTTTCATCTCATTTTATTACCACTCACCTCGTTGGCATATTCAGCGTGTGATTGTGTGAACTGGGCGGGTGTCCAACAGCTTATGTTTTTCAAAAAATATACCTGTTTTGGAATTTATATCTATATAGCGTCAATTTATGCGATTGAGGCGCTGAGAGACCAGACCGGGGCTTGAGCTCCAAACCTCATGCTTATGATCAAATGTTCTCCCAACGGAACCACCAGTGATGAGGTTTCATAAATAAAAAACTATCTTTGTGATTTCATGCATTCATGTACTCCGCAAACTTTCCATGCAAATGAAAACAACCCAAAACGACAGAGAATCATCGACCAAAATTCGAACCGGGTACCTTAAGACCCACAATTTAACGCTTTACCATTGTGCCACTAACACTCTTGTAACTGATAAAGAATAATACCTTGAAGGCAGAAATGAGGGAGACGAAGAGGAAGAGGAGAGAGCAGATCTTGGTACCCAGCCGATCCGTGCTTGCAACCATTGTGAATATTTTCATCCACATCTCATGCACCATTCTAAATGGGCTATATAGAGTGTGCTGTGAAGTCTGCAGGGCTTTATATAGCATTTAATATGTTGGTTTACGTAAACACTTGACGAAGCTGAAAAGAATGACGATCCAAATAGGAGACAAAATTTTTGAAAAATTGAAGATGAATGGGAATTAAAAACAGAAACAAAATTAAGGCGTGACTTAAAACAAATAAAAGTTAACTAGTTTAACTGGGCGTGAAACTAAATTTTAAAAAGTTTATGAGTGAAATGATTAGTTTGAGAAAAGATGCTTGAAAAGAGATTGATAAAAATTTCAGAATAAAATATAATGTGAGATTAAAGAATTGAAACCTTGAATCACATGTGGAAAATGACTTAATTGGAACCAGGAAAATTACTTAGTTGAGTTTTCAATAGATAGAAACACAGCTTATGAACGTGTTTAATGCATTTGAGTTTTCATAAGATGAAAAAGTTTATAATTTCAAAGTATTTCAAATATTATTATCAAAATGAATATTTTGATCATTTAACAGTTGTTACTTTTCAAAGACATCGTATGTTTTTTTTCAATGTTTTTTAACGAAAAACATCAAAAAAAAAGAATTTTTAATACATTCATTAAGAATCAAAAGCCATAATTTTCGATAAGTTTGGCCTTATCATAAAACGTTAGCCCAACAGACAGATGCTATTTTCTTTATATTAATTTATATATTTCTTATTGTTATTAATTTTTTTGATCCCTTTTTATCCAATTTTCTATTGAAGTGACTGTAGGTTTCTGTATAGATCCTTTGACCAAGAGTAGGGTCAAACAAATTGTCCAATCAGTTGGATAAAGCAATAGATTAATTTTCAAAAATTACTTCATTGTTCTCCTACTATAGGTTCATTTTAATTGGTAAAGAATACTTGTTATTATTATTATTATTATTATTTTCATAAAAAATACAAATAGTAAATACTATAGGTTCATTTTAATTGGTAAAGAATACTTGTTATTATTATTATTATTATTATTTTCATAAAAAATACAAATAGTAAATGGTGCTTTAGTAAGGGTTTTTCAATCTTCTTTTTAAAGATTAATTACCCAATTTTTTTTCTTACTAATTTAAATTATTGTAATACTATTAGTGGACCATTTTTAACATCTCGCCGACCAGATAAATATACTCTCACTGATGAAATTTATTTTTTAGCTATATCACTTACCTTCGCGAACAATCTTAGTCTAGTTTACTTTTAAATATATATACTCATTTTTTAAAACTTTATTTCGGATTTATTTTGAAAATTTTACGCGATATTATACCGAAAATACAAAAATATAAGCTTTTTGTGAAATAAATTGAGTTTTGATCCTACTTTCAAATCACCTGACTAATTAGTAGATACAAGCTTCAGTATTAGAAATGAACTCTTCGTAAGCAAGAAAAAATAACTAAAATATCATGTCAGATTATCCACGACAATACGCTAGTTTCAGGAGTAATATCCCTCAGAAAAAAGTGAGTTCGAAAATTCTATGTAACAATCAATGTTGTTTATAGCATCGAAAAATAAAACACTTCACAGATAAAAAATATATTCATAAACGGATACTAGTCAAATCTTCACCTACATCCTAACATATAAACAGTTGTCCAAAAATCTCAACTTACACTTAAACCCAAATGAACCCATCCAGATTTCAATTTCTCCCTCTGTAACCTGGACACTTTACGATGCAGGAAGCAAAGAAGCAAAAACCCCAATAATATTTTTACCACCCATTGCTGGTCAGGCAGACGTCTTCTTCAAACAACTGTTGAGTCTCCCTGCTTTTGGATACAGGGCTATTGCTGTGAGAAAATATAATTTATATAACTATCAATTATAAACTCCTGTTAACTTTAATTAATTGGGCATGTGCAGCATTATGGCCTAAAATAAATAATATCCAATAAACACTAAAATTTTTATTTTAAACCAAGCTTTTTAAAAAACATATGTTTTCATCATCAATAAAATAAACTCTTTAAGATTAATAAATCATTCAATGCGAGTACTTCATAAAGATAAAAGACAAGGAAATACAATCGATATAAATAATATGATAATATGAGTGGTATACTAGAGACATAGCTTCTGAGTTATTTGATGATGTGAATACTCAATGAAAACACAAGACCAATAAGCAATTGTTAAAGGAAACATATCAATGCTTCAGTTGTACATCATCATTATTCTACAGCCATTCCAATGCTAGCATGGCTTTCTGCTAAAATAATCTAATTTTAAAATTTCACTCATACATTTTAGTCTATTCAAAGTTTTTTAGTATATAAATTGATATACTTAATCAAAATAATAATCAATATGCTGGTAATTATTATAATAATAGTAATAATAATATCTATCATTATTATTCTTAGTATTATCATTATTCTTATTTTTATTATTATTATTTTTTTTATTTTTATTTTTATTATTATGCAGGTAGAGTACCCTATAGCATGGACAGTGAAGCAGTTTTGTATCCAATTTCATCATCTCATTGATGTGCTCAAGTTTAAAAAGGTTAAGGATAATAATAATAATAAAAGTAATAAGAATAATGTTATTATTATTTTATTCTTTTATAGTACTCATTACTCAGTATAATCAAGAAATAAAGTATTTAAAATATTCATTACTACTAATACTACTACCGCTAATACTACTACCACTACTACTGCTACTACTAATACTACTACCGCTAATACTACTACTACTGCTACTACTAATACTACTATTGCTACTACTGCTACTACTAAAACTACTACTACCACTACTGCTACTACTATTACTATCACAACTACTACTACTACTGTTATTAATACTAGTAAGTCTAAATTACCAATATTACTATTTCTATCATTCCTGTATCTATTAACATCATTTTCACTTCCACCACTCCAGGTACACCTGTTTGGAGCAGGGTTAGGTGGATTTTTGGCGCTTAAATTTGCGGAATTTTCCAGACAATCATCTCGTGTAATATCGATTGTTTTATGTAACTCTTTCACTGATTCTTCCTTCCATCGCTCCGTCATACCGGCGTCGTTATCCAATATGTGAGTGGAGATGGGGGCGGTTTGTAAAGGGCTATTATTTTTTTTTTGAAATATTTTTTGCTTATTCAGATTAATAATTTTTTGTTTATATCATCATACGCATCTCTTCATTTCTTCTTCCATCTAACTCACCCATTCATTCATCCAACCCACCCATTCATCCATCCAACTTATCCAACCCACTCATTCATCCATCCAACCCACCCATTCATCCTTCCACCCACCAATTCATCCACCCAACCCACCCATTCATCCATCCAACTCACCCACAGTTTCTGGTTGTTACCAGGGATAGTATTAAAGAGGTTGGTGAATAAAATCAATGAAACCTTATCTGCTCCTGATCCATCCATATCCCATGCCGACCACTTCATGGAGATCTCGGTGAGGACGGTGATGATAAGGATATAATAATGATAATAATAATAATATACTTAATAAAAATAATAATTATAATAAAAAAATAAATCAAACAGACGCAAAATCAGTTTTTTATTTAATAATCTTTAGCCAAAGTAAATACTGCAAATTATTCGAACACAAAAGGTAATTTTATTAAGTACAAAGCTTTATGTTAACAAAGTAACATTATCAAGTAAGTTAAAATTTTAACGTACTTCGTCATGTTACTTTGTACTCAATAAAATTACCTGTTGTGTTCAAATGATTCTCATTTTTCCTTTTTAATTAGTTATAAGCATTTTGATATTTAGTCTTTTTGTTAATTCAACCTCTCCAACTGACCCAGTTGAATAACTTGGACCAATCAGAACTTTCATCTCGCCTGACCTTGAATTGTATTGGTGATTACGTTCAGCCTCAGTACCTCAAGGCCGTATCTATTATGATTATCGAAGTTGGTTAATTTTGTTATATATGTGTGTTATAATTATGAATAGTGATTTATTTGAATGAATTATTCCTACAATTGAAATATCCTACCAAACTACCGCAAACCAAAACACATACACACACACCAAACCTATTTAAAAACCAGAAACACATTAAACAGTCGAACGACAACGACTCAATTTTGGCGGCAAAACTTTCGGCAGAAACCCACAAATGCTTTCCTGAGGCACAGTTAGCTGTTCTCAAAAACGGGGGCACTAACCTTTTCCTGTCTCGGGCCGACCATGTCAGTCTCTTTATACAGGTGGGTGATGCTGTTGTTTTTATTATTTTTTTTGTTTTTATTATGCTGCTTTTTTTATATTATGATTTTTATTGCTTATAACAACAATTTTTATTTTTATTGTTTTCACCATAATTTTTTAAAATTATTTTTCTCCCTTATAGATCCACCTCAAACAGTTCTTTGGAGGTACATTTTGTCCATTAGCACCCAATAGTCTGTTGTTGAAGACGTGCCAGCAGGAAGATGATGATGATGATATCGAGTGTGATGATTAAGATGATGATGATGGTGGTAGTGGTGATGGTGAGGATGATGATGGTAGTGAGGATGAGGATGAAGATGGTGGTGGTGGTGATGGTGAGGATGAGGATGAAGATGGTGGTTGGGTAGAACGATGGGGTATGATGAAAATATAGATAATTATATTGATTTTTTTTATCGTAAATTTTTTGATTAAATTTTTTTTTTGATTTTGATGGCAGTTTATGAGGTTGTTTTTAGCACAAATGTTAATGATTTTAATATGTTCTTCTTTACTATAATTCTTCCAATAAATAGTAAACTTATTTTTAATGTTAATTGTTTTTATATTTTTTTTTATTGATTTTTTATTTTTATATTAAAAATTTTTTTTCACATTACTTTTTTGTTTGTGATAAGTTTTTTCGGATTTTTTTGTCCCAAACTATTTATTTTCTGTTTTTACATATTTTTCTTTCAATTTTTAATAATGTTATCGTTCTCAAATCCATTTATGTTTATGTTTTGATGACATCATCCAACCCAAAACATATTTATTTTTAAAAGTCTCGAGGCTTACCGACCTCCCCAACCCAAGCACTTTCAAATAAATTTTTTGAATTTATTCTCAATTTTCATTAAATTATTAATCTGGTTTTTATTTTTATTTCCATCTGGATTAGTGCCCTGTGAAACCAATCAATTGCGCAACTAAAACCCCAGTTAGGGGTGGCTTAATGGTCAACTTACTATATGGTTGTTAATATCGATCTATCTACTAACTGATTACTCATAAGTTAATAATAATAAAAATAATAATAATTTTTTTGTTATTCATGTTGTAGTCATGTTAAGTTATTGAATCACTTTAAATGCTTCTTTTCTTATATTTTTATTGTTTTTATTTTTGCTTATATTTTGTTTGTGCTTAATTGTGTAATACAAAAGTCATTAAGCCAAAAATTTATTATTGTTTTTATTATTGTTGTTATTATTATTATTTTTTATTATTATTCTCAGTATTATTATCATCAATTATAATCACATATATTTATATCTTTTATGCAACTTACGAACTTGCCTTAGATTTAAATACAATCCTATTAATATTATTTCATTATTATTTCATTGAAAAAAATTTTTATTTTTATTTTTTTTTTGTTTGTTATCACCGTTTCTATTTGAGTACATCTCCCACAACAGACCAACTTTTACCCCTCAGTTTCCACCCATTTGTTTCCCTCTATTCCTCGCACTCATAATGATAATAGATTTAAAACCATTATTGATGTTATTGTCAATACTAATTCATAACACTATTTATTTGTTTTTTCATCACTCATACTTTTCTGAAAGCTTTTTATGTGTTTATAAGGTTTTTTAGAGACATCTCGTTTTGAATAAAGAACTATGTATTCTTTTTTCCTAGATCGACTCTTAGTCGCCCCATATTGGGGTTTGGTTAGCTCAACAGATGATTCACAGGGCACTACTCCTTGTGTGTATAATTGTCGGCCCGCGCGGGATCGAACTCGGTAACTTTGAATAATTAGTCCAATGCTCTACCACTGAGGTATAAGGGCCGACTATGTATTCACAAGTGTTATTATTCAGGTTCTTCATGCCATCAATAATATAGTTCATTTAAAGGATTTTTGATTTAATTAATGAAAAAACAAAAAATTAATTTTTCAATAAACAGCTCAAAATAATAATAATTGTTTAGTTTTATTATTATTATTTCAGTTATTTTTTCTATTTTTATTGATATTTTAAAAAAATCATCATCAGCAGACGATAATTGAAAGGTGATGTTCCATTGCTCCGAGTCCCAATGTTGAGTTATATTGAGTTGGTTTGTCAAGCAAGTTGAAAATTTATAAGTGTATTCCTGAAGAGACATCTAAAACTAAAATTTTTATAACTCGCCAGGGGGTCACTTAGAAATTATTTTATCATCTGTAAAGGTCTGAAAATATGTGATGAAGTGTTTGATATTTAAGGCACATTTCAATGGAGTTTTGTTGAGTTATATTTGAGAATTAGAATTTTACGGTTAAATTATAAAATATTAAATCCGATTTATATTTATATTTTTAACAAATTTTCCAACCTTTAAAACACAAAAAAATTATGAAATTTTTCTTTAAATTATTTCATAGAGATTTTTAAACATTCGAATTAAACTTATAAATATCTCTCCTATAAGAGCTGTCATCTTAATTCCCCAACATCAGTCGTCAATTATAACTATGTTATGCGCTTCATAAAGGTCAACAATCCATATTATTCATATCAGCCCTTCAATAACTTTGAAATGATTTTTGACCGTTCGAAGATAATCTTGAGACATATCGTGTTGAAGGAGTTACCAAGGCACGTTTAAAGGCGTGGATGGAGATTCGGAGGACTAATTAAAATATTTGGCTTGAGTAATTTTGGTGAGAAGAACAAAAAGTTCATCGAATAAGGAAGTTTTTCGTATGTATCTTTGTGTTAAATAGAATTGAAAAAATTTTCAGCCTGGTTTTTTATTTTTTGAATTCGCATTAGCTGTTTTATATTATGAGCCTATTTTTGAGTTTTTAAACAGTACCGAATATCTCCAAATATTTTTTGTTGTTGTGGTTGCTGGTTAACAACAAAAACATGTTGTAACTAAAAGTATAACAACAAAAAACAACAACTACAAAAAAACAGTAACATAAAAAACTATTTGAAGTTGTTGTTTGGTTGATGGTGTTGTTACTAGAAATATAACAACAAAAAAACAACTGCAACAATAACAACAAATGCAACAAAAAACAACAACTGCAACAAAATACAACAACTGTAGAAAAACAAACGCAACAAAAAACAACAAAGCCATTTCCAGTTATACATTCAACATAACTTAACGTCAAACTCTTAAGACGATGTGCTTCACAGATAATGCATTAGTCTTCGTTTTCATCATTGTCTCTAATTGCCCTTTCTTCTTTATTTTTGCGAAGCTTTTGTTACCGTAACATATTTCACTCTGTAGAAACCGGAGTTGTACATTTAAGTTATTCAATTGAACGTTATGTTTCTTATCCTTCAAAGACATGACATAAATTTCATATTTTTTAAGTCAATTCAGAAATGAGACAGGTTTTATGTCAATTTTTCCCCATAACCAATATAACTTTCAAAAAACTTAACTTCATTAGTTTCACAGTTTTTTTCTATTTATTTTTTCATTACCATTCTTTAACTTCAGTTATAAGAATTTATCATTAAGATTTCCATATATATTTGCTGTACAAACCTAGTGAGTATATTTCGAGATCCAAATAAGCTTTTGAATATATATCTTCAATGGTCTGCTAAAATTACATTTTTGATAAGCCATTCAATATCTATATACAAGAATGTTGAACATAATTTAATGCACGAATCAAACCTTGTTTGGTAATTCGAAAATATCCAATCAAGTTTGTTTGATAATTTTAAAATTTCGACTGGTATTTGAAAAGTTGATTTTTTTTAAAAAAGTTAATATTTTTCTGCTTAGAAACAATATTTTGAACGTTTTGAAAGTGGAAAAAAACATGAATTTAACATTTAAATGATTCTATGATATAAAAATTGAAAAATAAATATAAAAAAAAGCAAAAAAAAACTGAAAAATACAATGGAGAAAGCTGCGTACAGTACGTGGTTCAGAGTCTTAGTGCTGATAGGCATATTTGGAATACTGTTCGGGTTATATAGCTTGTATTTAGACAAAAAAACACATATTGTCATCATTGAAAACACCAAAGTCCATACTCCAAAGTTTGGGCCTTACGTCTATGAAAAAGAGGTGGGAGTTTAGATAAAAAGATAGATAGACAGAAAAACAGATAGATAAATATAGAGGCAGACAAATAGATACACACATAAACTAATAAACAAATCCTTTTTAGGTTGACTTACGACTGATCGTCATAACTCAACGTCGGGCGGCCAGCCTGAAGAAGCTTCTGACATCTATAGAGTCGTTAGAGCTGGATGGGGCTGAGGCCTCATTAGAGATATGGATTGACATGATGGCAGATGGCAACATCCATAAAGAGACATTTAATGTAGCCCACAATTTCCAGTGGTCCAAGGGTAGATTACTGTTATTTGCGGGTTTTAAACATTGTGCTAATAGTCACAATTTTGTTATAACAGTTTTTTTGTCATTGAGTTACTGGGTTTTTCTGTATAATTATTCTTAATTCAAACTTTAAGTTATAATAATTGATATTTTTTTAGTTCTTTAATTCAAGCATTAGCATAAAATTCACCTGTTATTGTTTGATAACAACTAAATAGTTATTTCTTAATCATTTAAAAACACCAAATAACAACTAAATTGTTATTTCTCAATCATTAAAAACACCAAATTCTTAGTGACCCACTAATTTTCATTATTTATTCAAGCACTTATTCATGTTGCATATTTTTCTTGTATTACTTTATTCACAACCTTTGCAAGCCTTTCCTTCAACAAACACAAATAGATGGCTAGGCCATTGTCATAGGCCTCTTTTGTTTGCAGGCTATTTCAAAAGATTGCCAATCATTTTTTATTCAAAAAAAACGTTAAAATAATTTTCAGATAATATATTACACAATTTTTCAAATAAAATAATGTCACTTGTTTAAAAGATAATATATGCCACTGATAGATCATCACCAACCTTCCCAACGCAGGCATAACCCGTGTCCACCTTCATGAAAGAAACGTGGGTATCATCGGCAACTGGGTGAACACCTGGCGCCCCTTCAACGCCCCTAACTTTAGCGCCACTTTTAACCATAACACTGACGATTTTAGTTTAAATTACAGAAAAAAAAGACGCTTAAACGGCACTTTAGATCTTGATGATGAGAACTTGATGTTCTTCCCCAATGGTTATAGAGAGATACCTTTGATATTAGAGGATGACATGACGGTGTCAGCTCACGCGTGGAGATTCCTTAAGATGGTCCACAAAAAGTATGGCACGAGGAAGGATTTTGCTGGCACGACTCTTTATAGCTATGGAGTCAGATCCCATAACAACAGAAGGCTACTTGTGGGTTGGTTTTGATGTTGTTTTTCGTTTTTTTGTTTTATTTTTATTATTTTTTTTCCATATTTTTGTGCTTTTTGTGGATGTCTTTGTGATTTTTACAAATTTTTATTCTTGCTGTACTTAATTGTTATGAACTATTTCAAGTTCATAATTTTTAAAGTGAGTTAAAATATTTTTATCATCTCAACAAATAAGAATATTTTCAAATTTTTCAAACATCAATGTTTAATTTTTCAAAGACATCATGTATCAACGTTCCATCAATTGTTATTTGAAAACAACCTCACAAAAAGAGGAGATACTTTGATACTTTTCTTATTCAACTAAAATTTTCGAAAAATTCACTTTTGTCATAATTCATTAGTATATTTTCAAATAAAAACTAAAATAATTATCAAAAATTTTTAAATTGATGATTTCATATAACTTTCCTTATTTATTTCTAAGAATTATTCATAAGTACTTATCGGATTATTAAATTTACAATAGGTCGCCTCTCTCAAGAAGAATGTTAAAATTAGTCTCATAACATTAAATTCATACTAACACAATTTATTAATTAGATTTTATATATATAACGCACTTTTCACATAAATTAAACGTGCATCAAAGACGCTTAAAGATACATATATAATTTATAAAGAGATTCTAGTCTGCACAAACACTAACTTGTCTTTAAATGATAGCTTATTGATCTTGCATACAACATATATACCTTTGTCACAAACCCTTCAAACTCACCTTTGTCATGAAGTGATAACAGCTCTATAAGTTTATAGGCTGAGGTTATCGAGGTTGATAAATCAAGTTTCTTGAAATATTTTTATGGGGTTGGAACCTCGGTTTTGATTCTGTTGATCACAATCAGTTTCATATCATTTTAGTCCCATAGAAGTTTGTTAGTCAAAAAAGCTTGGAAACAAATAAATTAAATTAAGATAAAAAGCTTTTCGTTAACAAAGTAACATTTTTTAAAAGCCTTGTATCAATAAAAATTATTAGTGTTTTTGAATATCTTTATTTTATGGTGGTTAATGAAAACCATTAGTCGTGTTCTTTATGCTAAGGAAAATCATTGTTTTAGTTAATTTTTCGAAGTTTTCTAGTTACATTTTAAGTTCCACAAAACCTTGGGTCTCTCTGCAATGTTTTTGAGCAGCGTGTTCAGAAAAATCTGAACTTAAACACATCAGTTGAACATTGATTAAGCATTTTACATGTTTTTCATTTGTTTTAGTCATTCCACCACAATTGACTCATCGATTTTTACAACACATAACGAGAACAAAATCCATGAAGCAAATTACGAATTAACTTAAATAGAACCAATGATGAATTTCTTGAAAAACCATGTGAAAAAATTTTTATTCAACTAGAATTTTCGATAAGTATAACCTCATCATAATTCATTAGTGATCTCACCAATGAATTATGATGAATTCGTAATTCACCAATGAATTATGATGAATTCGTAATTCACCAATGAATTATGATGAATTCGTAATTCCCTAATCATAATTCATTAGTGAATCTCTGGACTTATCAAGAAACTCCCTATACGTCAAAAAGTTTATTTTGATTAATTTTTGTTGTTGATATTGTTGTCATTATTATTGTTATTAATATAATTATAATGTTGCTATTCTTGTTTTTGTTATTATCATTTCGTTTCATTCATATATTTTTTTTCAAACGCACAACTCTCCATTAGCAATCGATAATATTTAGCGCATAATCATGCTAATTTTTCGCCTCCACAACGATTTGCAACAAATCTAAAAGCTAGGTAATGCTTTCAGCTCTGTTACGTTGAAAGTTACTTTTAATTGTTTTTGCTTATTTCTTTTTAACACACAGTCCGTAAACATTCTGTGGATTTTTCATGCTGAGTATTGATCAATTTTATTTGCATGGGTTATTGTGTTCAACTTTGTCGTTTACTTAGTCAACAATTAATACTTTTTTTTGTTAATATAAAACAAATAATTTTTAAAACCGATATTTTCTAATTAGTTACCTGATAATGATATATAATTAGTTACCTAATGATGATATATGTAAGGCTTTCTATACAAAGTTTTAATTCATCAAGTTCTTATGCTTTATGAGGGTAATAGCTGTCTTAGCGTGACTGTCTGAGGGCTTTTTGAATAAATTTATAATAATATCAATAACAATGCCAAAAATAATGAAAAAAAAGCAATAAAAAAAATTAATAGAAAAAATATTAACAACAATAATAAAATAAATAGAAACATCAGCAATAATAACAACAATAATAGCCCCAAAGAACGAATCGGTGTTTTACTACGCGGTTCTGGGAACTTGGGGCTTTTCACCATCGCCACAGTACTGGGGGCATTTCCAAGATTGGTTCTACAGCAAGAGGAACACCCAAAAAGTCACAAAGTTCCAACCCAGAGTGCCAAATACCAAGGCCGACCAATGGTTCGGCTCTTTTCTGCAAAAAGGTGTGTGTGTGTGTTTGTGTGTGTGTGTGTGTGTGTGTGTGTGTGTGTGTGTGTGTGTGTGTGTGTGTGTGTGTGTGTGTGTGTGTGCGTGCGTGCGTGCGTGCGCCCGCATTATATTAAAAAAATATTTTTTTAATTATATTAAGATCCCCAAATTATTTTTGCTTTCCTTTTTTTATCACTAGCATTTTATATGAAAACAATGTTATGGCTCTTATTTTATTTCATGTATTGTTTTTCTCATTTTTAGAGATTTAAACTCTTATTTTTTTGTTTTGTTTTCTTATTATTTTTTCCCTATGTATATTGTTCAATTTTCTTCATTTTTCTTGTATTTCCACAACTATGTAATATATTTCGTTTGTTTTCAATAGTCTAACTTTTGATTGATATAATGCTTTGAAAATTCACCTCATACATTACAGAACAATAATATAAATAAAAATAAAGTCCAATGTAAAAATAGATCTCTTGAAACCAATCATAAACTTTAATTTCTAATATAATTTATTAGTCTTCGAAACTTGAATCCTAAAAATACGAAAAAATTTTATTTTTTCACCAACATCAAGCATTTTAATATCTTTACTATATCATCATCAGGTAACTAAAATCATCATCATGTAACTAACATCATCATCAGGTAACTAACATCCTCATCAGGTAACTAATTAGAATTTTCAAGGAATCTAGTTGCGTGATGGTGGTTTTTGTGGATTTGAAAAAAGCTTAGTAGATATATAAGTACTATTTATTGAGTTGTCTCTAATGGGGTTTCAGTTGCGCAATTGATTGGTTCCACAGGGCACTACTCTATGGGGACCAGTAGGATTAAATATTATTACATTCATTTGGTTTAAAATTTTGAAAACCTTTTTGACTGAATTTAAAATGTGAAAAGCTAAAGAGCATAGATTAGACTTTGACATTTTATTCAAAGATTTCAATTCTCGATAAGCAAAACCTTGCCATAAAACTTCAGATACGGGAGATCCATGATAGGATTTATCCAGTTTTAGTTATGAAATAGGTTGTATCTATGAGATTCCCATTGTGAAGAAATAAACGAAAAATTATTGTAAATTTTAGCGTTATAATGAAGAGAGATAATGTAATAGAAAGGGAGACAAACACAAAGCATTGAATCGAATTACCACATGGTGTTTTAATTTTTTTACAAAAGACTTCTTGTACCAACCAAACAAACATTTTGTGTTTCACTTGATAATGTAGATTTGTCTTATCAAAAAATTTGTGTATTATGTAATAATTTATGATGGTTTGCTTCACTAATATTTCAGGCCATTCTAACTGATGAAGGTCATAACAGATCAAAAGTTACCGTAAGATCCTCCCCTTAATCGCTTGTTTAATCCTCTCAAGCACGAATATTTAAAAATCTATAGCCGTCATTTTATTAACGAAACAGATGCTCATAAAATGAAAAATAATTTTAATCTCTTTATCTATCTGTCTATCAAGTGCTTAAATAATTTCTTATTATACAAATATTGATTATTTGGCAATACAAGCCCTAGCCGCAAAAATAACAGCTTAGTTATTTTTAGGAAGAACTTTGGTTATGATGATCCTAGCAGTGGTTATGATGTAGTAGCATGAAATTGGATAAAGATATTTCTACTTGAGAGAAGCTACGTTAAAGGTCGAGTTTTGTGTCTGTTCCATCAGTGAGAGGAACAAAGAAAAAGTAATTATTTACTTAAAACGCAAAGTTTTTTGTTAGAAAATCTCACACTATATCATAATAGTCACTCACATTCTTTGCTAATATTAGATCTTCATACAAAAATCTTCGTGTATTAAGTTGATAAATACTTTGTGCTTGTTTCTCTCACCATTTTTCAGACTATTCTATTTTTATTACAGCCCATTCACTCATAACATTCACAGCCAAAATCAATGTATCTAAATAAACTTAAACAGGTGAATAAAAAAATAAACAAGAAGCTTATTCTCTAAGACTTCTCGCAGTGATTATAGCCTTATTTATTGTACTAAAAAAACTAAAAAACAATTTCATGGTAAATGAGTGAACCTGGTATTAAAAGCTAACGAATTTACCCATGGTTTTTATAAAAAACAAGAAATTTAAAAAAAAAAACGAAGCTTTTCGGAAGACCAGCCTACATTAGCATGTGGCTCTTAGCGTTTGTTTTTCTCATTATTTGGGTCATCACAGACGCAAGAGTTTATTAAGCAACTGAGCCTTTTGGGAGCAGAACTTTGGGCGTTTGAATTTTGTCCATGGACTTTTCCTTTGTTCAAAGACCTTTTATGTTTTTAGTACAGTCATTAGCGGTTCAATAAAATAAATAAAATTGAATACGAGAAAGTTATCATTACTGTCTTACCTCCCTGGTCATATGAAATAGCTAAGCTATATAAAGGTGGTAGATGATGATGATGATGATGATGGTTGTGATAATGATGGTAGTGGTGATGATGGTGTAGATGATGACGACGATGATGATGGTGGTGGTGAGAATAGTGGTGGTGATGATGATGATGTTGGTGGAGATGATTGTGGTGGTGACGGTAGTGGTAATGATGATGATGGTAGTAATGATGGTGGTAACGATGACGATAAAAATTGTTTTGATGATTTTCTATTATAAATGACTTAACTACCGACTCAAATAGCTCGTAACAACAAAGGAACTGAAGACTCGATGTGGGAAATGTGGTTCGTGTACTTTGCTGACATGCTTGATCTCTTTACCATTTACAGGTTGGTGTGGGTTGGAGGGGGTGGGGAGATATTATGATATGGGTATGTGTGCCAAGGGTGGGTATATGATGTGCTATGAGTGTGGTGAAAGGACTGGGTAAATGATGTGGTCTAGTGGTGAGAGGGAGGTGTGTGTTATGGTTGTGGTGTGTAGGGGTGGATAAAAGATTTGGGTGTGGGGAAGAAGGTGAGTATATGATGTGGTCTAGGGGTCAAAAAATATACAAGAGGGTAAGGATGTGGATTATAGTATGGTAAGAGTGTGTTGTGTGGGGAGATATAATACAAGATGGTGTGTTGTGGGAGAATTTAAAAGGAAACCATATAATATGGTAGAGATATGGGTTGGGAAGGATATAAAAAAACGACGCGCTAATTGTTGCATGGTTATATATTTTTATAGAGACATCGTATGTTCTTCTCTTTTTAAAATCTTCACTGTTGATAACTTTGCTAATGAATTAGGACAGGGCTTACTCATTGAAAAAATTAATTAAATAGAATTTCCTCTACTTGTTTTCTTAATATTTTCATAAACTGAAGTTTTCATTGAATGAAACTATAAAACGCTATATATTGCGTTTCTGCGCCAACTTAACTCAGTTTTATAGCGCTATATAAAAATATTGATTGGGAATAAAAAAATAAAAAATCAAAATAATAAACAAGAAAAAATGTAAAAAAAAATGAAGAAGAGTATTGCAAAGAATTAATGTAAAAAATAAAATAAAGGAAACTTTGATTGTGCTTGACCTCAAAAAATTAAGCTAAAAAAAGAATGAGTCTGGAGATACATTTTATAAAAAATTATAAAGAATACGAAAAAAGATTAAAAAACCTTTGAAAAAAAAAACACTGCTGAAATTGAAACAAATAAAAATAAAAAAAACCTCAAACCAACCAATCACACACTAGCAACATCGAGCACTTGAGAAAAAACAGCCAATCAGCGATGGGGGTGAACAGAGAAGAAGTGGGACTACACTACCCGAGCAAGGGTTCAGACAAGTACGAGCTACTTATCCGTGATTGGGACAACAAATGGCAAGACCTACTTCCGGATGAACCAATTAAATTCGGGTGGAATGGTGAGGTTTTAAACGCCCCGGAAAGAGAAATTGATTGAGATCTTTTATAAGGGTTTTTTTTTTTGGTTATTTTTAGCTTCGGTATGTTAATATTTTCGGTATTTTACGTTTTTTCCTTAATATATCAATTTTTTGTTATGAGCTCTTTTGCTTTTTCTCACTTGTTTACCACCAGACCCTCTTTCACAGGTGTACATGTCGGCTTCAATAGAACCTTTTTATTTTTTCCACAATTTCCAAAAAACATCTTAGGAGTGAACATGTGTGATTGAAAATTTTGATATTGTTTTTAATTTTGTTGTTTTATTATTATTGTTTTTGTGATAAATATTATTCCTGTTATTATATTGTTATTGTTGTTATTAACAGTATTATTTTTATTATTTTTTTTTATTATTTCTTTTAATATTAATATTATTGTTATTATTCTTTTTATTATCGTTATTATTATTCTCATTTTCTTTCATGGTCCTTATTCTTGCACACCTATTTGAATTAATATATAAATACTTAATCATTTGAATCTTCCGTGCGTATAACCATCTAGCCAAAAATCTTAACCTTGGAAATTAATTATGGATAACAAGCACTCAGTTAGAACCATTACAAACACCAAATTTGTATTGTATTTCCACTTGGAATCATTGGTAAAAATAAGTTTCTATAACTTAAAAATATTAAATAGTAATTAAAAATATTAAATACTAATTACAAATAATAAATATTAATTATAAATATAGTTTTATTTGAGACATATAATTTCATTATCAATACATTCAAAATATCTCAAGCCTTCGCAAACAACGCATTGCTCTGTTCGAACTTAGAAGATTTAGCCCAATTGTACTTCAAATCAAAACAAATGCTGAACAATTGAGGTGATTATGCCATTTCAAAGCAAACACATAAAAATATTGAAAACATATAGAACATGTGAAAAGAAATGTATTAGTTACACAAAAGGAGACACTTGACAAATATTAGATCATGTTTCAACCCCACCCTTCACAAATATCAAAGTACCCTACAGTCCAACTCAGACGTTCCATATGTTATATTCTGTTACAAACAATTGTCAATAGTTAATTCTGTTACAAACAACTGTTGAATCTGATAAAAACCATTATCAACCTTCAATTCCATTATAACAGCATTCCAATTGTGACATGTAAGAAACCTTCCTTGAGCCAAATACTTCATGTCAGTTTTACATTTATTGTGCCAGTCTTTCGTTGGGTATGGACCCCTCTGTTCTTATCTTTTTATATTTTGTTATCAACCAAATGGAAATTTTATATTGTTCAAAACTTTTCCATTGCAATGATGACCAAATTCATTTAATCTTTTGATTCCCGTTATAAATATGAGTGAACTTTTGATTCTTATTTTTGAATGTTCATTTGAAATAAAATTTAACTGATAACTTCCATTATGAGTACATTAAAATTTAAAATATTAGTCTCCATTATAAATGCTGCCCTTGGACGAAGTGACTTGAAATTGGTTTGAAAGATGGTTGCCACAATAATAATGAAGTATTCCATTCAGGCTAATATCGATAAGCATAATAGTTGGGAACTCTGATATGAAGGACGCCAATAGTTCTAATAATTCATATCAATAAAAAAAATATAATAATAATGATGATGATAATAATAACAACAACAACAACAATACTACTACTACTGATAATAATAATAACAATAATATTAATAATAATAACAAAAAAAATAAAAATAAAAATAACAATAGTAATAATAATAATAATAAGAACGAGAAGAATAATAAAAAGAATAATAAAAATAATAATTATTATTATTATTATATCTAAGTTTTATTACACTCAGATATTTGTTGACAATGCAAGCCAACGCATTGTTTAAGAGAGAGATGAATGTGAATGTGACACAGTTTACAGTTTTGATACATATTTAGATTTTTGTAAGACTAGTTTAAATTATCAAGTGAACAGTTTTTTAAATAAATATTTTGTGTTTGTTGACCTTAGAGTTTATTTAGGCTATTTTACGTCGTAAAGATAGCTCTGGGGTGTGAAATATGTTAAAGCATAAAACAGCTGTATACGTCTTTGATGGTTGTTTAGGATTGAATTGAAACTCATAAAACATATTTTTTCACAACTTTTTGAAACGCATTGAGCCGATTATAAGGGGTTCAATTGAAGAGCACAGTGCTTGGTACTTGCCAGAGCGGAGTTCGAAAAACCTCAAAAAAATTTTTCAATTCAATTTGACAAATTTATTTCAAATTTCAAAATAAAATTTTTCACAAAATTTCTTTTTTTTGAATATTTAAAAAATTTGTTTTCAATTTTTTTTTGAAATTTGGTGATTAAAGGAAAAAAATTTAGTAAGCAATTGCAAAGACTTGGTAGAAAATCGCAGACTTGGTAGAAAATTGCAAAGATTTGGTGGAAAATTGCAGACTTGGTGGAAAATTGCAGACTTGGTGGAAAATTCCAGACTTGGTAGAAAATTGCAAAGATTTGGTGGAAAATAGCAGACTTGGTAGAAAATTGCAGACTTGGTAGAAAATTGCAAAGATTTGGTGGAAATTTGCAGACTTGGTAGAAAATTGCAAAGATTTGGTAGAAAATTGCAAAGATTTGGTAGAAAATTGCAAAGATTTGGTGGAAAATTGCAAAGATTTGGTAGAAAATTGCAAAGATTTGGTGGAAAATTGCAGACTTGGTAGAAAATTGCAAAGATTTGGTGGAAAATTGCAAAGATTTGGTAGAAAATTGCAAAGATTTGGTGGAAATTTGCAGACTTGGTAGAAAATTGCAAAGATTTGGTGGAAAATTGCAAAGATTTGGTAGAAAATTGCAAAGATTTGGTGGAAATTTGCAGACTTGGTGGAAAATTGCAGACTTGGTAGAAAATTGCAAAGATTTGGTGGAAAATTGCAAAGATTTGGTAGAAAATTGCAAAGATTTGGTGGAAATTTGCAGACTTGGTAGAAAATTGCAAAGATTTGGTAGAAAATTGCGAAGATTTGGTAGAAAATTGCAAAGATTTGGTGGAAAATTGCAAAGATTTGGTAGAAAATTGCAAAGATTTGGTGGAAAATTGCAAAGATTTGGTAGAAAATTGCAAAGATTTGGTGGAAATTTGCAGACTTGGTGGAAAATTGCAAAGATTTGGTGGAAAATTGCAAAGATTTGGTAGAAAATTGCAAAGATTTGGTGGAAAATTGCAAAGGTTTGGTGGAAAATTGCAAAGATTTGGTAGAAAATTGCAAAGATTTGGTGGAAATTTGCAGACTTGGTAGAAAATTGCAAAGATTTGGTGGAAAATTGCAAAGATTTGGTAGAAAATTGCAAAGATTTGGTAGAAAATTGCAAAGATTTGGTAGAAAATTGCAAAGATTTGGTGGAAAATTGCAGACTTGGTGGAAAATTGCAAAGATTTGGTGGAAAATTGCAAAGATTTGGTAGAAAATTGCAAAGATTTGGTGGAAAATTGCAAAGATTTGGTAGAAAATTGCAAAGATTTGGTGGAAAATTGCAAAGATTTGGTGGAAAATTGCAAAGATTTGGTAGAAAATTGCAAAGATTTGGTGGAAATTTGCAGACTTGGTGGAAAATTGCAAAGATTTGGTGGAAAATTGCAAAGATTTGGTATTCAACTAATCTGAGCTTGGGCTAGTTGTTAAACAAAGGTGTTTAAAAATATTATTATTATGAGCACTTGAATGGCTATAAAGTTATTTCTTACTATTATTTTATGTTTACAATGAGCGTCAAGATAATATGCTTATTGTGTTAGACTTGAGTAAAAGGTCTAAGATATATGACTTATGAAACTTAAAATAGAACCATAATAGAAAGTTGAATTTAAGATTTTGTCGAACAATGAAGGTACCTAGAAAGTTCTTCGTTTTGAATGCTCAAAAATCTATCTATTTACCTACTTATCTACCTATTTATCTATCTAATTATGTATCTATCTATTTACCTACTTGTCTAAAATATAAAAAAGTTAATTATTTATTAAAATTTTGCACTCAGTTTTAAAATTGATGGTTTAAAAAAGAAAGGCAGACCGAAAATTGAGTGAAAAAACAGTTTCAAAAATCAGTGAAGTTGGTTTGAAAGAGGGAGATGCGTTGAATAGAAAAAGATGTAGATAAGGGATATATGAAGAAAATTTATTGTAAATGGAGTAAATCTGACCAGCCTCAGTATAGTGGGGATTAAAATCTTGCTATCTACCTATGTATTTTGCTATCTATCTGCCTATTTATCTATCTATCTATCTGCCCATCTATCTATTTATTCCCAATGAAAAGCTACAGTGGAAACCTATAAAATTATCCTTTCACCTCAGTAATTATTTAAACTTGAAACTTTATTTGAATTTTAGAAAATCTTCATTTTGAATAGTATTCGAGGGGTTTGTGGTATAAACTTCAAAGTAAAGTTTATGACAATATGCTAAGATTTATGGGTTGAAAAATTGAAATTCACAATAATGAAAATAATCTTAATGTCCATTTAGATCGCACTAGAAGAAAATATAATGTTGAAAAATGAAAATTTTAACTGCATTTAAATCAAATTAGTATAGCTCAGAGGTAGCTACTTAAAGTTACCGAGTTCGATCGCACGCAATTAGTACAGTGTGTTTTCGCTACATTAAATTTATAGGAAGATCTATAATGAAAAGAGCTTTATAAATTCCGCATTACGTAACATTAGGTTATACTGCTGTACATGTCCCATTGACGGGGGTTGACAACAGTCGGCCTAGGTTATTGATACTACTTATGGAAGATTGTATTGTTGTAGAAACAAAATTAAATGTAAAAAAACACTGGCTAGTTGCAATTCATGTAATAAAAACAGAAAAAAATAAGAAAAAAAAATGAAAAAAAATTTTAGAAATAAAAATGACGTATTTTACACGATGTATAAAAGAGGATTCAAATAAGAAATACAAGAAATAAATGTATGCTTTGATTTTAAAAGTGAATATTTTACACAGAGATTAGAAAACTTTTACTATGTCTCATGATTTTTGAATGGGAATCTAAAAAAAAACAAAAAATAAAAAAAATTGAGAAGTACGGTAAAAATAAGAAAATAATTAATTGAAAAAAATTAGAAAAAAATCAAACATAAATAATAATATGGATTTTAAGAACAATTGAGAAAAAAACAAAAACATAAATATTAATAATAATAAATCAATACTAATAATAATAAACCATAAAAATATCATAAAATCAGTAAAAGCAAAATAGTCATGATTAAAACGAGCAATCTAATGCGAAGGCTTTAGTGGCGACAATCAATATTCGTAAAAAAGTAGCAAAAAAAAAATAATGAAAAAAAATAATAAAATTAAAATAGAAACAATAAAAAAAACAATAAAACTAAAATAGAAACAATAAAAAAAATAATAAAATTAAAAGATCAAGCGAACTATATGTGGCGTGACAAAAATAGGAACAATAAAAAATAATGATAATAACAAACAAAAAGAAAAATAATAATGAGAAAACAATAATAAGGGTGGAAAAATAAAAAAAATAAGGTTACAAAAGGTAGTCAAAAGTTGAGGGACCATTAGTAAGGTGTGTGATGCGATGATGTAAACACTGGCAATAAAAGTAAAATGGAGGGAAAACAGCTAATCACAATGATTGCCTAGATAATTACAACCAATCATAATACAGCTTATATATATATATATAGCAGACATAAATAACCAATGGCAGTTTTTATATAAATAAATCACACAGCCATCACGCTTGGTTTGAGAACAACAACTGAAGCCCGCATGAGTGTCACCAATCAAAAAAATCTTTTATATATGCGCCACTACTAACAACCAATAAAACTACAACTTTAATATATATGTCAAGCAGAACAGCCAATCAGACAACATCATCCTTGCGCTGCTCAGCAACATTGGGCTTGAGATAGTCTTGGGCATATTCTTCGTCTTTTACATTTATGTAGTTGCTACCCTCTTTTTTAGCCTGTGAATATGAAAGAAAATAATAATGCTAATAATAATAATATAGAAAAATAAACAATAGCAAGAATAATAAGAAAAAAAAATTCAACAATAAAAAAAACAAATGAAAGAAGTTTAATAGCAATAATTATTATTAAGAAATGATAATAAAAAAATAATAATAATAACAGCTTTAGGAGGATTGAGTAGTATTTCGATTCTGTTGACGAGGTCAGTGAATGTGGGACGCCTCTCTGGCAACTCCTGCCAGCATTCAGTCATTATGGCATATCTGTGGAAGTGGATAGATGGATGGATTGAAAGATAAATAGATATATGGATAGATGAAAATCATATAAGTAAAAAAATCAGACACCTACAACCCAAACCCAGAACCTCCTCCTCCCCCCTTACACATTATCAGGACAGAACTTTGGCTTATATAGCCTTCTACCACTGGCGAGATAGGTCCTCGTCTCAAAGACATCAACATCAGGATAGGGTGTCACCCCTCTGGTCATCAGCTCCCATAATAACACCCCGAAGGACCACTGGGTGGTGGTGGGCATGGTGGTTTTCAAGGATTCTAATTTTTATATTGACGAAAATGATAATAACAACAACAATAATAATAATAATAATTATAAAATGATAATAAAAACTGCTCCATCGAAAATCGAAGATATTCAAATATTGAATGTAAACGAATAAACCGAATAAACATACTAAAAAGAATAAAACAAAAAACCACACAAAGAAAACTACCTATATCACGTGATACATAAAAACAAAACGAAAAAAAAATTCAACATAAAAAAAATTTCTATAGAGAAAAAAATCCTCCATGAAATAAACTGCTCTGTACCACATCAGACTTGGTAGTAAAGACATAGTTCTCGAGGCTCTCGAGCGCCATCCATTTGATGGGCAGCTTAGCCTTGCGATTCTTACTGCTGTAGTACTCGCTGTCGTGAAGTTGGTGAGACAGTCCAAAATCCGCTACCTTCACCTGGCTTTTATCGTCAATCCTGTGTTAGGTGGGTGGTGATGGGTGTTTTGTTATTACAGAAGGTTGTTTTGTTGATTTTATTACTATCATTTTTTTAGTATATTTACTTTTATTTTTATTTTTATATTATTTCTATTCTTATTTTTAGTATTAGCACATTTTATATGATTATTACTTATTCTTGTTTTATCGATGTTATTTTCTATCATATAATTATTTTCCTTAATATTTATAAATATAATGTAATTTAAGATTATCCTTATTATTAACATTACCAATTTCATCATCATCATATCTCTTACATGCAGTTCCTAGCAGCAAGATCCCGATGAATGAAGTTGAGGGAGGAGAGGTAGGACATTCCCTCACATACTTGCTGGGCTAGCTTTAGTAGCTGGCGTGCTGTGAAGCTCTGTGTGGGGGGGGGAGTTGTTTGTGAGCGGTAGTCGTTGTTTTTGGGGTGGTTGATGGGTGAAGTGATGATGAGATTAGTTGTGGTGGGTGGAAGATGATGAGGGCTTGTGGATGATGGTGATTTGGAATGGTGAACTAATGTTAAATCATAATTCTATGATTATAATAATAATAATACTATTAATAAGAACAAACAACTCACCCTTTTCTTATCCTTCACATACGACCTCAGGTCGCCATTAGCCATGAAGGGCAGCACCACCATTGGCTCTTTGCGGAAGCCTAGGCATAAACCTGTGTGAGGTGTGTGGGAGGGTTATTATTATTATTAATGTTATTGTTACTATTAAAAGTAAAGACAACAACACAAAGTATTTACTAAATGACACGAAGCTTTTCGTAAGGCTAACTTACATTATCATCACTTGATAATGTAAGCTAGCCTTACGAAAAGCTTCGTGTCATTTAATAAATAATTTGTGTTTGATGTCTTTACTTTTAGATTCAGACTATTGTACTCAATTTTTATTATTATTGATGAAGTTGGAGAGCCTGAACCAAATAATGAGAGAAACAAAACCAAGGTATTTATTAATTTTATACACAAAGTTTTTGTTAAGAAATTTTCACATAATCATTTGATAGTGTAATTTTTTCTTTGTTTTTGCCTTTTGACAATTATTATTATCATTGTTAATAGTGTTATACTTGATTGAATCGATGAAAACCCTCAAAACCACTTCAGAGGTAAATAATATAGGTAGCAACCAATGAAAAATTATTCTAAAAATATTGGTTTTAAAAATAACAACCAATAAGATTGAGGACATGAGGATGATTGAAATTCTTCATTATTACTCCCTCCTTCAAAAATCCCTCAATCATCTTCTGATCCATATCCGGGTCTGTGATAAAATCATTATAAAAATCAATATAATTGAATTCATTAATATTCAGATTTTTCATATCCAACGACCAATACAGCCAACACCAGAATCTCCCAAAAAACCAAAAACCCACCTTCCGAATAGCCGCTCCTGAGACCAACTTTTTTAATGGCCTTTCGAACCCCATGTCCATCTAACAAAAATTAACCCGACAACCCTACTAAACATCGTACGCGATCACACCACCACCCACCATCGACCAACGAATCCCCTAACACCCTACCCCACCACACCACCACCCACCATCGATAGTCTTGACAGCTACCAGGCAAGGGTCTTTAAGGTTCACATCCCTCAGAGTAGCCGCGTGCACTTTACCAAAGTGGCCTGTATTTTTATTGTTGCTATTATTATTTTATTATTCTCACTAAAATTATTATCAGTATTTTTCAAAACTTTATTCTTTGTACTATTATCCCCACCATCATCATCACCATCCTCATTCTCATCTTCATCATCATCACCATCCTCATTCTCATCTTCATCATCATTATCCCCATCATCACCTTTTCCTAGCTGGTTTCCAAGTTCCAATCTCTCTCTAGCGATATAAATCTCCTTAGCTGCATTTCTTATGCTTTGGTTGTCGAGTCTTTCCAGGAGGGCATTTAAATACTGCTCGTCATCTGTGTGTGTGTGTGTGTGTGTTTGTTCGAGTGGGTGTTTGTGTGCGTGCGTTAGTTTGATTTTGGGTTGTTAGTTGTTCATCCCCCATCACCCACACCACCCCCATCATCATTATCGTCGGCACCAACAACATCATCATCATCACCACCAACATCATAATCTTACTCAAGAAACTGTTAGGATTGAGGTACTCAGACTTGAGTGGTTCTTCTTCTGAACTTCCTGGTTGAGAATTGTATGGGTTCTCCTGCGGTGATAATGATGATAATGGTGATAATGATGATGATGATTATGGTGAAGATGGTGATGATGATGATGGTGAAAGCATAGATAATGCTGATGATGATTATGATAAAAAAATCGAACAAAACTTCACCGCTTATACACCCACAACCAACGCACCTTAACTCCACTGGTAGACTGGAAATTCACAGTATGTAGGGCGGGTGGTTTGTTCGACTGACTAGACCCCCTCAACTTGCGCTTGTAGAAGCACACCAAGGCGAGCAGGACCACTACCAAAGCGAGCAATACTGCAATCACGATGCCCGCTATGGCGCCTCCAGCCAAACCTCGCTTAGGGAAGGCCAGGTTGCCCACGTTTGTTTTGAAATTATCAACTCCTATCTGTGTGAATGATGGGTTGGTAATTATTTAATTTATGATTTTTTAAAAAATCATTTTGAGATGGATAATTTTTTCTTACAAATGCTTGAGAATTTTTAATCAATAATTAATATTTGAATTCTCTTTTTCTTATACCTGTCTATGGATAATGGAAATTAGTTGAAAAAAACAAAAAAAATCACAATTATGAACAATAAAAACACACATAAACAAAAAAAGTACACATAATCACCAAACCACACATAAACACACACCTCAATAGGGTATACACCTCCCTCATGGGTATTTTTGCAATCGGAAGGGTTGAAGATCAAGTCCGTGTCATTCACTCCACAAACCACCTTGCCAGGGAATGAGTATTATGGTTATAATTATTTACAATTTTTTACCATTATTCTTATTTTTATTAATCTTACCAAAGTTTTTGTTGTTTTATTATTGTTATTATTATTATTTTTATCGAGTACCAACCTTAGAGCACTTTTCTCCTCCCACCTTGACCCATCCATCATGCATTATTCCACTGACGCAACGAGAGTTTTCACTGAACTGAGGTATTGATAGTGGTGGGTTGATGGGATGAGAGTGGATGGCTTGGAGTGAAGGTGGTGGGTTCGAGTGGGGGTGGTGGGTTCGAGTGGTGTTGCATGTTTGTACAAAATAAAATAAATAAATTCAACGAACACCCTAAAAGCAACAAAATAAGAACAACAAAAACAAAAAAATAATAACAGTAAAATAAAAATAATAACGAACTTGAATTTGGAAAGGTGCATTGACGTCATCGATACGAATATTATTGGGAATGTGCTGCAGTTCAGGATTATTGTAGTACTTGATGGAGAAAGTGTCCTTCCCCTCTTTGCTGTTGTGGTGGTGAGATGTAATGGTGAAATAGTGTAGTGGTAAAAAGGAAATGGTGGTGATGTGGTGAGGTGCAGAATGGTGTGATGCTCAAACACAAACCTCGGATAATAGAAATTGTCCAGCTTGAAGACGACTTTGAAGTTCCTGTAAACTGAGTCATCCACTGAGGTTCTCACCTCAGGTGTGAAGCATATGAATTCGTGTCTTTGGAAATGGCATGGCTGATGTTGGTGGTCAGATGGTGAGGTGTGGGTTGGGCTGAGTAAAATGGGTGGTGGGTGGGCACATTGTTTGGGGTTAAAAGGTGAGGTAGTGGTTGGGGTGAAGGGGTGTAGTGGTGGTAACGGGGGGAAGGGTTAGCAAAAAAATGTGTAAATTAAAAAGATACTATATAAAAATCATCATCAGGAGCAATAAAAATTATAATAATCTTAATAATAGGAATACTATTTTTATTGTTTACAACGTCATCTTTTAACTACCTCACCACTATTACGTCATATCCTAACCACCTCACCACTATTACGTCATCCCCTAAACACCTCACCACTATTACGTCATATCCTAACCAGCTCACTTCAGATGCAAAAGAGCAGTTGTTTTTATAAGAACAGTCTGACGTATACACTAGCATCACTACTGACGTCACAAAGTTGAGGTGGTTGTAGTTTTCCAGTTTTATCTCCCTACCTCCTCTGTGATTGGTTGGGGTAGTTTTTGTTTTTTATTAATAGTAGATTGTTAAATTATTATTATTCCTTTGATTATAATTAATATTTTCATTATTATTACTATTGTTATCATTAAAATGATTATCAATTTTTGGAAATCCTTCATTATTATTTCATTTTCTCACGCCATAAAGGATATAGTGGGGTTGAAGTCGAGTTTGGTAGGATCAGAAAGGTACTCGAAACTTTGACTAAGTGTCGATTTTTGTCCGTTGTCTACCTGTACCTTCACCGGTACCTGGGTAGGGTGCATGGAGGAGTAAAGGGCGTTTTTCTATGTATCTAATTATATAGTCTATATATCTATCTTAGTATCTTTTTATCTATCTATCTATCTATCTAGCCACCTATCTATCTATTCATTATTTATTAGTCCGATTAGATTATACTGCTGTACATGTCCAGTAACTGGGGTTAACAGCAGTCGGCCTAGACGATTGATACTATAATAGAGTAATTTACAAAAAAAAGAATTATTTTGAAAATTTTTTTATAGACTGCCAGCTAGAGCTAACGTCCAACTTGGAAATATCGAATTCAAGATCCACTGTTCTCACACTTGGGCAGTTTGCTTTGCCTTCGTCAACAAAAAAAAGATCACCCGCCAAGCCAAACAACAACGGCACCAGAATATCGGTTTGTAGATACCTGCTACCAGAGTCTACTGTTATCCAAGTTATAACAGATAAACAGTCTCAATTTAGAGACGCTATTTTCGGTGGAGTTTAATGACATGCCTAGGACCAATCTATCTATCTATCTTTTTACCTACCTATTCATCAATTTTTATCTATCTATTTACCTACTAGCTCTTTATCTATCTATCTATCTATCTACCTATCCATTCATCTATTCATCTACCTTCCCATAAGTTTTCATAGGGGGTGTTTTCACAATGATTTGTTCACTTGTCCGTCTGTGCAATTAATGAGCTTGATAAACAATTTAAATGGTTATTTCAGCTGTGAGAAAATAATATTAAAAAAAAAATTTTAAACTACAATTAAGAAGCAATAGAAACAGAACCACTGAAAACAACAAAATAAAAATCAAACAAAAAAAAAACAATAATGAAAAAAAAAAGAAAAATAAAAAACGAAAGCAATAAAAAAAACAATAAAACAAATATAAAGAATTGTGATAACAAAAACAATAATGGAAAAAAAAAACAAAATAAAAAATACAAACTCGATGATAGAAGCCTGCTTATCGTTGAATGTAACACGCACGTTACTGCCATAATCAAGCTTTTTTCCATATATGGTAATTTTCGTGCCTCCCGCCAGCAGACCTTTGTTCTTGTCAAAACTAATTGGTTGCATATTCTGTTGGCACAGTGGTGGGTGGGAGGGTAGGATAGGTTGGGTGATGGAGAAAGGTTGTATATATTGTAGAAAAGATTGTTTGGGTGAGACTTACATGAACCACATAAACAACACACATAGATTCACATAAACAACAAACACATAATATCGCATAAACAACACACAGAAAATCATATAGACAACACACACATAGAAAATCACATAAACAACACAAATAATACCACATAAACAACACCAACCTCGTAAAAAAACTTAGGCGCGTTGGCGGTGTATCTTTTGTTCACACTCACAAGCACCGTCTTATCGCCTCGATTGTCATTTGCTGGAGTTTCGCAAACTATCCTGTGATTGGTTGAGAGAGTATAAGTAGCATTATTATTTATTTTATTTTTATTTGTATTATTATTAAGATTATTTTTATAATTGGTATTCTAATAATAATAATTATTATAATTAGTATTATTATTATTATTATCATCATCATCATCATCACCACTACCACCCACCAACCTTTTAGCAGGCTCATATTGCTCAGGTATGACCTCACATGGCTTTCCATCCACCATCACTTCTACGTCAGCTGCTGACATTCCCAGATTCTCACCTGTAATGGAATTTAATCAATTTTTAGGTATTTGTATAAAAAATATTATAAAAGAATGTTCGAGAAAGAAAATAGATGGATAGATAATAGATAGTGGCTAAATATATAGATAGATAGTGGCTAAATAGATAGATAGATAGATAGACAGACAGATAGATAGATAAATAGATAATAGATAGATAAATAGATACCCTCAATAGATAACTCAGTCCCTCCTCCAAGTGGACCCCCAGGTGGGTATATCTATTATTGGGTGGTGATTGATAATGATATTTGTTGCTGGATGTCAATCATTCCTTATATTTATCAAGCTGAACTGAGCTTAATATTTATAGCAGAACGGAACCTATTGATAGCAAACAAAACTTATTAATAGTAACACGGAATCTATATTTACACGAACTTGATTTATGGCGGAAATTAGAGCAACAAACCTATTTAAAGCAACAAACTTAATTATAGCTACAAAAACATATATTTATAGCTACACAACCTTATTAATAGCGGGATTCTCGCAGAAGGACCTCTCCGACAGCGATTCAACACAATCTTCTTTATGACCGCAGTAGCCGTTGGAGTCTTTGCCGTCTATGCGGCCTGTTTTATTATAACTAATATAATTTTTATTATTATTATTATTGTAATAAAACTATTATTATTTTCATTATTATTAGTAGTATGCCAATAAGTTGATTATGCTATTATTCCTTATTTATTATTATAATAACTATTATGATTATTATTATTTTTTTTGTTATTATTATTATTATTATTCTTAGTCAAAACTTTGATTGTACTCTTATCCCTTATTTATTTATTATATCATTATTAAAATTATTATTATTATTATCGTTATTATTATTATTATTATTATCCTTATTATTATTCAGACACCTTTAAGACACCATCTACAGTCATAGTCCTGGCCGATCAATAAGTTGCACCTGCCGCAAAAGATCGCTAAGCGGTGGCATTTGTACAGCTTAACTGTGATTGGTTGGATGGTCAAAAAGTGATGATAAGCTGGTTTGAGTGTATCGCAATTGAGTGGATATACATCACTAGAACACGAATAACAAAGATTATTAGTAGAAAATGTCACAAATGAATAACAATAAAAACCCAAATAAACATAATATTAATAAAAACCATACTAAAACCACACCAACGTGAATCAACACAACACACCACACCACATAAACCACACTGAACACCACCTCAACACAACACAACACAACACCAAACCAAACCACCCTATCATCACACACCACCACATTACCACACACTACTTCAACACCACACCTAGCTGGCATACCAAATCACACCCCCACAACATACATACTAGTAACGTTATCAGGGTTATCACTGGCAGTCTGCTTGTTACTCACAAGATCAACTTCTACTGCCATGGTCTCCTTGTCTCTTGCGTATGTTAGCTGGAAAGGGTGTTGAAGGAGATTTGGTCTATAAATAAGACGATCTATGTTTCATAACACGTTCTAAATAAAGAAACAAAAAAACCACCATCCTTATTATTTTTATTATTATTATTCTTATCATTTTTTTTATTATTCAACCTCAGTCCTAATACACGTCAAGAAAAAATAACAATAATTATAATTCTTCAAAGAAAAAACAATTAACAATAACAATAATAATTGTTTTTAATATCATTAATATTTTTCATCATCATCACTACCATAATTATCATCACCACCCCATCATCACTACCACCACACCACCATCACCACACCACCAACACAATTATCACCCACCTTGGTTTCAGCACAAGTCACCAGACCACTATTGCTCATAGTGGCAGGACTGAAAAATTCTTGTTCATCAAATTTGAAGCGACATTCCAGGGCTGATGTGCTCTTTTGTTGATTATTATTCTTTTTATTATTGAAAAAAAAAATTATTATTATCTATTATGGTAATAATTACTGAAGTCTTCTTAAAATATTTGTTGTTGTTATAACTGTTGTTATGTTATAATTGTTACTGTTGTTAAAATTGTTGTTGTTGTTTTTTGGTAAATTTCATTATTTATTATCATGATTTAGTTTAAAGCCCGTTTTCTTCTGCATTGTTCTTATTGTTATTATCGCTTTTGTTATTATTATATTTTTTTATTTTTGTTGGTCTTTTGTTAGTATTATTTTTTTTTATTATTAATATTTGTATTAATAATTGAAAAGAATTTATGATTGACAATTAATATATTTACCACCACTACTACACCCACAATCATTATCATTACTACCCTCTAGAACCATTAACCACTACCCCAACCACACACCATTAACCACTACCCCAACCACACGACATTAACCACTCTCCAACCCTAACACTAGCCATACTTTAACACTACTCCAACCCTAAAACTGCACCAACCCTAATACTACCCACACCCTAACACTGCACCAACCCTCATACTACCCACACTTTAACACTAGCCATACCCTAACACTACTCCAACCCTGAGACTACCTATACCCTAAAATTGCCCCAGCCGCACACCAACGTGTAAGTTGAACGTCTGAATTCGATAAGTGAATTTTTCCCCAGAAGAAAATTTTTGTTTTTCTTTCTCAGATTTTTTGATGTATGGGCATTTGTGGGGGTCTGTTAATGAAGGAGCTGGGAAGTGACCCTTTTCCTGTGTATGAGTTTGTGTGTTTGTGCACGAAAAGAAAAAATGATCTCGAAAATCTCAAAAAAAAATTTTTTACTTCGATTTATGGAAGAATTTCAGTAAATTTATTGAGCAAAAGAAAACAACTATGATTTTCAATAAGTTTAGTTTTATCCTAAAACAGCAGCCAAATTATAGCTGTTTTATTGTTCGATAAATATACTAAAATTCTTCAATAAATTGACGCAAAAATTTTTTGAATAGCATTCATAAGTACATTAAGGTGTCTATAGAAAGTTAAATCTCAAGAAACAAACAAAAAAACGGAAACTACAAAAAAAGAAAATGAAAAACAATAAACAAAAAAGTTAAAAAAAAAAAAATAAAATAACAAAAAAACAGCATAAAACGAAAAACATCATAATAACCGGATATTCAGGACAAAAGTCTTGCTTAGACTGGCAGGTGTGTCTAGTGAGGCAAAAGGCACATTGCTCGAAGGAGAGACAACCAGTGCAACTGTTATTGATAGTGCTGTTGTTGTAATGCAGATGGTTAGAGCTGCGAAGGTGCTGATGGTTTGTTAGTTAAGCTGATACGGTAAGCTAGCGTTATTCAAGCTGATGCAGTAAGCTAGCGTTGTTAAGCTGATTTTTTGGTAGTTAAGCGGGTGTAGTGTGGTATAGTTTAGCGTTAGTTAAGCTATTGGTTTGGTAGTTGAGGGGGGTAAAACAGTTTAGCTTTAGTTAAGCTGATGGGGGTTTACAAAATTTAAAAGGGTGGTTGGGTAGCGATAATTAAGATTTTTGTAGCTTTAGCTAAGCGGTGTATTTTGTAGCTTTCGTTAAGTGAAGTTTATTGTATTTGCATCATCAATATTGGGTTATACTATTGTTATACATGTGAATATAATTATATTCAAGGAGAGTGGTGGCAATGTAGGAATATTTTGAAGGGTGAGTGGGTAAGTTGTAGTGCAGCCAAACAACAATAGTTTCAATTATTATCAGTCAAACCAATAAATTCTAGTGAGTTGTTAGTATTTAAATCAAAGCAAAGAGGAGTATGATTATAGCGGCATCAAATCCAGGAGTTTCTAGACCACTGTATTTAACAGTTTAACTAAGCATTATTATGGTATTAATCCCGATGATATGTTATAACAGCATAATCTATCAACTCAGGTTCTATTTTCATAACCCACCTAGCAATCTAAGTCATCCCTGTAAAACTTTTTGAATAGCTCAAGTCATATGTGTATACCTACCTATAAGCTTTACTTGGGATAACCCAAGTCACGGGTGAATATCAACTTATTAGCTAAAATAATTTGTTTATTATCCTATAAAGATATATAAGTGTTATTGGAACTGATTCTTATTGGAATCTGCATATTTTTGTCACGAAATTTTCTTTTGCAATAGTTTATGATCTTTTGATACTTCACATTCGATAATTTGGTTCAAATAAAGCCGATGCAAAAAATAATAATATAAATAATGAAAAAAAATAATAGTGATAATAATAAAAATTTATAAAGCGCCAAGGCAAGCAGCATAGGCGCTCAATAATCTTGAAGGTACTATACTTAATATAATTATTATATCAATGAATATGATATGGCATATATATATATATATATATATATATATATATATATATATATATAGACATCAGGGCATTAACATAGTATAAAAGGTTGTTAGTATGGAAGAATGAAAACATTAGTTTCTTTATCGCTAGCCATGCTCTTATACACATATATACGTATGAATACACACATATGTACATATAAATACACATATGTTATGCTATCATATATCATTCAAAAGCTATAACTGTGGATAACAGGGTTGGGGTTTGGAGAATGATAACGGTAAAAATTGGGGGAATTACGATTGGAATAGGGAAGATTATAATTGCAATTAAGGAAATTACAGCCGTGGAGATCACCATCAAGGCGTAAAGACGTAAAGAAGTACGAGTAAAAGTTTTGAATTGTTGAGTAAATGGTCAAAACTTTGTGGTAAACGATTACTATTTCTTCTTAAAAACCGCTAATTGTAGCTTAAAAATTTACAATGGTTGTTTTGAAGATTACAACTACAAAAACCCCGATTACAAGTCAAATACAGCAAACTCTTACGATAAACATCTGTAATTAAACCCCAACCCCGGTAAAGACTACTCATTGGAGTGTGAAAGTTAGCCACGTTTTAAGGGTAAACAGCAGGAAAATTTAAATGAGATATAGCTATCCTTACCGCCGATCCTCGTCGTCATCATCACCCCCATTAAATATCCTATAATGATATACAAGTGATATTGGAATGTTACTGATCCTTATTGAAATCTTTATCAATTTTGACATCAATCTTATTCAGGTTGTCAAACACTTGTTTGGTTCTTATTGTTCCTAATACGATTAACAGTAGAAATATATATAATGATAAATATATATTTATTTATCACAAATTCATTATTAATAATTAGCACAGCGCCAATAGGATTATATTACGAAACAACAAAAACATTGGTTCCTTGATCGTTAGCCATTACTATTAATCATTATAAATCCAATTAGATTATACTGCTGTACATACCACAGTAACTGCGGTTGACAGCAGTCGGCCTAGGTTATTGATACTAGATCGACTTTCAGTCGCCCCATATTGGGGTTTCGTTAGCTCAACAGATGATTCACAGGACGCTACTCCTTGTGTGTATAATTGTCGGCCCGCGCGGAATTGAACCCGATTACTTTAGATAAATAGTCTAACGCTCTACCAGCTGGGCTATGCGGGCCGATTATTGATACTAGGATAGAGTAATTTACAAAATATTCCATTTTTTTGGAAAAAGATTTATAGACAGCAGATATATCTATCCTTACTGCCACTCCTGAAAAACTTCTCTATAAATAGTTATCATTGGTCAAAAAATTAATGTGATCTATAAATTTATTGTTTCAATAATATAATACAAAATATATAGTACTGTGAGTATGTATTTAATTTGTTGATGAGGGTATGGTATGGGTTGAGAAATTAAAATTAGTATATAAAAATACCATCATATATACATAAGACTGAATAATCTAGTATTAATTATAAATATTGTTCAACTGTGGTTCTAATAAATTTAATTTTAAATACGCGTCGCTAATGATAATACTAAATATACTGAAAATTAAAGCTCAATTTTCAATAAATGCAGGACTTCATCAAACTGATATTCTATAGATAATTACTAGATTATTTTATATATTTACAGTGTTTAATACAGACCTTAATTAATACTATGTTATATTTTTTCATCCATTATGAGGACTGTATTGTACAGGTCATGACCATTAGCAATATAGAACTCACTGTAGCAATAATAACCATTTATAGAATGCTAACTTATATAACCAACGCTTTTGTATAAATCAAATCAAATCAATGACGAGTATGATTATAGTGGCATCAACTTCAGGAGTTTCTAGACCACTGAGTATTATGAACTTTGAATTTAATGTAAGTTTTCTTAGATATGACAATTTAAAAAAAAATTATGCAAGTATAACTATATAAACAAAACAGTTAACTAAGTTTATATGGAAAAAAAAGGTCTGCTAATTGAAACAAAAGCAACCATAATAATACTTATATAAATGAAATTTAGATAACTGAGTTGGTTTTATGAATGTATAAAAATAATTAAATCTGTGATAATAAACAAAAAATATATATCGATGAAACTTCAAATAAAATATTTGGAGCAATCAAATGTTAATTCTAGACAAAATTTGAACAATTTCATCTTTTTTCTTCAAAGGGACTTCAACATCATCACAATTGAAACCAGAAATTGCTTACCTTTTTCTTTATTGTAACATTCTTTGATATTAATTAAATGATGATATTACTTTTCATCTTTTATAGAATTTTCAGCCAAGTAATGCCAGCCTTTATTACCCCCAAAAAACCATGAAGTGTTTATCTTTTTAATTTTTGTTGGTGCATAAGATGAAATTGGTGATGTTCACAATTTATCTTCTTTCTATTTAAAGCAAAAAACCGAAATCATCCCAAAAGAAGTAGTTCTTGTATGTTATTGCACTAAGTTATCGAATTTTGAAATAAAATTGCGAAATTAGTTTGAATAATAATATTTTGACATTTCAAACTGAATTATGTGGTTTTTAAGTATGAAAATCGACTATTGGAGTCGCCATTATAACTTCAACAGGCCACGTTTGATTGGCGCCAAAAAATTGTATGGTTAAATATTAAAGAATCTGGCAAGAACCAACGAAAGGATTTGGTTAGTAAGCTCTTATTGCGAAAAAAATTTTTTGGATATAATTGAATAAGTAATTATGTATTAAACGCGCAAAATTTCTTAGATATGATTGGATGAGTAACCAATTAAAGTATTAAGCGCGCAAAATTTCTTGGATATGATTGGATGAGCAATAATCAATTGGGCTTGTTACTAAATTTAGTTAGTTATTATTAATTAATCAAATTGAGATGTTATTTTTCAATTTTTTAATCTTGATATTTTTATTTTTATTATGTAAGAAACATTATCATCAGCACTTCGAAAATTATGGACACCACCACCATTAGCTCTTGTTAACTTTCCTTATACAATACCATCATCCTCATCCTCATCATCATTATCATCATCCTCATCATTATCATCACCCTCATCATAATTCAATCATTTAAATCATTATCAACCATCGCCTTAACTATCACTCTCGCCCTATTATTTCACAATTCCAAACATCATTCTCAATATCATCATCACCATCATTATCCTTATCATCATCATCATTATCTTTATCAGCATCATCACCATCAACATCATCATCATCATCACCATAATAATCCTTATCATCATCATCACCATCATTATCATTATGATAAACATTATTATGACTCCCATCACCACCCTCATTAAAATAACCCCCACCACCATCATCATTATCACCACCATCATTTCTTCTCACCTTGAAAACTTTGCACAGTCATACAATATGATTGTTGAGGAGGCCCACTCCAGGCTATCGACAAAGAGAGATATATTAACTTTCAGTTTTCCAACTTGGTGTGGATAGATAAATAGATAGATAGACAAATAAATAGATAGATAGGTAGATTTATAAATAGTCAGAAAGACATAGCTAGATAGACAAACAGCCAGACACACTCACCATAGTATACATGGAGATCTGAGAATTCATTGCAAACGAACTTAGACTCTTGAGGATAGGCGTCAACTGACAACTCCCTAGTCTCTTTCTGTGTGTTTTTATGATGACTTTTGATGATGCAGCTAAAAATAGCGATTAATTAATTAATCGAAGAACCAATCAATCAGTCAATCGATTAAATAATTAATCAGCCAATTACTTAACTAATAAGCCAATTAATCAATCATATAACTGCGTTTTTCTTCATTCAAAATTATATCTATTTTCTCTCAACGAATGCATTAAAACTTCACTTTCAATACCTCTGGTTCAAGTGTATAAAGCAGACGACATTTGTATTCACTGCCATGTTCTGGTATATTACTCGTGTGCAGTACGAACTGTGATGGTGGTGGAGTATTTTTGTATTGTATTGTATTCTATACACGGTATTATATTTTTTTGTAGTTTTTATATTGAATTGTATTTTAATAGCAGTGTTTATTTTATTTTATTGAAGCACATGTTTTATGATAAGGCTATACTTATCGAAAATTATAGCCTCCCTTTCAAATAAATGTATGAATCCTCAATTGATGTTTTGAAGTTTAATTGCTATACAAAACATACATAAGATGTCTTTGAAAAGCACATTCACATTTATTGTCGGCCCCTATAGCTCAATGGTTGAGCATTAGACTAATTATCTAGTTACCGGGTTCGATCCCGCGTGGGCCGACAATTAGCACCTGTTCCACAGTGTGTTTTCGCTACATTAAATTTGTAGCAAGCGCTTTGATCTATAAGGAAAAGTGCTTTATAAATACCGCATTACATTACATTATTGCATCATGTTGTATGGTGTTGAATTGTATTCCTAGGAATTTTATTTTGATTGCTTGGAGGCATATTAAAATATATTTTAATTAATCCCCAACAAAAAAAAACAAAAACAAGAAAACCAAAATGAACTAACAAAACAAATTAAAAAATCAGAATTTAAAAAAATAAGAATATAAATAATAGAAACAATGGTACCTTCTGAGAGGTAAACTGATTGAAGGTGACGTTGGATGGTTGAATAGATGTGATCACTGGGCATTTATCCTTCATCCTTTGCTTCGACATACATGTGGTTTCCAGGGTGCATCTGTTGCAAGGGTGATAGGTGGGTGAAGGGGTTTGGAGGTAGGTTGGGGTCGAGTGGGTTGAAGTGGTGATAGTGTGAGTTGGAGAAGTGAAATGGGGTCGAATGGGTTTGGGTGGTGATGGTGGAATAAGAGTGGTGGGTTAGTTTTGGAGAATGAATTGGCGAGGAAGTGGATGGGATGGCGGTGAAAAAGTTAAATGACAATGGTTTGGGTTGAGATTAGTTGGTGGTGAGAGGAAGAGTGAAGGTATGCTTGGGATGATGACAATAGAATGTGTTGAGAATGGAAAAAGAGATATCTGGTGAATGTGTCAGTTAATGGTTAAATTAGCATGGTGAAAAAAAAAACAAAAATTTCTACAAAAAAAATAAAATAAGAAAAAAAAATAAAAAAAATAAATAGCCATCCCAAAACACCAACTTTTTATGCCGGTTATTGAGACACCACACACAGTGAGGGTCTGCTATGCAATCTCCACACGAGTCGTATTCACATTTGGCTCTCTCTACCTTACATACCTAGTGTAGTGTGGTGGAAAGTGGATGGGAGGATTGTGTGATGGAAGAAGGTGGTGATATGGGTAGATGATGGTGGTGGTTGTGGTGGGTTAAAGTGAATGATGGTGGTAGTTGGAAGGTAGTAACAGGTGAGATGGTGGTGGGTGGGAGAGTGATGATAGGTGGGTAAGGGTGTGGTGCTGGTGGGTTAGTAAGTGCATTGTGACGAATGAGTGAGATAAAAACATATAAGCCATAATGAAAAAAAATGGCAAATTTACATTCTTTTTTGATAATGGTCATAAAAGTAGTTGAGAAAACGGTGTTCAAAAAAAAATCACCAATCCCCATTTTAAGATCAATTTATAGAACAAGAACTAAAAATTGACCCAACGTAGGATCGAGTCCGGTAACTTTGAATAATAAATCTAACGCTTTACCAATTGAGCTATACTGGTTAACTATATAATAGTAATAATTCCTTATATACACATGTCTGTCAATAGTAGCGTCCTACCTCATTATGTCTTCTGTTCTAAGGCATAAAAACTTTCATCAGGCTGTCAACTTAACCACTGTTATTGTTATTATTATCGTCACATGACGTCATTATTATTATTATTATCTTCATTATTTATATAACACGTCATTGTCAACCATTATAATTACGTGAATAATTTTTACCCGAGTAATACAATAATAATTATTATTATTAATTTGAGCATCACCACTTTGTTATTGTTATTATAATTAGTATTATTTCTGAAACCATTATTATTATTATTGCTATTATTATTATCATTATTTTTCTTATTCCACCACTACTGCTACAATTAAGTCATTAGTAGCCATTAAAAGTAATTTCTCAGAAACCCTATACAGGATTTGGAAGGGCATTGATGTATCTAACATTATTATTATTATTATTATTATAGCTATTTTTTATGATTAATACTGGTATTTTCATCATAGTAGTTCATAATAATAATAATAACAATAAAAAGAATAATAATTATAATGATAAAAAGAAGCAAAATGATAATATAAGAATAATAATGATAATGAAAATAAGAATAATAATGATAATAATAATCATCAACATTTTTTTACAACTTTTTTGAGTTATTTTTATTATAACCATCTTTATAAGTATTTTTTATTATCTTTATTAATATTATTATTATTATTATTATAATCGTCCCAATCATGCTAATGGTAATAGATAGGTATTGTAAAAGTACTTAAGATGCTTGTAATTAATAGCATCTGCAGATCATTAATAGATTACTCAATTATATCACCATCGTCATCACAAACATCATTATCATCACCATCACCCCAGTAAAAGAACCCACCTTCTCGTGGTACCGGGTGTGCACTCCAACAGAAGTGTCGAAAAGGTTTTAAGCCACATATGCTTCCAACCAAAAAGCATTTAGAGAATTCATCCATCATTTTTATCACTACTCACCAAAAGTCACAAACAACTCGAAGCTACAAATTTCTCTTAGTCCTCGCTCCAAGGAGTGCCAAAAGAAACTTTGGAAGTTGGCGCTCAACAACAACAACAACAATCACCACCATCATTATCATTCAAGGTCTAGAGGCCTCCATAGCATACAGCTTCTCCTTATTCACCCCAACACAACCCCCCTTTTCTCCCACCAGCATATTAAACCTTTCCATTACTCACCCTACTTAAACCTCTCTCCCCCTCCCACCCCCACACACACACACCTCTTTTTCCCTGAGAACAATAAGATCCTGATAATTGTCGAAGAGCATCATCTGGTTGCGTTGAGGAGGGTTGAAGTACATTCGCTGGTACTTTTTCACGCGGCCATCGTTAGAAATGTTCAGCTGAGTGGTGGATGAGTGGGTGGTTTGATAGATAAACATCTTCATCATGAATTATATATATATATATGAATAGATAAATTGGTATATAGGTGAACAGATAGATAGACGTACATAACTAGATAAATGAAGGAATGTAAATAAAAAGGTTAAATAGAAAAATAGATGAATAGATAGATGAAGAAATATAGATGGATAGATAGATGAACAGATATAGATAGATAGATAAATATATAGATAGATAGACAGATAGATAGATAGATAGAGAGAAACAGATAGATGGATAGATAGATAAATAGATAAACATACCTTGAATAGCTGATCATCAAAAGCCAGGAAAACTACGAAAGCATTCTTGAAATAGCCACCCAGCATGGCTGAGGGCATTTTGTCCAACCTTAATAACAAAAAAAATTTTTTATTATTGATTTATCCAATTTTAATAATAAAAATAATGAATTTATTATTATTATTATTATATAATAACAAAAATAAAATTTATTTTTATTAAAATGGAAAATTATCGCAAATTATGAATCGAGCGTCAATACAAACATGAAAAATTACCGAGGCAAAAAGTTTTTGATTGAATACCAAGCCTATAACTAATAAAATTAATGGTATATAACTTGAAATAACAACACTTTAAATGAATCATAACCTTAATACAAGTATCTCCACATGAAAATAGAAATATTAATGACAATAATAATAGAAATATTAACAAAAATAATAACAATACTTTTTTTCATAATAAAAAAAATAATAATACTTGAGGAAAGCGTTGCCGCTAATTTGCACAGTGTGTTTGGAACTGATGTAGATCTCAATGTTGCAGAAGTCCTTCGGGTGGCCCTGATGGTGCATAACAATAATAATAAAAATAAAAAAAAATAGTATAAAATTTTTCAATTAATATTCATAGTTTTTTGTTGTTATTATTGGAGTGATTGTTTTTATTCATTTTTTTCCAATTATTTGCTTCATATGCCTTGCATTTCCATTGCTTGTTTGCTTGCTATTTTTATATGCCCACTGCTACGTTTGTATATTTACTTGTGTTGTGAATCATAAAAACACGAAAATAATTGAATTTTCTATTTTGAGGCTTTTCGATGTATTTAATATCGTCATCAGGTAACTAATTTATATTTTTCTGTTACCTGATGATGATATATAATTAGTTACCTGATGATGATATATAATTAGTTACCTGATGATGATATACAATTAGTTACCTGATGATGATATATAATTAGTTACCTGATGATGATATACAATTAGTTACCTGATGATGATATATAATTAGTTACCTGATGATGATATATAATTAGTTACCTGATGATGATATATAATTAGTTACCTGGTGATGATATATAATTAGTTAACTGATGATGATATATAATTAGTTACCTGATGATGATATATAATTAGTTACCTGGTGATGATATATAATTAGTTAACTGATGATGATATATAATTAGTTACCTGATGATGATATATAATTAGTTACCTGATGATGATATACAATTAGTTACCTGATGATGATATATAATTAGTTACCTGATGATGATATATAATTAGTTACCTGGTGATGATATATAATTAGTTAACTGATGATGATATATAATTAGTTACCTGATGATGATATATAATTAGTTACCTGGTGATGATATATAATTAGTTAACTGATGATGATATATAATTAGTTACCTGATGATGATATATAATTAGTTACCTGATGATGATATATAATTAGTTACCTGATGGTGATATATAATTAGTTAGCTGGTGATGATATATAATTAGTTACCTGATGATGATATATAATTAGTTACCTGATGGTGATATATAATTAGTTAGCTGGTGATGATATATAATTAGTTACCTGATGATGATATATAATTAGTTACCTGAAGATGATATAGAATATATCGAAAAGCTTCAAAATAAAAATTCAAATTTCTTCGCGTTTTTATGACTCATAATTTCAAGGCTAATTATTCACATAACTTGTGCTATGTTTTACTATGCCTCTATCAATTGTTAATATTAGCATTATTATTTTTTTTTATACTCTTATTATTATTATTATTATTATTATTATGTATGTTCCATGGTAATCACTGATGTAGTCAGACTCTTTATCATAATCTATTATTATTACTGTTAATAACATTGTCGTTATTGTTGTTAATATCAGCTTTATAACTATTTTTTATTTTTTAAAATTAATATTAGGTTTTTTTTTGTTTTAAATCCTCATCAAAAATATCTCCTTTTTTTACAAGCTCCAGCAACCACAATCCCACCCCCAACAACCATTAACCCACCACAAAAACAACTATTTCATCTCCACCATCAACTACCAACCCTACCAACAACCTCCATCCCCCTCTCATCACCACAACTAACATTGGTACACTGTTGCGTATATTGAGAGTATCTGGTGGAAGACTTGGCCATTTGGTTTTGTACTTTTTCGCCCTTCATCAGGCACTCTTCAACCTAGGTTGATGTAGTGGTGTTTATAAGGGGGGTGGTTGGTGGGGTTTTGTCTTTATACATGGTGCTGTGTTTATAAGATATTTTGAGATTTACAAAACTTGAAACAAAACACATGATGTGAAATTCAGATCAAAGATTTTTTTTGTGATCTCATTATTACTTTAATAGAAATTCAACAAAAAACATTAATATAGATTTCAGAACAAGACACCAACCACAGTGACAAAGTCCTTCTCGATCTTATCAAAGGAATAATGACATATGGCAGCTTCTTCTTGGTCGTGCTTCCGGAATATTCCATAAAGAAGCTTATCATGAAGGTCGATTGAGATTATTTGGTTGTAGTTATCCTCCCCATTTCCACACACCAACTCAACCTCAGCTAGGCTTTTCCCATTGGAGCATACTTGTATTATATGAGCAGAATCTTTTTTATTAAGAAAAATGTACCAGTAATCTCCTATTTTGAAGGAGTTTATGGCAGTTGTTTGAATAAAGTCTTGAGCAGGTATTTCAGCTAGATGGTGGAAACCTTTGTCAATGTCATATATGTTGATGAATGAATAAGAGTCGGAGGTTTGGGAGACAGGAGGGTTGTTGACTATAAGTAGTTGATCTTGTACTATTTTGAAATGAACGTCGTCTGCTAAGGCTTTTATTGCACTATTTGAGATTTTATTGTTTTCTTCGATGTTTTTGGAAGTTCTGTCAAAGATTTAATTATTTTTCAATTTAAGTATAGAATTGACTATATATTTTATTAAGTAAATTAATTTTAGTTTTTTGAATGTCATTGTAATATTAATTGAATTATTTAAATTAAGGACAATAACTTAATACTCCAACATACTTGAAACAGCTGCCTCCATTGTAATTCCCACATGCTATTACATTTTCTTCCGTGTGGTTCAAAACGTTAAGTACGAATTCGTCACCATTGGTCTTAAGCCACTTTGTGATCGATTCACTTTTGGTAATACTCATGTCTAAAGAGTCGATTTCGAAAATTTTGGATGAAGTTGTGGTGAGAATAACATTATCTATTGGGTCAAATGACATCATTTCCAAATCTTGATCGTTAAAATCTTTCACGCAAACATATTTTTTGCCTTCGATAAACTCCGTTCGCCTAGAAGGTTCTGAAACGACAAAAAGCAAAGGCGCAAACCGAACAAAAACGTATAATAATTTTAAAGACATTTTATATCGTTTCATTGAAGATTCGCGCGAAAAAAAAAAATAAATTTTGAGATCTATTTCGGAATAATTTCAATAAAAAAACTAAAAATTCATATCTTATCCGGTTTTGAAAGTTTAGGTTCGACTGTAAGCCAAGATATCTCACCTGTAGAGCGGGTGTTGCGCTTAACTCTTAAAGCTACCATAGAACTAACACTACAAGAATAATTTGTTTCATTTTTTATGAATGTTGAAGTTTTAGGTTTGAGTAGTGGAGTAATTGAAAAATAAAACGTTTCAATTCGTGCACAAAAAGAAATGTAATCTTTGCTTGAATACATAAGGTCAGGTAAGTTTATTTGAAGTGAAATTTTTCTTTAGTTTTCATAATCAAAAAACAAAAAAAGTCACATTTAAATAATTTTATACTTTAAAGATTACTTCATATAATTGCATGTGAATATTCTATAAATTAGCTCGTAATGAATATATTTAAAAACAAAAATGAATTTTATCTATAAAAAAAGCTTTTTGTTAACAAAGTAACATTTTCAAGTATGAGAAACACACTAATGACACTGCTTAATTATACTGTTATTGGGCTTGTAACAAGAGATGAATTGACATGGAAGAAAGTAAAGTCCGCCATAAAACAAATATTGAAAACAAAGAAGTTATTAAAAGCATGAATCAAATAACACATACTATCAGTGCAAAAATAAAAATGTTATAGCCCGTTTTTGTGGGAGTTTTATATGTTTCTAAAAACATTAAAATTGAAAACAACATTGGTAATAAAACTTGCAAAAATGATAGTGTCAACACGAATTTAATCATTTTGAATTCAAAGAACATCATGTAGAAAAGAATAGTAGTAGAAGTAATGTCGAAGACTATAAAGAATAAATTTCAATAGAAACAAGAAAAAAATTGGAATAGAAGATCATTTTGTCACAATGGTTGAGCTTTAGACTAATTATTTAAAGTTACCGGGTTCGATCCCGCGTGGGCCGACAATTAGCACCTGTTCCACAGTGTGTTTTCGCTACATTAAATTTGTAGCGAGCGCTTTGATCTATAAGGAAAAGTGCTTTATAAATACCGCATTACATTACACTACATTACACAAGCATGAGAAAAAATGGATTAAAAAGCATACAAGAACAGAAAAACAAACCAACAACTTGCCGAGAGAAATGTGCGGTTGTTTCCCTTGGTGAACGTTTTGTTTCTGGTTCTAGCACTAGCTCTCTAATATTCAGTGTAACGGTGGTGTCAAACAGAGCTTGTTTTAAGCTGTCTATAACACCTTTCTTCATGCTACAAACTGCCTAATCATGTTTTAAGTGTTTTTCTCGGTTAGATTGTTCATGTTTTTGTGTTGGCATTCATTCACTTTTGTAAGAAAGAGTGAGGTGTTTGAAATTTAAAAATTAAAACAACTAAAAAAATTTTTAAAAAAGTTGTGAAAAAGATTAAACAAAAGCTCATTTGCACAGCCTTACTTATGAAACCCTCAACACTTGAACATCTCTGAACTTCAAAAGCTTTTGATTTTGGAATTTTTATTCTTTCGAAAATATCCCTGAAAAAATCAACTGAATTATATTACACTATTTTTATTATTATTGAATTTTATTTTTTATCTTTCTCATTAATCCCCGTTGCTTCTGACTTAATTTTGTACGATAAGTTATTTATATCTCATATAGTGGTCCACATGGAGTAGCGCTCTATGAAACCAATCAATTGCCCCACTGAAACCCAGTTAGGGGTGATCTAATGATCGAATCCTTCATTTAATTGTAGTTACAACGTTTGTACGATGAAGCATTCAATATAACATTACATCTGTAACATTTGTATACATAAATGATAACTGGTGTGATGGAATGTGGTAATTTAAATTTGATGTAGTGAAAACACACTGTGGAACAGGTGCTAATTGTTGGCTTACACGGGATCGATCCTGGTAATGCTCTACCTCTGAACTATACGGGCAGACTAGAAATAGTATTTGTATTACTATTGTTATTGACATTGTTATTATTTATTTTTTTATTATTATTATTTAATTGTTTTCATTATTATTGATGGGAGAATTGTATTACTATTGTTATCGACCTTGTTATTATTTTAATTTTGATTATTGTTATTTTTTTTATTATTGATGGGAGAATAGTATTGAATTTTATTGTGACTATGAATGTGTTCATTTGGCTCACCGTTTTTTCAATGAAAAAATAATAACGATAAAAATGCTAATAATAACAGAAATAAAAAAAAAATAATAATAGTAATGATAATAATAATAAAAATAATAATATTAATAAGAGCAGTGATAAAAGAATTTTTGGTGACGAAACATTAATATTGGGAATAGAAATGTGACGAGAGTAGTGGCAATGTGGTGGAAAAAGGTGAAAAATAAAATGAAAAAATCATAATAAGAATAATAAAATTAATCGGATAATGAAAAAAACAATGATGGCAAAGTTATCGATGATGGAAACATGTATCAGTGAGTACAATGGTGAATAATAATAACAATAACAATAATAATAACAAGAAAAAAATGCTTAAAATAAAAAAGAATAATAATAATAAAAATGATTGATATGAAGATCAGCAAATTGAAATGGATGACACTTATTTCTAACATTACACTAAGACAAATAGGATCAAGAAACCAAGAGATACTGACCGAAGCATAATAAAATATTTAATATCGATAAAAATAAAAACAATATAAAAATAAAAATTCGCTACCCAGTTTATATTAAAGCCTTTTTCAAGATTTTTATTGCATAATAATCATAATAATGAAAAATAAGAACAATAACAAAAATAAATAAGTGTTATTTTATCTACAAAAATGAAAGAAAAGGATTAACAAATAAAGATTATTTAATTATTTATTCAGAAAATTAATTATATATTCGAAAAGTTTATTTATGAACTATTAATATAACTATTTATAGGAAATAGGTGGTGAGTTATTTGTAGAAAAAGCCGTTACGTACGGCTATTTATAGCAAAGTTATTAATAGAAAAAGTATAGAAATCTATTTATAGATAATATCGTGAAAAGTTGAGGACCGTTTTGAGTGATATTATAAAAGGGTTACCAATATATTAAAGACCAAAGATGAAATAAAAAAATTTGTAATAATAATAATAACAATAAAAATAATAATGATAATAATATGAAAAATAAAATTTAAAAAAACGATGGAATAAAATAAAGCTATAATATGTGTAGTAGCAAAATTGAAAACTTAAATAGTTACGCAATCAAAATTAAGTTTCTATTTTAGGAGCATTTATTTTTAGAAACATTAATGAATTTTGTAGAAAAGTAGAAACAAAAAAACGTGAAAAATTTAATTGGTTTTGAAACTATACTTTTAGAAAATCCTTCACGAAAATTAATTTCCGAAATTCAACAATCGCAAAGATTTGAAATCTGAAAAAAATCAAACATAAAAAAAAACATAAAAAAAAGTTTAAAACTGAAAATAAAAGTAGAAAAAATCATAATGAGAATTCCAGATACTTTACAGTGAAAATTGTATATCTAGCTTTGTTCGGGCATTTTGTCAAATATATACAAACAGAATACACACATATATAATAATAATAAAAATAAAAATAATAATAAAAATTATAAAAACGGTAGTAATAATAATACTTATAATAATGATAGTAATAGAGCTATGGCTATTAATGAAATTAGTGATATATGAGAACATTGATGGTAGCTGAAATAGTTGGACTTAAAATAGTTTTGCATTATTGATTACAAATTTAAAAAAAAAAAAAAAAACTGGTTTTTGACTTAAAATGAAAAAACTGGAAGGTATGAAAAGAAAAATACCAATAAATAATTTAAAAAAAGTAATAAAGTGAAAAAACTTGAAATAATAATGCGTAATATGACACTGAGAATGATAGAAAAGATAATTTTTCACGAGTGTTGAGGTTTCAAGCGTATTCTAACAAGTTTCTACTCTCCGAATGAAGAAAAATACCAAGAGAAATGGATATTAAAATTAATAACACTAAGTGAAAGATAATAATGGAATAATAAGTTGAAAATGATTTTTTTACAGTGACAGTAGCCGATTGAAAAGAAGTGGCGAAAAATACATTAAAACAAATAAAAAAAATAATAAATAATATTGAAAAGTTTATCATACAAATAAAAAAAAATAAAATTTTTAAAAGAAATAATAATGATAAAAATCACAAGAATATATACATACCGGAGTCATGAAGGGCTATGAAAGGAAAAAACTTGAAACGGAATAATAAAAATAACTCATCAATAAACAAAAATAATAATTGACAAAAAAAAATTGATTGAAAAAATATTTCAAAATTTCGGATTATTATGAAAAAAAACGAAATATCAATTCAAAAAAGCAAAAACCATAGCCTCAAAACACGCATAGAACATAAAATATCTTGGTCAAAAATAATTAAATATGAAATGTAGCAAGGTCTTGGGTTGGGCGATGATGAACCTTAAACACTGACGTGGGAATGTCTTGGTAAGATAATGAATTTAGTGAATAGTTAAACTTAAATAAATATGCATTTAATTGAGTGAGTAGATACTTAGATTAATGAATATAGAAATAAAAATAAATATAAAAATAGAAATGCTTGGAGAAAAAGCCTTTATTTTATATAATTTAAATTATGAAATTAATTATTGAAAAATAAAAAAAAAATAATTTTATCTAAAATAATGAGAATCAGAAGTATGAATAAATGAATAAACTTTTATTCAAATAGAAATATTTTTATTAAAAAAATGAGAATAATCATTCAAAAATACTTTGAGCTTAATTAAATTTATTTTAAACGCAATAAATTTTTATTTAATAACAAAAATACTTGATGAATGATTCAAATTCAAAAGAATTCAAAAAAAAATTAAGTTCTATCGAATAGAATAACTTTTATCCGAATAAATATTTTTTGCTTAAATAAATTGTTATTCAAATTTAATTAATAATTATTCATACCATTTGAAACGATTCATCAATAAATTCTTTTTTAAAATAACAAAAAATAGATCTAATAAGATTGCTATTATTGAGATTAAAACCAAAAATACAAAAATGATAAAAAAAAACTGTGAATTTTTATTACTGAAATCATTTATGAGAAATACCTACTGACCTCTTGCATTTTGAAATACATATAATCCGTACACTAAATCATTAGCTACACCAAACTTGTATTCAAAAAATGACCCAAAATGAGATTTTGACGAATAAAATAAACAAAAACACTTTATTAAATCAGAAAAAATATTAATTATAAATTAATATGAACTTTTTTAAAGCTGCGTAAAAAAATTCAATGGGAAATGAGCTACAAATGCAGAAACAAGCAATTAATATTGATTATTGTCGTGATGGTTTTGCTGAAGTAGTTGTAGTAGTATCAGGAGTTGTGAGGGTGATAGTAGTAGTAGCGGCAGTAGGAGTAGTAGTTGTTTCTGTAGCAATTGGTTTAGTAGTAGAAATACTGGTAGTAGCCAATAATGTAGTAGTAGCAGTTGACATTGTAGCATAAGTTGTATTGATATTAATAGTTGTTGTAGTTGGTAGTGTTGATATCTCGGAATCTTCTAACGATGATGTTAATAGTTTGGTTTTGATGTAGCTAATGTTGTTATATCTATCTCTTTAACAACACTATCTCGTGATGATGAAAATGTCTCATTGGAAATACTGTTTGTGGTTATTCTTTTGATCATCGTGACATTTGTTAGTGGATTAAAAGCGGCGAATCGAGAAATTCCAGCTGTGGTAACAACCATGGTGCTTCTACCACTTACAGCTGGAGTACCAGCCGAAGCGTTTGTATTAATACCGGTAGAAAGAGCTGGAAAAGCAGCTGAACTAACAGCTGGCTTGAGTTTTGAAGCGGTTGAATAAGGAATGAGAAGTTGAGATGAGGATTTGAATGTGGAATAAATGGATGGGTGAATGGTTGGGAGGAGGTTGGAAAAATGAGTGGTTGGAGGGAGACTGGATGAATGGGTGGTTGAAGGTTGATTGGATCTAGTGAAAGAGTGTGAAGGTGGTAGGAATGTACGGGGTTGGCTGGGCGCTCTGAGAGGGGTGCTGTTAGCGCTTTCTTTGAGCTTTTTGTGGGGCTGTTTAGTGGCTAGTGAGGTGTTTGAGAATTTGGATGTAGATGGATGCAGGGACGTGTGAGGAATAGGGTGGGCTGAAGATGGATTGGTTGGTGTCTGGGAGGGAAATGGAGAAATGAGGATGGATGGGAGGGAGGATGAAGGTGGGATAGTAGGTACGGCATCAGGATCTCCAGGAAAGAAAATCTTCACCCCTTTTGACTTCTTGCCTTTCTTCTTCCAGAACTTTTTCTTTCCTCCCTTACCACCAGTTTCCTCCTCGGGAACAGCGCCGCTATCAACAGTCCATGAATGAAGGAGAGAATTGTTCTCGTTGGAATTAGATTCAGAATTATTCACATCGTCACGCCCAACATCGACTCTACTGCGAATCTGTTTCGCTTTCGTTTCGCTGTCGAATTGCAGGATACTGGGAGTATTTGTGTCAAAATACCCGACAAAATTTTGCAGAGTATTCTGATCTTCAAACTTGTCTTTGGGCCTCAAAACCTGCAAGATCTTGAAAAACTTAGGTCCCTTCTCCGCCGACTTCAGCTGCGACGTATCATCAGAGGTGCCTGGGGTCATATTGAACATAAGCTCATTTCCATTAGAGAACGGGATACCAACAATAGCGGTCCCAGGAATGGCAAGACTCTTAAACGCTTCAGTCATTCTAGGCACCGCAGCATCGGACCGGGGCTGTATATACAGGCCGCTCATGATCAGGTCCCCGTAGCCTTCCTGGTGAGAAAAGGCGTATCCGGTCCTCTGTCTCTTGGGGTGCTTGAGGCCGATAAGGGGCCTGAAACGCCTCTTTGTCTTCCTTATCTTCGTCTGTCTCTGCTTACATCGCGCCATGTCTGTCAGACTTGGGTTGACCATGAGGTTGTAGAATCTGTGGATTAGGGTAAGAGGGTGTTTAGAAAAACAAAATTATGGTGGGTTTCGTATTAATTAATGTCTTGATGATATTATTTTTATGAAATATTTTTGTTATTCATATTTTTTTAATTGTTATTGTTGTTGAAATTATCGTTGTCATTATTATTTTTTTCTTCATTATTATTTTTATTACTAAAATAGAAATTTTTCGTTATTGAACCATATTGACAAAATTCAAATTTTACAAAAAAAAATATATTCAAACTCGAAATACAAACTTAATCATCAAAAATTTAAACACATAAAATAAATCATCTGCTCAAAAGATAAGAAATATATTCCGAGAGTCACCTGACAGTGATGACAGGAAGCAGTAGAATGGTGACGACGAGAATGAGGGTGAAAAAGAACAAAGAAGAACCTGAAATTAAAAGTGTCATTAGTATAATTTGAAACTTTGCTGGGTGATTTGTACCATACTCATCTTTATCCATAAGTTGGTATTTGTATTATGTTACACATTATTAATAGCTTAATAGCTTAACTAAATAGCTTAATTAATAGCTTTGATTTTGTTATGGAAGCAAAAAGATATGAATATAAATTAGAATGAAGAGTTACCTAGTTAAAATGATAAAAGCATAAAAAAATAAACAAGAAACTATAAACTTTATTCATCTTCAGGCAAAAGATACTTTAATGAAATTTCACCTATCTCAGAATTACAGCTTTCTCAAAATCACAAACCCACTTACAGCATACCATCAAAATGACCTTACAGCATATCCATGTAGAACAACCCCTCCTCATCCCATTCTACCACTTACCCATAACATTTTCAGAAGTTCCTAGGTACGTGTAGTCGAAGAGCTCAGAGTAGAAGATGGATGTGAAGGCGAAGTAGAAGACAATGCTACCCCATATGACGAAGTGGTTGAAGCCCGTCCAAAACCATGTGTCTAAGGCACACTGTTGAAGGTTGGTGGTGGTGGGTTGGGGGAGTAGGAGGGTTGATGAGTGGGTAAGTGGGTTGATGGGTTAGTGGTGGGTTAAAATGGAAACGAGTAAGCTGAAAAAAAAAACAAAAAGCAAAAACTTGAAAATTTAAAAAACGAAGACCCAACTAAAACAAAAAACAATAAAACAAACATAAACAAAAAGAGAAAAAAAACACATAAACAAACAAAACAAGCCCATGTAAACAAAACGAACACACAAAGAAACATGAAAACACAAACACGCAAAAGCAGTCACACACAAACCCACATAAACACACAATAAAATAAATAAATAAATAAAACAAACACACAGAAAAACACATAAACAAACTCTGAGTGTGACGGTAACGATAAGGGAGGATGCGACGATGGTACCAAAGGCCTTATGCCCGCCCAAGTCTTGACCGTTGGGTTTGATGGCGTTGTTGAATATCATGAAGGGGACGAGGAAAAGGACTAGAGATGATATTAAGCCTGGATGGGTGGTAGTAAGTGTGACGGCGATAGGGAGGATGGTGGCTGGCGTCATAATTTTTTTTAGAAACATCGTATGTTCTTTTGTCATGATAATAGAAGAAATATTTTAAAAAATGTCGTTACTGAAGAAGATGAGAATAATTGAAACGATAAAATAAAATTTTCCATTCTTATTGATGATATTGGTGAAACATATCATGTCAATATTTTTATTAACATTATTTTTATTTATGATTATGATGATGATTATTATTATTATTACTATTAATATTACTATTGTTATTATCACAACTCAATCACCTTCGATGACACAGGAAGCAAATTTCTTTTTATTGAAGAAAAGATTCTTGTGACCAGATGTGTACAATGATGGAAAAGCTATGGAGTACGAGTCGTTGACGTCCTATGGTGATGCGAAGGATGGTTGGGTTGTTGGTGACGTGAGTGGTAGTTAATGGTTGTTGGGTTGGACAGGTGGGTGGTAGTGGTTGGGTGTGAGATTGATGGATGGCTGGTGGAGGGTGATGAATAGATTGATGGTGGGTGGTAAAAGATATTATAAATTTTTTTTAGATTGACTTAGTCGCCCCATATTGGGGTTTTGTTAGCTCAACAGATGTTTCACATGTGTGTGTGTGTGTGTGTATAATTTTCGACCCACGCGGGATTGAACCCGGTTACTTTAGATAACTAGTATAACGCTCTACCAGCTGAGCTATGCGGGCCGACAATATTCTGAATAGATTCATTAATGGGTGGAAAAAACAAATCGATGGGTGAAGGTTGGGTTAATTTATTGCAGGGTGGATGTTTCACCTCCGATAGACTGATGAACTAGTGATAAACGTTCATGAAATCAAATTCCAAGCTAATGGCTTGAGTGATTAATGGGTGAGATGACTAATAATAATGATTGGTGAATGGATTAATATTTAGATTCACCGACCGCATACACTCACCTGCTCAAAGATGCCCAGCGCCATGATGGGTAGTGATGTGTAACAGATATTGTACAGGGAAATAAAAGCTTCGTCATACAATGTCTGAAGGTGGCATAGAAAATGATGGAGAAAAATACATGAGATATCTGAAACAAGGGTAAAAACGCAAACCCACACAAAACACAAAAAAACATAAAATACACAAACAGACACATAGAAAACACATAAACACACAAAAGAACCTGTGCCGAGAACGCACAGAAGAAAGCGTACCACACGTGGCAAAATGTGAAAGCAAAGTTTTTGTAAAAGAAGTACTTCAAGAATTTGCACATGCGCAAGTACGACCATCTGCCATGCACCAATAGCAATCGTTCTAAGAATCTGAATTGAGCCAATGAGAAGTCGGATGATAATACCGCTTGCATGCCTTCTTCACCGCTTAATCCCACCCCTATGTGAGCTCCTGTGTGTGTGTGTGTGTGTGTGTGTGTGTGTGTGTGTGTGTGTGTGTGTGTGTGTGTGTGTGTGTGTGTGTGTGTGTGTGTGTGTGTGTGTGTGTGTGTGTGTGTGTGTGTGTGTGTGTGTGTGTGTGTGTGTGTGTGTGTGTGTGTGTGTGTGTGTGTGTGTGTGTGTGTGTGTGTGTGTGTGTGTGTGTGTGTGTGTGATGGTAGGGTACTGATGATATCGATTGGATATGAAGGTGAAAAAAAAAGATAATAACAAAAATAATAATGAAAAACGATGAAAATAACAACAAAATTGTAATATTAATAATAATAATAAAAACAATAACGGAAACACACACTTCTAATCATATTGACGTCATTGGCCCCATCACCAATGGCCAGTGTTATGGCCTTCTCTCTCTTCTTCACCATCTCCACTACTAGAGCCTGAAATAATAATTGTTAAAATAATAATAATAATAATAATAATAATAATAAGAATAATAATAATAACACTATTAATTAATTAACAATAATAAAAGAAACAAAAATAAAAATTTTTTAATTTTAAATTTCTCATAAAAAATTGAAAACTATTCAAAAATGATGATAAAAAATTAAAAATGAATAGTAAAAACAATAATGAAATGAAATAATAAAAATAAAAACATAATAAACCTTCTGCAAAGGGGTGACTCTACAGCAGATGACAGCAGAACATAAAGTTCCCAGACGACAAAATATCCCTTCTAAATCTTTGTCTAGTGCGTATAACTGGGTTGGTGGAAAGAAAAGGAGTGAGTGGGTGAGGGTGGATGGAGAGGCGGATGGAGAAGTGATGGAGGCTTCGGTGGATGAAAAGATGAATTAGAAAGGAAGAAAATGTGATGAATATGAGAAAGGACCGAAAGATAAAGTGATATAAACAGAAAATCAAAAATAAGTATAAAGATTTCTTCATATGACACCGAATAAATAGAACCATAATAGCAATCTTTGAACCAGTTAAACAACTTAACCAAATGATAAAAGAATAAAAAAAAATAAAATGATGGATGGAAGGATAGAGGATGAATAAAGATCATTATCAGAACTCACCAGGCTACTACCACTGATCACCACGGCAAATGATTTGGAGGCGTCTTTGTTTACGTTTTCTTTAAGGGTTGTTTGTAGTTATTTTATTATGTATTATATTATTTATATTCAATTTATTATTTATGTTTTATTTATATTTAATTTATTATCTTTATATTATCTATAGTTATTTTTTTTATATCTTTATTACTTAAAACTATTCAGCATGAATTATTAATTCATTGGCCATTCAATGCATCAATTCAAAAAATTTATTCAATCAATGAATCCATTCGCCATTCACCTTCTTTGTTGGGAGTCGAATGGAAACTAGCAGCTGAATTTTTAATGGCACTGAATTTATTCTTCAAAGACTTCTTGCTTCTGAGTATGCTTTTGCGGTACAAATTGTTATTAACATTCTGCTCTGACGCCACCTTGGCATTGTTGTTGGTACCGAGTTCGTTAGTGTTGCTTTGGTAGGTGGTGAAGTTGGAGAAGAGATAGTTTTTTTCATCATTTTCCTGCGTGTTTCTGCCGTTTGTATCTTCGTCGGTGTTGTTTTTGTTGTTGTCCGTTTCGTCGTAGTTGTCGAAGAACCTGGCTTTGAGAAGTTTTATTCGTTTGATAATACTGTTTTGTCGCTGATGCGGTTTGTCTGTGCATTGGAACTTAACGGTTAATTTGTCAGGACCATTATCAGTACCATTCAATCTTCCCTCTTCCCCCTCATCATCATCATCGACAGAGATATTTGATATTTTAACAATGGGCGATTTTTTATTGGCATTAGAAACATTGAAATTCTCTCCACTACCACCAGCACCTTCACCACCACTACCAACACCGTCATCACTGAAACCCCCAACACCACCACCACCACCATTATTTTCATTATTATTATTCAACGCATCTCTAGAGGGGCTGATGAGACTAGATCTGCTTCCATGCAGACTTAGCGCTCCAAAGCTTCTGCGCCTGTACACCGAGGGTAGTACAAACTCTGCAGTAGCAGCTGGATCGAAATTGAGAACGGCGTCTAAACTGCGTTTCAACTCTTCCTCTACTTCGTGCTTGGTGTTATGGTCGATGATAAAAATGTCATGCATTTCATCCTTCAATAAACCGCATGAATAGCCGATGTTGATGGCTGTTTCTGAGGATTGGTGGGTTTTGGTATACGGTGGGTGGGTTGGTGAATGGTGGATGGGTAAGTAGATTGGTAAGTTAATTTTATAGGTTTTTCGGGATGGCTGATGGTTGGTGAATGAGCTGGTTGGTCGGAAGATGGATTGGTTGATTAGGGGAATGGTTGTTTGGCGAATGAGTGGGTTGGTTGAGGGATGGGTGGGTTGGTTGAGCGATGGGTGGGTTGGTTGAGGGATGGATGGGTTGGTTGAGGGATGGGTGGGTTGGTTGAGAGATGGGTGGGTTAGTTGAGGGATGGGTGGATGAAGGATGAATGATGGGTTGGTTAAAAAGTAGATAAATGGCAGTTTATTTTCAAGTGTGGCAAAAGTATATAGATTAAATAAAGAAAGCTGATGTTAATATAAAATGAATGAAAAATATGTCAAATTTTTGGTTATTATGTATGAAGGCTTAATTGATGCTTCAATAGTATTACAATAATTCATTATCAACAGATGACGGTGCAACGAATAAAAAATAAATTGTTATAAATCAATAACTTTTAACGCCTCAAACCAACCTATTTTATCGCCAGTCAACAGCCAGATCTTGATGTCGGCTTTCATGAGGTTGGTGATGGTTTGTGGGACACCGTCTTGGAGTCTGTGTATGTGTTTTTGTGTGTATTACCTCCATGATATCATATCACCCTACCATCCTAAGCACTACTACATTACCACCATCAACTCACATCCACACCTCCCAACCCCAATTCCTTACATACCCATCATACAATCATCATGAGCCTACATTTCAACGGCACTACCTCACCCCGCACAACCACTATCACTCCCATTCTCACCCCAACACACTACCCCACACCACCATTCGAACCCACCACCGTCACGCACTTATCTTCAATAGCAGTAGCTCCAATCAGAACCATATCCCTCTCTATCTCCTCATAAACTGCTGCCACCTTTTCATCTCTGTTGTCTAGAGATAAGCTGAAATTATTATTATTATTATTATTATTATTATCATTATTATTAGGGTTGGTGACTTTTACAGAAATTGAAAAAACTTGAAGCACACCAACCACCCTCCAACCAATGAAAAATATCACAAAAATATTCATCCAATAAAATTAAACGCACCATTTTTCCATAAAAACAAAACTCATATTCCTTTAACCAATCACATCACACCATACCAACATCCAACCAAACACAACCCACTAATCAAAATACAACAGCCCAGAATCCAACCAGTCACCTGGCTTCTTTATATTTATCAGCCCATTTGTTATAGGCGGTAGGAGAGATCTCTTTAAAGGCACAAACCAACGTGCGTAAACCATTCTGGGCAAACAACTGTGGATGAATGATGGATGGATGAATGGGTCAATGGACGAATGTATGGGTTGATGAATGGATGTTGGAACAAATGAATGAGAAATAGAATGGAAAAACGAATGAACTAATGAAGTTAAAACAAAACCTAATAATCCTATCCTACACGGCTTGACTTCAAAATTTATCCACCTTTCTCTACAACCAGCCCTAAAACCCCGCCCTTTCTTCTTTACCTCTCAAAGCCCCAAAAACCCCCACTTCTACCCTTGATTCACCACTCCCCCAAACCTCCTTCTCCCTCCACCCCCCACAAACACTCAAATGCTCATTGGTGGTCTTAACCAACTCGGCACTCTTTTTGCGACTACACAAGTCAAACACCGTACAGTCAGCCCCTTTGCAATACAACGTTATACGGTTGTCTTTCTTCAGTATCACCTTTGCAGTGTTATTATTATTGTTGTTGTTATTACTGTTTTTTAGTATTTTTGCTATTATTTTTGTTGTTATTTTTATTGATATTATTGTTATTATTATTAATAGTAGTAGTGGTATTATCACTGTTAGTACAATTATTTTTTTAAAAATTATTATTGCCTTTATTAATATCAGTACTTATAAGTTGTAATTTACCAACTTGTAACAGCAGTATCAAAAATGTATATGCATATCATTAATAACACAACAGTAATTTTCTAGTGACCCACATGTAATATCTACACCCAACTTACCGACATCCTCTTTCTAACACTGTTGAAATCCAAGATGGCGAGCAATTCATGTACTTCTGTCCGTCCCATCACCTCTATCGTTATCGAGTTTATCGTTCTGTCCTGGTGGTGAAGTGGTGGGTGGGTGGAGTTACGGTGAGAGTTTGGTGATGGTATTTAATTTTTGGGCTTTGATTTTCATATTTTAAATAAATAATTTTTTTAATTCTTATAATCATCATCATCAGCACCACCATCATCATCAGCTTCTTCTCCCAACACCACCATCATCATCAGCTTCTTCTCCTAACACCACCATCATCATCAGCTTCTTCTCCCAACACCACCATCATCATCAGCACCACCACCATCATCATCATCACACTCACCATCACCAGCATAATCATCATCATCACCACATAATCCTCACGCCCACCTTAAACACAAATCCAAAGTTCCTGGCGGCAGAAACAAGGGCTCCTTCATCGGGTGATTGAGCCTTGTATTCCAGGTTGCCTTCATTTGAATTAATAAAAATATTATTATTATTCTTATTAATTTTTTAATGATATTAATGCCATAATGATAATAACAATCATAAAAATAATAAAAATATAAAAAAAAACAATAAAAATAAGATTAATATGCTATTTTTGGTAATTTTCATGATTTGAATTTTTTAAATTTCTATTTTGAATTTGATCATTTAAATTTTGGTATTTCGATGGTTTTTGCGCTCTTTTGAGATTTCTAATACATTTATCGAGACCGCAAAAATAGCTACAACTATTGACAAGTTTAGCATTATCGTTTAACATCAAAAAATTTCTGAAAAGAAAATTAATCTTGGAGTTAACTCTCGTACACTTTTATCGATAAGTCTGCTTTTGTTGATGGAATCTCTACACAATACGATTTCAAACATGATAATAATGGCGAAAATTTGGAGTTTGCAGGCCACTTGATTGTTTTACAGAAAAACAATAAAAATTTGGAAAAAATAAAAAATTGAATTTATTATAACTTAATATAAATGAGAAATTAAATATGAATTTAATAACCCTTTCAAAGAAAAATTTAACACATTTGAATCTAACTTTATCAATTAAAATAATATTTGAAGTCTTTTTTAACTTATTTACTGAATTTTACACAAATAATTATAATACTATTTACAAGCAACACACTTAGTGATATGATTGCAGTATCAGCTTAGAAACAATAAGATAATGATGATGAAGGTGGTGAAGACGATGGTGGTGATGATGGAGATGATGAAGATAAAAGTGGTGATGATGATGATGATGAAGATAAAAGTGGTGATGATGATGATGATGACTTCTTAGAAAACCCAAAAGCTTCCTGCATTAATAAACCATCACGTTCAATGATATCATGAACTATAAATTAAATTTCTATTAATAGCAACCAATCACATACCATCAGCTCTCTCGATCATGACTGTATGACATAGAGATAAGAGTCTGAAAATCATGTGCGCATGAGCATTGCCTTTCTTCACCTGAGGGTGTGTTTTGTTTTTCAATCCTTTATACTACTTTTTTCAATAACTGATATTTTTACGACTTAAAGGTGTGTTTTTTTTCTATATTTTATTTTAAAAATCAATTACAAAAATTATAGTAATATAAGGATCAGTATTATACATATATATAGAATAGTATATATATTAATTTTTATTAAAAAACAAAAAATAATCTCTAGGTCAAGAAACACTCATAATCAATACAATGTAATGATAATACAATATAATTGCGATTAAGTTTAGAGTGGCATTAGAGATTGTTTTTTAATCAAAATTACTATATATACTATTCTATATATATGTATAATACTGATCCTTATATTACTATAATTTTTGTTTTACGTTAGTGATATTACTATAAAACACATTCGTTATTGATATTGACAGCTTTGAAGTGAACAAAATGGGTCAACACAAGGCAAGGTCGTGCTAACTTCTTTGTTGCCTATATATGGTAATAATAACCAGCCTATATATTATACGGTGACCCAGTTACTAAACCAATAATTTACAAAATGAATTTCTAATTTAAAAAATCAATCATTGACCTAATTAGTTAGCCAATAATAAAATCATTGAATATCTAATTTTAAACCATTAAGCGACCTACTTAATGAACCAATAATGAACGAATATCCAATTTAAAATGCAAAAACTAGCCAATCAATATGCCAACAATGGGTTGAGAATTGTTTAAAAAATCATTAAATCGAATAATAAAATATCGAATAAACCGATTGAAAAATTAATATCTATACAAAACTATTTTAAGCTAAATACTTTTCATTTTTTGAAAATAAAAAGATTTTTAATAGGGCAAATTATGAATTAATTGAAATATACTTCTTGGTTTATGATGAATTTCTTAAAAGAAAATGTAAATCCAATTTTATTTAACTAAAATTTTCGATAAGTCCAACCTTATCCTAACTCATTAGTGATTCACTAATGAGTTATAATGAGTTTTATTAAACTTCTGTAACCTATTACTATATTAGACTATCTTACACATATATCAAGTGATCTTGAAAACTCCTGGGTTAAACATCACTATAATAAACTTCGTAGATCATTATTAGTTTTATTAATAACATAAGAGAGTAACATTTTCAATTGCTTCGGTTGATACTCATCAATCAACCACAACTACAAAATTAACTTGACAACTTAAACCTTTGTTTATTCGAGCAACCAAGTAAACAGCTAATTAACTAAACAAAGAGTGGGTAAAGGAACAGTGTGTGGAATATAAAGACTATTAACGATGATAATGACTGCAATGATGATGATGATGAGGGTGGTGATGATGATGAGGGTGGTGATGATGATGATGATGATGATGATGATAATGATGATGATAATGATGGTTATGAGAATGATGATAATGACTACGATGATGATGATGAGGATTACTATAAAAATGATGATGACGACGACGATGATGATGACGATAAATCTGGTTATGATGATGATGAAGACAAAATGATGATGATACCTCAGTCCAGAGTGACTCATCATAGAACTTGAAAGATGTCTCGTACATGGGATTCTCAGAGAAATCTACCTTCTTTATCCTCTGTTGGGTGTCATTTATCCATCTATCTATTTAGCTATCTATCTATCTATCTATCTATCTATCTATCTATCTATCTATCTATCTATCTATCTATCTATCTATCTATCTATCTATCTATCTATCTATCTATCTATCTATCTATCTATCTATCTATCTATTTATTTCTCTATCTACCTCTTTTCCCCACAAACCTCCTTAGCTAGTTTCAACTCATCAAGAGTGTGTCCATATATGACACCATTGATTGAACATTTGAGGAAGGTCATTACGTTCTGTTGTGAGTAATGGGTGAGTGGATGGATGGGTGATGAATGAGTGGATGGATGGGTGATGAATGAGTGGATGATGGGGAGGTGCGCGTGGTTATCATGGTGGAGAATATATAAGCAACAATAATAATAACCCCTTATAAGTGAACGCTGAAGGTATAAAACTCTTGAAGAAACGATGGTGAGATTACAAAATAAAAGAATAAACAATGGATAATAGGATAATATTGGTAACATATTTGTGCAATTTAAAGATTTAACAAAAAGAAATAATTTATTTTTGAATGCATGATTATTGTTGTTATTATTATTATTATCATTTTTATCATTATTATTAACCCCACCTGCGTCAAAGTGCCGGTCTTATCAGAGAAGACATACTTGATCTGACCTAGTTCTTCGTTCAGGGTGGTCGACCTAGATCTTGCCGGTGTGTCGTTGGCCTGATGGAGTTGTGATCCAGTTATTGAAGTAATGAGAATGTATGCGTTGATTTAACTACGGTATCATATGTACATTTAATGAGGCAATGTCATACACATGAGTGATGTATCCAGTTCTCATTCATGATTATTTAATTTCCACTCTTCTATCAAATTCTATCGCCCTTTCACCTTCATCGTCATCCCAACCTGAGCACATACCCCTTCCACAAACTCCTCAATCTATTTAATCCAATCGTCACCCTCACTAAAACCTCTCTACACATATAAACACCTTTCTCTAAACCGTATCACCGTCTTCCCCCACACCATCCCCACCCCACCGTCACCCCTTCCACCACCACCACAAACATCTTACACCCACCTTATAGTACATTTCTTTATCCCAATTAATCCACCAAGAGTGACCAAATCTGATCATTTCCACGGACACATACAGAGAAATAGGAACGAGGGTATTCAACACAATGAAGTAGGACAAAAAGACCAACATGGAGGAAATTATTACGCCTGCATGTGTGTTTGCGTGAGGTTATATCTACGTGTTTTTTGTTTGTTTATGTGATTATTTTGTCTGTTAAAGGTATTCGAGCTTGTTCGTTTACATGTATTTCTTTTTGTTAATCCGTTCAAGTATGTTTTTTTTTGTCTGTCTATTTATGTGTTTACTTGTTTTCATTCCGGTTAACGTGTCTTTTTTTGTTGGTTCATTTATTTGCAAGCAGAAATATTTACCACAATGAGTTAAATAATTGAAAAACATTAACGACTGAACTGAAACATAATGATTTAACCAAAAGTAAAATGACTGAACCAAAATCATAACGATAGAACGGTTAAACAACACCACAAACCTCTCCAAGGGTCCTTCAACACAGGCAGGTCTTCGAGCAATGCTGAAGTACCATTAAAAACACTACTATTATAACCCTCAGCATACGTTACATCGTTTGTGTTAGTATTATTATTATTATTATTGTTGTTTTTGTAGAGGTATGATCCAGGGATAAAGGATTCCCATGGAAGAAAGGTTTGAAAGTCATAGCCGCTATAACTTTCCCATAAGGCGTGGCCTATGCTACAGAACAAACATGTGAAAAAGAGGGTGGCGAAGATCTGGAGTGGTGGTGGAGAGATGAGGTTAAAATAGTGTAGAATGAAGATGGGGGTAATACTAGTAAGGATGTTTTCATTGATGAAGTGAAGATGAGCTGATGGAAAAGTTAAGGTGGGTTGAAGCTGTTATTAAGGGGTGGTGTTGGGTTAATGATGGAGGTGAGAATGGAAATAATGGTATGTTGTAGAAAAGGATGGTTGTGGTGTAGTGAATATAAGATGAAAAGTGAGTGAAGATAGGTTGAATTTATTCTTAAATTTCACATGGTAGCAAAAAGTAAATTGAAAATGACTGTGAATTTCAAATAATCATAAGGATTACTAAAAGGAAAAAGAAGCGGAAAAGGAAAAAGAAGAAAAAAAATAGAAGGTAAGTGCTTGATTTGAACTGATAGAATATATGGGCGATAACTTGACTGATGATGAAGTTGATGTTGACTATAATAATGCTAACCAAAATTATGATGCTAATGATGAGAATGATGATAATGATGATATTAAATAAATAAATAAATAAAATGAATAATTTTATTTATCTAGCGCTAAGGCAAGCAACTGAGGCGCACTGCTACAAATTTAATGTAGCGAAAACACACTGTAGAACAGTATGATGATTGTAATTGTTGGCCAACGCGGGATCGAACCTGGTCACTTCAGATAATTAGTCTAATGCTCAACCACTGAGCTATAGAGGCCAACAATAATGATGATGATGATGCTAATGATGAAAATGATGAAGACGAAGATGATGATAATGATGATGAAAGTAAATGAAAAATGACACTGATGAGGCTGATTCGATATTGATTCAATGGAATTCAATACCTTCTATTGACGTCAACGGGAATAAGGATACTGATGAAATATATATAAATTTATATAAACGTATTGATTTAATTGGTTGTTTTTTTGAGAATAAATTGACTGTAATTTCGAGCACTGAATTAATTTATAAGGAAGTGTAAACAAACTCATGGAAAATTGAGTAGAAATAATCTCATGAGAATAATAATAATAATATATTAAAAATAATAATAATAATAATAATATTGAAATGACTATAAAAATAATGATTTATATAAATATAATGAGATTAATAAAGAATAAATACGTTAATAAAATAATCACTAAAAAATACATTAATAATATAAATAATAATAAAAATATAAATAATAATAATAATCATTATCATCAATGCATTATGTAAAGGCTTGGTAATTATGGTTGTACATTGAGGTGGCAAAGTCGAATTGGCTGAAATTTTGTCCCTAATTTGAGGTGAAGCAAAGCAGAGATAATTATAAAATTAGTTTGAAAATTTGATAAAAAACGATAAGAAAATAAGTAAGGGTGGTGATTATGATAATAAAAATAATAATAATAATAATAAATAATAATTTAAAAATAATAATAATAACAATAATAATTTTGAAAAAGTAATAATAATGCTAATAATAAAAATCTTCAAAAATATATTTCTAATTAAGACCAGAAATTCCTTTAAAAGATATTAAAAAATTTGAATTTTTGATTTATCAATTATTCCACAATGAACGAACCAATGCATAGAAAAACGCCTTTAAGAAATCCGGCTAATCACGTGTGGGCTAAAACACCACTAACGAATCATTTCAAACCCAATTGCTACTACTCTCACTCTTCATCCCTCTCATCATCACCACCATCCACCAGCTTCAAGCTTTACCCTAACGTTTCCAACAACCCCACCTTCATCATCTAACCCTTATTCTATCACAAACCTTTTTCTTATTTTGACCGTCTTTCATTCCCACCTTAACCACCATGGCCCTCCATCCAAACCACCACCTATCACATATCTCAATACATCCCTTCTCACCACCACCACCACCACCTACCACATATCTCAATCCCCCCCTTCTCACCACTACCATCCCCCTTCCTCACCACCACGCACCCCAAGAATAAGTATATTGAGAAGCTTATCAGTAGCAGTTCTTTTGAATGCCGTCTTGCCGCTGTTCATCATTAACTTCGTCTCTTTGCCTGTGTGCAGTGTGGGTGCCGTTATATTGAGCATGATAGGCATTTTTGGCTGTTTCTATTATTATAATAAATAACGAAGTGTGTTACATACCGGTGTATATGACAAGACCAAAACACCAGTTTGTGTTACGGATGACACATCCCCTTAATAGCACCTGGGTAGATGGGGTTATTTATTTATCTAACTATCTATCAATTTATCTATCTATCTAACCATCCATTCATTGACTTATCTAATAAAAACTCACCCATTCTTTCATCTATCTATCTTATAAACCTCTAATCATCATTTCATCTATCCACCAAACCATCATCTAAACCATCAATCTAAACATCCATTGACACATACAAATATATACCCAAACATACATACATCCATCCAAACCCATCTAACCATTAATCTATTCAAACATCTATGCACCCTCCCTCCAATAAACACGCCCATTCCTCCTCCAATACACCTACGTTGCTACTATTAAGGGCATATCTCTCTCCATTGTAGGTGAGGATTCCTTCGAAACTGGCCAAGTTGCTACTCGGGGGGTTGCACTCTATCTCGCCTATGATAAGAGTGAAAGTGGTTTGATTGTAACAATAATAATAATAATAATAATGAAAAATACAATAAAAATAATTTCAATAATAATAATAATAATAAAATAGTAATAAAAACAATAAAAATAATGCTAACAACAATAAGAAAAGTAATAATATTGATATTAATAATCTGAATACTAATCATATTTCGTCTTTGCTTGAATGATTTGTGTTTGATGTCGTAATGATGATATTTTTAATAGTCGTAGTAGTATTAACCATCATAATAACAATGATAATAATAATAATAATAAAATCAAAAATAATAAAAATGAAAATGAGGATAATTACAAAAATAATGACAATAATAATAATAATAATAATAATAATGACAATAATAATAATAATAATAATAATAATAATAATAATAATAATAATAATGACAATAATAATAATAATAATAATAATAATAATAATGAAATACCGTTAAATTTGGACAGCTTGTCAATATCATTAGCCATCTTGCCTGTCACCTCCAAGGCCTGTTTGACTTTTAAATTGGTTTCTCTGTGGTAGTGGTGGTGATGATAATGATGGTGATAATAATAATAATAACAAAAATAATAGTACTGATAAAATTTTCAAATGTAATGCAAATAATAATGATAAAGATAATAACAATAATAATAATAAAATAATAACGAACAATAAAAATAATAATTACATACTTAATTACATTTAAATCATTGCCTTCAATATTAATAATAGTTTTAGTATATGCCTTGCATAATATGTTTCCCAATGCACTCATCATTGACATACTAACATGTTTAAATGACTGTTGTCTATAATATTAATGATGTATCGAAGCGTATTAATTATTATTATTATTATCATCATTTTTATTTTTATTTTATTCTTTTTGTTTTTATTATTATTATTATTAATTTTTCTGTTTTTTTTAAACAATAATATGTTTTGCTATAATACGCCTTATTCACCAATTTTGTGTGGGTATCTCGATTGATAATTGTTTCAAGGAAAAATAAACATTGATAAATGTTTTGAGTGCGGTAATAATAATAATGATAATAATAATAATAATAATAATAATAATAATAATAATAATAATAATGCAAAAAAAAAATTTGACAACTTATGACGATGATGATGATAATGAAGAATACTAATAGTAGTATAAACAAAACTCATAAAAATAGAATAATAATTATATTGATAAAAAAATCAAGAATAATACTAAAAACAACAGTAATAACAAAAATAAAAATGATGCAACCATTAAACGATATGCGATACGAGTAATCAAGTCATGGTGAAAATTGATGATCACACAAGGTAAATAGTGACACAAAAATGAGAAGTCAAAAATACATTAATTTGATAGCAAAATTTATTATTTTCTTCTTATTATTTTTTTGTTATTATCATTATTATTATTACTATTATTATTAGTAGTAGTAGTAGTAGTATTATAAATATTTTTAATGTTTTTATACTGAAATTGTTATAAATATTATTTTTATTATTAAAGTATTATTTTTATTATTATTAATGGTATCATTATCATCACCCGTCTAGCTCTGCAGTTTCAAGATAGCATAAGGAGTTCGGTTCACTTGTGGATAACAATAACACATCAGCCTATTGATAATAACAAAAATAATAATAATAATAATAAATCGTATCATTATTATTATACATTCATTAACCAAACAAAATACACACCTAAACACACACGCGCAATAAATAAATAAACATTAAACACACATCACACACACATAATTACACATCCAACCCCAATTTCACACACTCACCATTCCACCAATCCACCTACCCCCAACGTCATATCCTTCTCTCCACCACCCACTCATATCCACCCCCTTTACATTCACCCTTCCTCTCCATTATTCACTCACACACAACCCTTTTCTCCACCATTCACTCACACGGACCCTCCACTCACCGACACAAAATGGTTCTCATTTAGTCTAATGATGTCTCCCACGGAAACTTTGTGCCAACGATCTTCTACCACTGACTCATTCTTCAACACCCACGATAAACGGTTGTTTACCTTGTTATCGCTTTGGTGTCGTTGCTGTGATGGTGGTAGAGATTAGATTTGGTGGTAGTAATGTTGGTAGGGGTTAAGTGTTGGTGGTGGGGGTGTTATTGGGAGTCAGATGATGGTGGTTAATTGGTTAGTTAATTAAAATGATGTTGGTGGTTAATTGTGTAATAAGTTAACAAAGCGGTAATGTAAGGACAACAAACACCAAGTATTTATTAAATGACACGAAGCTTTTCGTAAGGCTAGCTTACATTATCAAGTTATGATCACTTGATAATGTAAGCTAGCCTTACGAAAAGCTTCGTGTCATTTAATAAATACTTTGTGCTTGTTGTCCTTACTTTTAGATTAAGGCTATTGTTCATCATCAAAGCGGTAATGGTAAAATAGTTATGGTTATTCAGTCAGTTATTTAGCTAGGTGATTATGAATGGCGCTTATGAGAGCCACAACACATACAGGATTCATTCAAACACCCAGCAAATACAATTTCACCCTTTACTTCACATAATTAAATAGCATATATGCTGCCAACTACTACATCTCAACCTTCCAATCTATACCTGCATCAACATGATCTATTACAAAATCAACAATATAAATTATTGTCTGTGTTACAACACCACTAAATAACAACCATCAACATCATCATTACCCACTGTTACCACACCCACACTGTTAGCACCCATGTGAGCATCAACAACACCCAAATACCTAACAACCACACCCACTTAACACGGCACTTTCACCACCATTACTATTACATATCTTGCCTTACTACTCAATTTCCACCCATTTAATATTAAACGCTGTCTCCTCTATCCAATATCTTCAACACTACACTAGCCACCACCACACCACCATCATCCAACACCCCCACCCACCCAATCATCCACAGCGTCCTTGATGGCAGAGATGGTAAGCACAGCGATGAGGGGGAAGATGGTGGTGTAGGGGTTGAGAGATGAGATTTGGGGAACCAACTGAAAAAAAATGGTTGCCTTAGAATGGTATATGTATGGGTGAGTTGATAGGTGTGCTAAAATATTGTGAGTTGTAGAAATAATTGAATTTATGAAGATTTAATTTTGATTATAGTTATTTATTCAAAACTCAATAAGTCATTCATCAAATAATCCCTTGCATTTATATAACCATCTGTGCTCCACTCACCTGAGCCAATCAATCAATCAACTACCAGTTAATTCAAATCATCCGTCCCTACCAGTTGAATTCAAGCATACATACTTCTACCTACCAATCAATTAGAAACATACTTGTAGGATGAGGAGCACGAGGAAATATGTGTTGGCGATGCGTCTGAACTGCTCAAATAGATTCTTAGGTACGAATGTCAACAGGGAGTATTTGGATGTGCTTATGTAATTGTTCTGTGAAATGGGTGGATGGAGGATGATGGAGTGGGTGGGTATATAAAGGGTAGTAGAATGGGTAAAAGGTGGTGGAATGGTAGATAGGCAGTGGGATGAGTGAAGGGTCGGTGGGATGAATGGGAGATACAGGAATAGATTGGAAAATTAGTTTTTAAATGGTATGAAGGGTTTTTGTTGAATTAATTAGTGGCATGAAATATTCATGTATACAGTAAAACTCACATACATATACATTAATACTTATACTACTACACTGATGGTGAGTAGGAGACACAAGCAATAGGCTGATAAGCTTAAAGATCACTTCATAACATTGTTTCATTTACTTTGCCACTAATAACGATGATACCGCTGGATTTGTGTTATGGTTTTACGTTAGGCTGCCGAGTCCTATTTTTTTTCATTGCTATTCATAGCTAATACTTGGTTTTGTTGATTGTTATTATATGTTGGTATATGTGCTGAATTATTTTTTATATTTTTCTATATTTTCAATGCTAATTATCTATATATATTTTCCTCCATTTTGAGTTTTTTATAAATATTATTAGTAATATTACTATTATTGTTACTATTCGTTTTTTTAATATTTAGTTTGTTTTTGGCATAATAAAATATTCATTGTTGTGAACATATGAGCAATGACGTCAATAATGATATTAGGAAACAACTAAACTAGCCTATTAACAAAAAAAATTTAAATCAAACACTTTTATTAACTGAATATTAATGCAAAGCTTTTTTAAACTGAAAATAATAACGAAAATTGAATGATGGAAAGAAAAAAATGGGGATAAAAAAATATGTGCATTGAAATCTTCACTCACTAAAAAACATAATAACATTAATAATAACAATAGCAACAATAATAATAACAATAATAAAAACTATAACATAAACATGAATAAAGAAATACATAGGAATAAATATGAAGAGAAAATTATAATATTGACAGCGAACAATTTTAATATGCTTTATCACTTGATCGATACATAATGAAATCCTTGTTAGGGTGAAAATAGCCAAGTATTATATTATAGCGGTTTTATAATTTTTTATTTCAAACTATTATAGCCATTATTTTGGTCAATTAATATTGTTTTATTTTATTCTCATTGTTATTTTTGAAATTTTTATTGTTATTATTAATATTGTTATTTCTATTGTTTTCATTGCTGTTATTAGCATAGAATTGTCATTATGTAGAGCAGTTGAAAAAGTGAGACTGAAAGTTAATTTGAATTCATTGAATAAAAACAACAATAACAATATAAATAATATTATTATTATTAAAAATAATGATACTAACAATAAAAATATAGTAATGATAACACCAACAACAATAAAAATAATAATAATTATACTAACATTGATAACAATATTAATGATAATAATAACAAAAATAATCATAGAAATAATAGAAATAATGAAAACACGTGATAAGAAATAATGATAATATCAGAGGAAGTGAAAAAGTAAAATTTTTCACGTACGATTTATTAACAGTGCAGATGTGGGAAAAAATTATCATTATTTTATTATTTATTACATTTTGGTTATTATTATTATCGATATCATTATTATAATTCATTTTATTTTTGTTCTTATTATCATTTTTAGTGATAATATTATTTCTATTATTGCAATTATTACCGTTATTATTATTGTTGTTTTCATTCTTTCGCACTAACATTATTTTTATTAATATTATAATATTATCATTGTTAATATTTTTATCACTATTATTATTTTATTATTGCGAAAAGAAAAATTAAAAAAAATAACAAAAAAAAACTAATTAGTCTGTGGTATAGTTGAATGCGTTTTTCGAAAAAATCTAAAAAACAAGTCGAAATAAAAAATGAATAGAATAACTCAACAAAAAAATAATCATAATGAATAACTAGAAAAAATGAAAGATTATCAAAATATGGGAATAATTCATACACTAATGATGATAGATAGATGATATTCATAATGATAATAACAACAATAAGTATAGTAATTTTCCAAAAATAACAAAAATATTGATAGCAAAAAAAAAAAAATAAAGATTATAATAAAAGGAAATCATAATGATAATCGACAATAATAATACAAACTAAAATAATAATAATAATATAATAATAATAATAATATAGTCTATTGAAACGTAGGTGGTTCCTTAATTTCTAGAAACACAATAGTTTTAAGAACTCGTCTTTTCTAAACTTAAAACAATAAAAAAAATAACCATAACATAAATAAAAACAATAATATAAATAATATGAATGATAAAATCATTACATTCAAAAAAATATTGAGAAAGCTTTCTTTGGAATTTCAAGGGAAAATTAATACTAAAGCAAATATTTTTACTCTTTCAACCATTACGTTATTATCTATATTGACATATCACATAATTTTTTGTGATAAGATTTTACTTATCAAAAGTTATAGTTATCAGATGGATTGTATCTGAGATTCTCATTCTGGAAGAAACAAACGAAAAACTTTTGTTAACTTTAAATTTGAAATAGTTATATATGCATAAATGTATAAATAATAAAAATACCTATATTGATAATTATTTTAATATTTATTATTATGATTATTTTCATCGTGAAATTTATTATTTCTTCAAATTAGTATCAAATATTTTTTCATTATTAGTGTTATTAATATTATTTATCGCTATTATTATTTCTCATCATTATTATTATTATTATTATCACTATTATTAACACCATTATCCCAAGTATCTTAACAATAAGACAGATAATTGTATGATAAAGCGCTGGCAAGATAACATGAGCATTTGAAGAGCTACATGATGATAACTATTATCATCTTCGTCAATATTAATATAATATTGTTGATAATATGAAATGAATAATGATAATTATGATAATGATAAAGTTAATTGTGAAATGATAACAACGACAACAGGAAAATACTGTTGATGGTATAATAGAAATGATGAGAAAATTTTGCTATTAATATAATGATGAAAAAACAATAATAAAAACGATACTTGCAAATAAACAAAAATAAAAATAGTAATGATGATGATATTGATAACTCACTGCATATTTGAAACTGGAATTGAAAGCCTTGTTGTTTGCTTTTATCAATCTTTTCTGTTGGACTGATAGAGGGATGGGGGTGTGGTGAATGGATAAATGAATGGAAGAGAAAAATGAATGATAGATGGATTATCAAATGAATATATGAATTACTCAAAAAATAAGAAAAATTATTATTATTATTATGATTATTATCAAATGAATGCATGGTTCATTAGATGAATGGATAGATTGATAAATGGGTTTAGAGATAAATGGATAAATAATTTATGTTCAAATATTTTTGGATGATTGAATGAATGATAGATGGATCTCAAAGCCAGTTTCATCCCTATTATGTGAAGAGTGGTCGAAGTAGTTCTGTTTAAAAACATTAAACAGATGGATGGATGAGAAAAATAAGAAGTGAAAAAGAGCAAGAAGTGAATGAAAAAGAAAATCGATATAAAAACCCAAGTGAAATGAGAAATTATTAAATAAGTAGATTATTGGATAAACAAAGATAGAAAAGAGACTTGATAAGGTAAGATATTTTTAAGAAAAGCTTAGTGTTACAAGCTCTTTAGTATAAGCTTAGTGATTGTTTTTATTATATTGATTTCTGGCTATTTTACATCAAGAAAAAAAATAAAAACTAAATAGATGGTAAAATTTTTGATGTGTGAGAAGACGATAAAAGCTATAGTAAGATGAAAAAAAAATTGATGGACTGATGGTATGAAAAGAATGAATATGGTAAAGTATATTAATTTAACAATGAATTAATAGATAAAATGAGATATAAATAGAAATGAAAATGGCTTATAAAAAAAGTTGAAATGTTTGAAATTTTGAAGAAATGATTGAAATTAAAACTAAAATACTATGTTTAAAGTTTGGAAATTTTAAAAATAATTCAGATAATACAGTTGAATTAGGTGTGAAAAATTATTTTGAAAGCATATTTTTCATTGGTTGAGGTTGATTTAAGTATTGAATAAATTTTATTTGTTGTGTGTTGGTGCATATATTAGAGTTCAAATTAATTTTAAAACTTATTTAGATTAAAAAAAAAATGCCAAAACAGCAAAAGGGGTTTTTCAGAAACCCTCAACTAGAGCTTAGATTTTAAGAAAGCAAAAAAAATCCACGAAAACAACCAAAAAGAATACTTGAGAAACAGTAAAAATTACAAAAAAAATGATTTGATAAATTGAATACATCCATAGTTTTTAGAGACATCCTAATGTACTTATAATAAATATCAACAATCTTCAACGTCGATTTAAATTCATAAATTGGCGTTGAAGACTGTTGAACATCCATAATTATTCTTTAATAAAATGGTGAAAAGGAATTTAATTTAATATTATCTCACCTACTGCCTTTTTAGGGGCCATACCTCCATTTTAAATGAAATTATCCTCTTTAAATCAATATATTCAGACGAGTTTTATTACGAAAAACCTAAATTAGCAAAAGTAACTTTTTTAGGCGTTTCCTTGCAAAAATGTTAAGTTTCGTGAAAATAAAATAATTGAAAATGAGGTGTGTGAATGATTGCAAAATTTTCTAAAAACTATGCTTTCGCGTTCATTTTTTGTAAAACGTCAGTAAATTTTGTATATTTTTAATGATTGTTTGTGAAGAATTAAAAATATCGCTAATACATTGGTGTAAATAATGAACAAATGAGAAAAGCAAAATTTAAAAATTGTTTTATTTTAAAAAACTATTCAAACTAAAAAAATATTTTAAATCTATCTTAAAAGATAAGCAATTAAACAAATAATTTTTTCACATAGTAGTTTAATATATATCAAATTTTAGTTCAAAATTATATATATTTAGCACTACATGATATTATATTAACTTCTACTTCCTAGAAATTTTGAAGTCAATAATTAGACGTATATAGAAAACTTTATTCATATATCTAAACCACAAAATAAATTTTTTGATATCTTTTCAATTAAGAAAATTTTTATTTTTCAAAAAATTTTTTGTTGATTTTTTTATCATTTTGATTTAAAAAATGGTATTCTATTTTTTAATAGTTTTCTATTTAGTTTTTTAGCATGTTACAAACTTTAGCGCATCTGAATTAACATTTACATTTATACAATTAAATTTAAAGTTGAAGGTTGCGAAAGAAAAAAAACAAAGTTAAAACACAAATTTAATTTAAATTTATGTTTCAAATTTAAACTTTGAAACTATATTTTTCAGATATAAAACAAAGCAAATTTTTCACATGTCAGAAGCTGTTTTCTTTAGAAAATGAACAGACTAAACTTATACAGATACTTATCATCAACCCCATCACTAATTAAACCAAAACACTTCACAAATTCTCATAAATTAATTTTCAAAAACGTCCATCAACTTTCGCCATCCCCATACTTCACCTTTCAACACACAAGCCTTCAGGAAAGAACAGTGAAAATCAACTACAACAAACAGTTTTTACCACAAAACCATTACTCAACACAACAAAAACCTGTTGACAACAATATAAATATAGAAACAGTTTCTATAAATAAAACCACAACTACAAATGATACACTCAATAGCACCACTAGAAAGGAAATAACCAATGACTCTTCCAATGCTTCTAATGAGATAAATTTTGAGAAAAATTTATCAAATATTCACGACATGCTCAATGTTTATGTAAGTTTGTTTATCAATAGAAAATTTTTAAGTAATTTATAATGAAAAAATCCTATATAGGTATAAGTTATAATGATAAAAATGGACTTTCTATATCTATATGAAGTTATTAATTAATTCTCACATTATATTAATTATGGAAAAAGACTAGTTATAACTATGTATATGTATATATATATATATATATAACATTTCAAGAGTTTAGATAGCACTAATGATAATATTAATAATATCAAATAATATTTTAAATAATTAGTTTCAAAATTATGTATGATAAAAACACAATATTTGAATTTTTTGTTTTGACAAAGCTTTTCGATATATTCTATATCATCATCACACAACTAATTATATATCATCATCAGGTAACTAATTATATATCATTATCAGGTAACTAATTATATATCATCATCAGGTAACTAATTATATATCATCATCACATAACTAATTATATATCATCTTCAGGTAACTAATTATATATCATCATCAGGTAACTAAGTATATATCATCATCAGGTAACTAATTATATATCATCATCAGGTAACTAATTATATATCATCATCAGGTAACTAATAAATTGGAATGATAAGTTCAAATATTATTTTGTTTTTGTGATTCACAAAAAATAATATAATAATAAAGTTAATCATAATAACAACAACATTAATAATAACAATATCATTATAAATAAAAATATAAACATGAATAATAATAATAACAATATTTAACAACAAACAAATAGTGAAAATAATAATAATAATAATGTACCACTACCCAGATTAAACTGGTATTTGATTCTCGCATGGAATACAGGATGTACACAGCTGATCTCGAGTTCAACAACTTTTGGAATTCTGCCAAGCCTGCCTTCTCCAAGTCTCTTTATTATTATTGTTGTTATTTTTATTAAGTTTGTTATTTTTATTTTTTGTTTTTATTATTGTTGTTGTTCTTTTTATTACCTTTGTTTTTATTATTTTTTTGAATTTTTATTATTTTTTTTTGTTTTTATTGTTTTTTTTTTAATTATTTTTTCTATTAGTTATTCGTGTATTTTTATTTATTTGTTTTTATCATTAGTATCAGTTTCAGTTCATTCGTCAGTATCTTCTATTTCCGAATATTTGTCAAGTTATTGTCGTTCTTTTTATTATTTTTATGTATTTAATCACTTTATTCAAATTATTTTTATTTTTTTGATTAATAATTATTATTGTTATTTTCACCACCACTACTACTATTATCATGACCACCCTCAGAGGAATAACAAGTTATGTGTTACAAATTTTAAAATACCGTTTCTACTTCCACTTCCGCTATCCAAAAATAAAAGTCAACGTGATTGCTTCAAAGACTGACCAAGAAAAAGGAACGGTGCGATTTGATTGGACGATCTTGTTGGTGAACACTAAAGGCATGTTGAAAATTAGGGAAGTCACACCCAGTAAGATGAAACAAAGCGCCAATCAGCATGCCGAGTGGGTTTAATAATAATAATAGAAATAAAAATAATAATAAGAATAATAGAAATAATAATAATGATAATGGGAACAATAATATTCTCTAATGAATTATGATAAAGTCTTACTTATCAAAGAATGTAACTTTTTTCAACTAAATTTGTTTTCATAAAGTTGTTCATATTTCGAATAAATTGAATGAGTATTATTTTTATTGTTATTTAAACCATTATTTTTATTATTATTGTTATTTCAACCATTATTATTATTATTATTGTTATTCAGCTTCTTTATATATATGTAGTTCCACGTATTATACTTTGATAATTATATTTTTATGAAACTAATCTCAGTTCAACTTACGAAAAGCATTGTGTTATTATTCAGTTGATAAATGTTTGCTTTGAAATATTTTTTTTGTATCAGCCGACTGCTGTATACCCCAGCTACTGGGACGCCTACAACAGCATAATCTAGTATGAATATTATTATTATTGGGCTAGTTTAGTTATTTTCAATAACAGTCCATGTGTTTTCATCATTTCACCCCGTCATTAGCAGTCCCATGCTTTGGTAATATTGTTTTTCTTTTCATATTTTTGTTTTTTTTTTTCAGTTTATTATTATTTTTGTTATTTTTCCTATTATATATTTTACACATTAAACACGATACCTTGTTTTCCTGGAGTTTTGACTTTTAATGGATTCTTACTAAGACCCTCAAGTAGTAGCATTTCTATTATAATGTTATTATGTGCTTTCTCACGACTAAGATGATTATGAGTTTGGTACCGAGCTTTTTTCAAAAGCCTAGGGTGACCAAAAAATAATTTTCTTGACTCCTTTCCAGCACCTTTCTCAAAATAAAACCACTACCAATGCTATGTCATTAATATTGTTATTATTATTTTTTTTCATATTTATTATTATTATTATTATTAATTTTTATTATTATCATTGTTATTTTTATTATTAGAGTGATGGAGGGACATTCCACGTTTTTCGTCAACAAAAAAGGATTCATTCATAAACACATACTAGAGAAGGTAGGGTGGTGATGATAATGATGTTCTTAATTTATTATTTTTATTGTGTTCGTTATTATTTTTATTTTGATGATGTGGTTTAGAAACTCCTGAAGTTAATGTCCCTCTAATCATACTCGTAATTGCTTTGATTTATAATGGTTATTATTATTATTATTATTCTTGTGATGATTATTAATTTTATTATTATTTTTTTATTGTCAACCTTAACCGCCCAATACCAAAATTTTTGTATAGATGTAACAATTTGATGTTACAACTACATTTTATACCAATTTATATAGCGCCAAGAAAAGCAACTACTGTGACCAGGATGATATAACTACAGTACATAATTACAATTATGTACTCAGTTTAAGGAGAATGATATAGCATTAAAAGTTAGCCTTCAGTTATTGTCGACAATTACTCGAGTAGAATATAAAAAATAATTTAATTCCTTAAATTTTTATAATATATAAAAATTTATTCATAATATAAAACTGAAATTATTCCACTTTTTTGTCGTGACTGATGTCGAAACATGGCGCCTTCATTTCTCAACACAGTAGTACCTGACTTCTTTTACACATTTGTAGCATATTTTTCAAAAACTTCAAACTTTTTCGTGTTTAGCGTGGAATTATAATATATTAAACAAAAATATTATTTTTATTTTTTTTCAATTTGTTTATTGTGAGGCCATTTTCTAATTTTAGTCAGACTATAGAGGCGCTTTGACTAATTGAGAAAACACTCCAACCCTAAGCCTAAAGCAAGTCAAATTCTGAAAAAATATATAAATGATTTTAGTCCAGAGACATAATCACAGTTTATAATAAATACGTACCGTCTTTTTTTTTCTTATATACGATTTTGTCAATTAAATTTTGAAGATATGATAGTTTTGGTGCTCATTTGAGTGGTAGGCCTCTCACGAGGAAATTTTAAATTGTTTCCAAAAATTATGCTTAGGATTTTTTAATTAATATTTTCGATTGAAATAATTCATCAAAAAAATTGAATAATATTCAATAAAAACCAAAAAAAGATATTTCAGTTTACATATTCCCCCAATCATAACATTATACATTCAAAAAAAATCAAAAATCTCAAATCATTTTTAAACAAATAAAAGTTTAATCTAAACTTTATACTTCCTTAGTGGGTTTAACTTTATGTAAGTAAATATGCATAAAAATGAAAAAATCTAAAAATAGCCATAAACCTCACATCGGTGCAAATAGCCCCTTCCCATTGGGTAGGAGGGCGGACATGGTTGATGTCTTATTATTGTTTTTTCAATGTTTTTTATTTTTCTAAAAATAGATTTTCATTTTTGAATGTTTCAATAAAAAATAGTTCTTTTTATGGGTATTTTTTTAAATTTTTTTTTCTAAAAAAAAATATTTTTATTTTTTTTTTGATTTTTTTATAAGTTTTTTGAATAATAATTTACATATGTCTTTTGTTGCTTTTATTAAAAGTCTCGGATGCTTTTAATTGACGTTATATAAAGGGGTATTGTTTTTGTATGAGGATGATGATGATGATGATAGTATAGTTACTTAAAATGATGAGGATGGTAATGATACTTATAATAGTGATGGTAATGATACATTTGATGAAGTTGAAAAATGACCAAGATTTGCTAATGGTTCTGAAGGGAGTTTGCATCACGTGATAGAGGGTGATGATAATGATGATGATGGTGGTAATGACGATGATGGTGGTCGTAATGATGATGATGATGATGGTGGTAATGACGATGATGATGGTCGTAATGATGATGATGATGATGGTGGTGGTGGTAATGATAATGATGGGGGCTGTGCTGATGATGATAATGAGCAATTTATATTATTAATTATAAAAAATCCTTCTAGGGTCATCAATTGTCATCCAATGATGCTGGAGGTTCAAGGGATATCGACCAATCAAATGAAGCCAATCCCAAAATATCTTCATGAATATTTATAGCTTTTTTATTTAATTGATGCTTCCTTGTTCTGCATACTTAGTTAGCTGGAAGAATGGGATTTAACAAAATAACCAAAAAGTTATGGTGTTTTTAATATTTTTTCAGGTTGAGGTTAGGAATTAAATAAGTCATTCAGGAAATTTTAGCATTTTGTAAAAAAAATTGATGTTTTTGATATTATTTATAAATATAAATACTTTCAGCTATATTTAAAGCCGCGTTTTTTTTTGAATAGAAAACTGTGAAAAATAATACAACACAATAAAAAATATGAGTATAGTGGCATTAATTCCAAGAGTTTTAGACCACTAAAAAAAAGTGTTCTCTAACAACTATGGGAAAAAAACTTTTTAAATGTATCACTAATATGGAGGTTCAATGCCAAACATGTATAAAGTTTTAAACCAAAAAAATATGATTCAAAACAGTTGAAGGCGTTGAATAAAACAAAGGGAAATATAAAAAATGAAATAATGAAAATTGAATTGGAAAAATGAATTTTTGCTTAAAACCAGAATAAAATAAATCATGAATATTATAAATTTAATCATCAATATAATAAATGGAATTGAAAAAACAGATTGAAACAGAAGAATAAAAAAATTATCTAAAAATTAAACCGTCAAAAAAATAAATAGAATCTTCAAAAAAAAGATGTTTTATTATTCAAACAGATTTTGAAGAATCAAAAAAAAATAAATAGAAAACAAAATAAAGTCTCCCAAAAAAGTAATATAACTGAAAAATAAAATCACGAAGCATAAAATCATAAAAACAATAAATAAGCTTTTGATGAGATTGTTCGCAACAACGCGGCTTCCACGCTGTAAATTCGATAAACTGTAACGAAAAATCGTTTTTATTCTCCCAGTTAATAATTTATAGAATTATTTTTTTTATTTGATTTATTCTCTCATTTTTGTTTATTTATATAATTTATTTCGTTATTTTCTCATTTTTTATTGTTATCAACTTAAATATTCTTTTTTTTTTTTTATTTTTTTTTCTTTTTTAATTAATCCCAACAAACACCCATCAAATTTTTTTTTGAAGTCTTCAGATAATTATATATATACACGCTGAACTTCAAAATCTTAGTATTCTCTTCAACTTTTCCAAAACCATAAAACTACAGACACAATACAATTTTGACGGATAAAGATGACAGCGTGTTCAATAGAGAGGAATTTAGACGAAGATGTTTTTGATAGGATTTTCAAACTGTGTTGAACAAATGTCTAAAACATGCCCATGAGGGACCCTTGTTATCTACTACTGAAGCTTCGCTTATTCTTTGTACTTGGTAATGTTAAACTGGGTTTACTACTTATGTGTAGTAGAGTGGTGGGGTTGTAGGTTCTGATTGTGAAAGGAGGGTTAAAGTTGATGGAGGACTGGTAGTGTGATGATGATGATGGGCTGATGGTGTAGTGATGAGGGTGGGAAGCTGGTAGTGTGTTGGTGTTGAGAGTAGAAGTATTCAGTGAAAAAATTGTAGTGAGATGGTGGAGAGAAAGGTGTTGTGGTGTGAATAATGATAGAGTAGGGGTGGAAGAATCGTAGGGTAGTGGTGATAAAAACGGTTTTGTAATGAGAAGATAGTATTAAGATTACTAATTCAGTAAAACACACTCCTTAATAAACACAAAACCAAAATAACTTTTTTTTCAGATTTTTATTTTTTTGCATGATGTTTTTTTATGTTGATTAATTATTTACTCTCTTCACCTTTTAGACAGACTTTCACAAGTAAAACACTTATTTTATAGAAAAATACATGTCACAATTGGATTCTCTATTAACTAATCTTTTCGATTTGATGTTTGGGAACTAATGTTTTTTTTTCTTGAGAATTTCTGGTTTCAATTTTCGTCGAGTTATTTGGTTGGTTTGAGTTTCTTATCCAAATTGCTATAAGTAACTAGAACAACTCTGCACTATTGCTTCTTTTGTGTTTTTTCAATTTTAATTTCTTATCATCTTAAAATTTTTTAGTTGATTTTTATGCAACTAGCTTTTTTTTGGAGCTGAGAAGTTTATCGGCTTTCTCAAGCAGTGTTTTACAATGTATTTATTGGCGTCAAAATTTTTGTAATAAACTAGTTTCGACTACCCGTAACTTCAAAACAGAAACAAAATGTTTCAAATTGTTTATAATATCTCAGTTATATCATCAAGCTTTGTTGGAAAAATTTCAAAAACTCCTTTTGTTGCTAGTGTTTTTCCGAATTTTATTTTGATTATTCTAAATTACTTCATTAAACTTTTATTGGAATAAAAATAACATTGACATATGGGTTCAGAAGCAAGCACAAGGTTTTAATATGTGGGAATTCAAAATTTAAAATTTTTTTTGAAGATTTTTAATGTTTAAAAATAGAACCTTGATGTATAAAATTTGAAAGAAATTATTTTTTTTCTAGTTTCATATTTTCTATTTGGTTTTTGTTTTCATTTTTCGAGTTTTAAATATTTTAAAGACATAAATAAATGGATCTGAAAGCTTCTTCGTTTTATAACGAAATACGAAAAAATTAAGTTTTCAAATATTTCAAAAAAATGCTTTTCCACTTAACAAACCTTATTATTCACAAATTATTTTTGCAAAATTTTTGAGAAAAAACAAAAAAATTTATTTTGAAATCAAAATAAATGTATCAAATAACAAATGAACTAAATTTTCATATAATGAATAAAACAAGGAATTTTTTAAATCCATAAGACACAACCTTCACACAAAATATGCATACATACATGCATA